>QGSO01000558.1:333419-418130 GCA_011037825.1 Carya cathayensis
TAAATCAATCCCCGAAAACGGCGCCAAAAACTTGATCGGTGCAAAACTACAAGTGCACAGTATCGTAGTTTTATAGTAAAGTGATAAGAAAAGTATGGTCCTCAGGGATTGGTACCTTACTTTTGCCAAATACCAAAATTATACTAATCTTGATTTTATCTAGATGAATCACTAAGATTTTTGTAGTTGTAATTTAAACTAAAATCAACTCAAAGAAAAATACGCAAACGAAATAAAATTGACGTTCGAAGATTAAATTAATGGGAAAGAAAACTTCTAGGAAATCGATTTCACCTAATTCCTCACTATGCTTTACTCATCCAACTAATTTAATTTAATTCTTTTTGTTTATTAGCAAATCTCTAATTCATCCAAAAGCCTCTTTCGATAGTCAATTGGAAATTATTCTTGTTTATCAATTTATACAAGAATATGCAAATTAATAAAGCAAGAAAACAATAAGACCAATGATTTAAATACTACATAGATTCATACAAGTTTTTCGATCTCTATATTTACCTATGCCGACATATTCAAGATCTATCCTATAATTTCCTCTTTCGATAGCAAATCACAAGATTAAAACATCATCTAATCAATGGTCAGTTAATTAGAAGCAATAAACTCAGAATAAGTCAGATAATCAAAGAGAGAATTGTCTTAAATTAGCATAGACAATCAAGCATAGTTCAGAACTAGGTTACATCGTTTTCCTAGAATAAAGAAAATTTAGCTCATGTTAAAAATGGAATTCAACATAAATGAATTCACCATAATTATTCTGAGAATATTGGAAGGAAAATAAACACTGAAAAATACTCCTCGCAGCCCCGACTCGTCTTCAAAAAACTCCAGGAAATGATTCACTGCTTCTCTCCTGTCTGTGCTCGTGTATGATTCCAGCGTACGTGCAATGCCCGGAACTCTGTCTCCAAAAACAAATGATTTGAATCCTTCTAGCTGTGTTTTTCTATCCCAAAAATGTGTTCTCCAGTCAAAAGTACGGCTATATGATGAAAAATTAATTTTATATGCCTAGACAGCGGAAAACCCTAGATCTATAAAATACGATGTTCACTTGAACGGGGTGTCGAGCGAGCATCGAGCGTTCAACTCTGGCTGAATTCGCTCGAGCAGCTTGTCGAGCGCACATCGAGCGTTCAACTCTGCCTGGCTTCGCTCGAGCGTCCAATGTCTCCGCTCGAGCAATCTTGTTTTCCCGCAACCCGCTCGAGCTCATTGTGGAGCGGCCATCAAGCGTTTGAATCTGCCTAAATTCGCTCAAGCGCCCAAATTCCTCCGCTCGAGCGATGCTGCAATATGAAATTTTGCAAGTCATCAATGGGTTAGGATGTTTTCTAATGCAAGAAGAAAGGGTAGTGGCTTATGTGTCTAGGAAACTAAAGGATCATGAAAATAACTACACCACCCACAATTCGGACTTGGCAGCGGTTGTACTCGCTTTGAAAATTTGGCAACATTACCTTTACGAGGAAACCTGTGAGGTATACACAAACCAGAAGAGTTTGAGATACCTCTTCACCTAGAA
Source organism: Carya cathayensis (assembly GCA_011037825.1). NCBI lineage: Eukaryota > Viridiplantae > Streptophyta > Magnoliopsida > Fagales > Juglandaceae > Carya > Carya cathayensis. Next base: position 334,969 of record QGSO01000558.1, read on the forward strand.
GAACTTCAACATAAGATAGAGGAGATTTTTAGAGACTATAAGTAATTATTGGTGTGAATTCAAGTATCATTCAAGGAAGGCCAATATGGTCATTGATGAGCTCAATTAGAAATCTCGAGTTGGGAATCCAGGAGAATCTGCAAATGTAGACTCACTCCTCGAAGGAATGAGGAAACTATTGGTAGAAAGTTAACAACAAGAAGAAATCCTTGCCTCAATGCAAGAGTTAAGGGTGATAGATTATGATGAAATATAGGACCAACAAAAAAAGAACGCAAAATTGTCAAAAATTCAGCAAAGGGACCTTTTGCATTTAAGTATGGGCGAGAGAAGAACCTTGTTTTACAAAGGGAAAATAATGGTTTCAGTTAATTCAAAAATTAAGGAAAAGATACTAGTAAACATCCATTCATCGCCCTAGTCGATACACCCAAGAAGCAAGACATTGCTCACTTCATCAAAAAGTGTGTCACGTGTAGACAAGTGAAAGTTGAGCATTAGAGACTTGCAGGGAGCTACAACCCATACCCATCCTAGAGTGGAAATGGAATGACATAGTTATGGACTTTGTGGTCAGAGTGCGTGGTACACTTGTTGCAAGAATGTGATTTGGGTGGTCATAGATAGATTGACCAAAATCACACAATTTCTTCTAGTCATTGTCACAAATGCTTTGGGAAAGATGACTCGGCTATATGTTAAGGAAATAGTGCATATCATCCACAGATCGATAGACAGTCAGAAAAAATGATTTAGACACTCGAAAATATGTTAAGGGCTTGAGTGTTGGATTTCAAGGGCTCGTGGGAGAACTATGTCCCACTCATTGAGTTTGTGTACAATAATAGTTACCAGGCAACCATCCAAATGGTTCCATATGAGGTCCTATATTAAAGTGTAGGTCACCTACTTGTTGGGATGGAGCTAGTGAAGGCAAGCTCATAGGACTGGAGATTATATAAGACATTAAAGATCAAGCCAAACTCATACAAGAGAGAATGGCAATGACACAAAGTAGGTAGAAAAGTTATTCCATTATAAGGATAAGAGAATTGATATATGAAGAAGGAGATTGGGTATACCTTAATGTATCACTCATGAAGGGAGTAAAAAGGTTTGGGCAAAGGAAAAGTGAGCCTAAGGTATATAAGTCCAGTGACGTACAAAGTGGCCTTACCAGGATAATACAAAGGGGTGCATGAAGCATTCCACATCTCTTCGTTTAAAAGGAGTTTTGGGAACTAGCAACTTGAATAGTCAGCCCAATTCAGGTCCAACTGTAACTAAATTAACTTACAAGGAGAAACTGGTATGAAACGTGGACTAAAAAGAATAAGGGCTATGATCCAAATTTGTACCCTTGGTGAAAGTGCAATGAGGAAGCTTAGGGAATGAATAGTTTATGTGGGAAAGAGAGAAGGTCACATGGGAGCAGTTCCCCTAATTATTTGAGCCCTTGTAACTGATCTAAAATGCATTAAGTGAGGGTAACTTGGTCTTTCTTTCCAGAGGTTAGGAACACATCTATATATAACTTTCGAACTACCCATTCTAGTCACAGCCCCCAAAATTCTAAAATCTTCGTCATGATTTGAGAAAAGAGGACTACACGAAAGGCAACCATACTGTTGAAAGTAATATAACATTCCATGGAAGAGCAATGTGAAGCAACGAGGATGGAGGAGGAATGCCACCAAAACAAGGAGGAGCATTGCCAAGATGAAGAGCATTGGAGTGCTAAGGCCCTGATCACAAAAATGTTAAGTCACACCAACAAGGCCGTGAGACAATGTGAAAGGAAACAGATGGTCCAAAAATGTGATGGTCAAGAGGACAAATGTGAAGTCTCACCTATGTCTCATAATGCCAAATCTAGCAATGGTGCTAGAACAACAGTGAGGTAGCAGAGACAAAGGCTACAGAAGCAGCCAATGAAGAATACAAGGGTGGAAATCCTTGATCAACTGGCAGATGATGAGGGTCATTAGAGCATTGGCAATGGTTTATGCATCTTCATATGCAAAATTACATCTTTTGAAGATTGATTTTGCAAATGAAGAAAAATTTCTACATTAGTTTATGCATTTTTTAACCAAATAATAATAAAATATTAATTTTGTTTCCTATAAAATAAACCACAGAAATCACTCACGACAACTCGTCGATGATAAAAGGCCAAGGAAAAAAATTGTTCAGGTTCAATATGTAATATTCAAATAAACTGCTCAATAGGATGTAAATGGAAGAAGAAAAGGTAGATTATTAGCAGGCATTCACTCAAAAATGTGAGAGGCAATGAGAACGATAGGGAGAAAAGGGCATAACCAGAACAAAAACAAAAAAACAAAAAACAAAAGGGCAGATAAAAAGGGAAAATGATACAAAAGAAAAAAAATGCCCAATGGAAGCAACTATAGGAAGAAAAGAAGCTTACCTTCATCAGTAGAAACTACTGACACTGTTAGAAGGAACGAAGAGAGAAGACAAAGCAACAAGAGAGAGCCGTTTCTGAAATGGGTGTTGAAGAGAGAAGAGAGAGTCATGATAGAGAGAGAACAAACAATAAAAATAATGTTTGAAGAAGAAAAAGGACGTCTTCAAAGATGAAGAATGGTTGTTCATAGCTATCTATAATTTTCCATATGCATAAACCAATGCAGACGATTTTAAGGGCAGTTTATTCAAATTTGAAGATAGAGATGAAGATAAATAAGCTATTGCTAGTGCTCTGATGGACAAAAGATTGAGTCTACTACCACCCTGATTGGCATCGACAAAGATGGATTAAGGATGTCCCGCCTTAGGCACATACCTCGCAATCCCACTGCGAGGGATAGTCCTCACAAAATTTTGAGGACCAAGTTTCCTGTTAAGGAGGGGTGGATGAGAGCACAGTTTTGAGCTGAGGAAGAAGATCCTCTCCCCCAGCCAAACTACTAGTGACATGGAGACAACCAAATAAGCAAAGAGTAGATAGTCCAGGAGAAAGGTGAGTGGCACGATGTAGAAATCTTGGCAGATTCGGTTAAGCATTGAGCAATGAAGGACGATTCGCCGACACCAGGTGAGCAGATGTTGTATTGATCGTACTAGGGCAAGCAATGGGCAAGGGCATGCTGCAGGCCATATTGTCTGATATCAGAAGGTATGGTTCAGCGTCATGTGGGAAACCCATTAGGGAAAGGACTACGAGATTAGACACAAGGAAAATAGTAGGAACATGCATGCCTAGTCCCACCACATTTGGTCCCTTCAAGTCTAGAGGGCAAATACATAGACAAGATTGAAGGTCTCTCAACCAAGCACACCAAGAGTCAGAAGAGTGCCAAGATTGTGACTGACAGTCTCATCGTATAAAATGGATTTGAACATAGATCTGAAATCTCACTTTTGAGATCAAAAAGTGTTTCACTCTTTCTTCTAGACAGAGTGGCCAAGAAAGCAAGTGACTTCAAAGCTTGTAATGAAAGGATTGACATGAGCACAACTATAGTGTTAGAGATATTGTTTAGGAAGGATAGCTCCTATGACCATACTAGGAATGTGGGGTAAATGTTTGTGAGTATGTCGTAAGATCAGGGTTTGCATATTTTGTATCCCACCTCCTTCATACATGAAAGTGCATATTTCTTCATTATGTTTATTGGCTATCTTTACATTGTGATTTTGAGTTGACAAGCTTTGAGTGATGTGAGTTGAGATGATATGATTTCCTAGTATTGAGTCTTACTATGTGTCTAATCTTCATGGATGGGTTAAGGAGTCCCTGTGCCATTCCTATGGCTTGTTCCCAAAAGTTTCAAACAGGTATAAGGATTCCTCGTGATGATCAGGGTGGAACATCTTTGTAGTGGACTTACTTGCTAATACAGGTAGAGAGAGTCCTTGGGTTGATCATGCATAGTGTCCTGTATGTATTGACCGGGTACAGTGATTCCCTGAGTTAGATGATTGGTTTTTGGTGGAAAAGTTCACACATTGACCGAGTAGAAAGATTCCCCTTGTCAAATAGGTAGAGTAATTCCCTATTGGTACTTATATGATGAGATCTTATAGATTTTATGATAATAACTATGAATATATGAGATTTTCTTAGAAGATGATTCTCCGTCATACTTATCTACTTGTTATGACTAGGAATACATATGTTTCTGCCTGAAGGGTGATTCTGAGCCATGCAAAAATGTGGTCACAACTTTATTTACATAAAATGGTGCATGCATATTCATTTCCATTGTCTCTTATTGTAAGTACTATCATGGGTTTTAACCTACTAGAATTTCTTGGGAGTCTCACAGTGGTGATCCCATCGTAGTTTCATTCACCGGAAATATAGACTTTTATGCAGATTTTTCGAAGGAAGAAGGACCTTCCCAGCCCGATGAGTGGTTATGGAGGCTTGTCTCCAATTAGTATTTATTTTGATTTGTTAAGATGTTTATTTTGGACTAAGTGTGGTTAATTATGTTTCGATGTAAGCAACAAACTAATGACAATGTATAATATTATTTAGGAAGAAGTGACAATGACATATGTATATTACTATTAATCGAGGATTTCATCTCTGGTACATTTAGTATTAGCTTTCAACTAATCCCTTTTATATATTCCACTGCAATTTATTATACAAAGCACACACTCATTGTCTAAACGTACGCTTCCCTCATGATAAGGATTTGGGTATTGCTGATTGGCTGGCATCCCTAGCACCATGGACCCTCACCAAGTATGTTATTGAGGACCGAGGGTGCCATGGTTTCCACCATTCCTTTGTCAACACAATTTTAACACATTCCCAACCATCATTCCTAAGTCACACTATTGGGAATTAAAATAGAGATCCAGCCAAAGCTTGATTACCTCAATACTTTCTTACATTGCACATATGTGTCTACAAATGTATGTATCTATGCATTTACAAATAAACATACACTTGCAAACATGAAATCTGAAACCTACCACGATTCTAAATCAAGTTTTTTTTATTTATAAGACATAACCAACACATACACATATTCATAGATTTATTTTAAAGGTTCCTTTGCATGATTTTCGATTGGGGACATGGTTGGCTCCCATTGTCATGTGCAAGTGTAGGTGTGACTAACCATTCTGAATTCCTCTCAGTTGGCCCCACCCTATTCCTCAGGTTACACTAGTTCTCCCTCTTCGAAGTATCCCTCCTGGCCAACATCTGCACCAAAATCTATGGTTTTGAGTAGTGAAATAGTAGTAGGACCACCATGGTGAGACTTCAATAAAACCTTAGTAACTTAAAACCCTAGCCAATAGCTAATGTAAAGAAATAGCATTGAGTATGAATGAATAACTTTCAAGTAATTAACAGAAGAAAATCACACTTATCATAAGTATACCGAGGTACCAACCTCCAATCAAAATAAAGTAAGCATGATTCATTGTAAACATCTCTAGCACTTAGTGCACAAATCATCGTACAAAACATCACTTCTTGGACCCCAAGTCCATCACAAATTTCATCGAACACCTAGTGTACCAAATAATCTCTTAACATATGATATTCCGAACCCCAAGTCCAAATCCACACTTGAAATCACTTTGCCAAAAGTATTCATTTATTAATGAACGCAATACGACTCCACATAATAGACCGCACACACACCCTGGCTCCCTTTGCAATACCATGGGTAACAACCACAAAAATGACTTTGTAACAATAGACACTCAATTCCACGCCCATTGCCGCTCTTTGACAAATGTGCTCTAGCCTTTGCTAGTAGAAAAGGCATCAAGGCCAACTAGTGAGTGTTACCCTATTATTCAATCTCGTTGTTGTCCAATGAAAACTCAGGGGACATTACTCAATTCTTAAGTAATCCCGATCTTCAGTAGAGAACGCATCAAGGCTCAAGATGGGGCATTATCTCGGTGCTCTAGCCTCCACCAAGATAATGCCCCATCTTGACTTGGAGTTTGTGATCCATACACACACCCAGAACTCCTGCTAAAATTGAGTATTAAGTACTTTGAAAGAGTAACATCAAAATAATCAGCAATTCCTAATAATAAAACATGCATGTGGATAATCATGAAATAAAGAGATAGAGGTGTAGAAGATCAATATTCTGAACATTCCTATAGACATTACCCAACATTTCTAGCATTGTCGTAGGAAAGAACCTACCTTAAAAGTGAATGATTACTGAGCATTGAGCTGAAAATGTTAGCCCCTTACTCCGATGAAGACTTTGAGCTTAGCCTCCTCCCTCTTGAAGTTCAAAACAGACGAGAGAGAATGAGTAAGAGTCTTACTCCCACAAGATCTTAACCTAAGATTAGGACTTATGGTAAAATATACCTTATACGGTTAGTTTTAACAGTCATGAGTCTATCAACTCTTGTCTCTAATTGGCTGATGAAGTTCACGAATCTTGGTAGTCCAAGTGTACGCCAAAGTATAGGCCCGATGAGTTACATGCCACTTTTAGAGCACTTCTATGATATTACTAGACACTCTAGCTCTCATATTGTGTTTTCAGTTACTCGTCGTTGCTCACCCATTGTTCGCCTAGATGTCTTTGCTTCCTTCTAGGTTTGCTCGCATAGCATACCGTTAACATGCCTTTTACTCGCCCGATGTAGAACACATGTCCTTTTGGTCACGTTGTTTGCTGCTCACCCAAGGTGACTCCTGACTTGCTCACTTGTGCTCCCCATCTTATGCCTTTGCTCACCATGACATCTTACTCACCCTTTAATTACTCACTTGGTATTACGACTTACTCATTCATCATTTCTCATTTGCCCACCTGGCACTCCGCTCACTTCACGCTTAAGTATCACTCTTAGCTTTTCCCACAGTCGGGGTTTCTCATCTTACTCACCCTTCAAGTAGGACTAGTTGGACCACCAATAACCAAACCAGTGAACCACCATGAAACCTAGGACATGAACCGTTGTACCTGCACAACACAAGCAATTAAACGCCCCATTTTTGCTACACCTGAAATAGAGCAAAGTCACTTGCATGATACAATATTGCAATGAGTCATTGCTTCCCACTGTGATGCCATTACTGTTTAGAAGCGCCACAACACCATCGAGACCAGCTTCCAATGGCAAAGGGAAGGCTAAGAAGAGAGCATTTCCTTGCAAGTGAAGTCAAATATGATCTTCCCTCATTGGTTTTGTGAGAAATGAGGACACTAGGTCTATAGAGTGCAACTAGTCCAAAGAAAGGACGAGCGACACCAAACAAAAAGCTTGGCAGACACATCTCAGCATAGGATATAATGCAAAAATTTTCATCATGTGCCGAGCGAGTAAACACAAAGGTGAGAAAGGAGAGTGCAAAAGGCAAGGAAGATAGGCTAAAGAGGTTGGTAGCTCGAACGAAGGGTGAGGTATGAGTCCAAGGCCCATGTGAAGGTACAAGCTTTTAAGGATAACACAGAAACGCTTAGAGGGTAGCATTGTTGTATGCAGAAGCCCACACTCTATTTCAAAGGTCACATCTGGAATGGGTCAACAAAGAAAAGGCTACGGCTCTGTAGGCCATATCTTCTAAACTCCCAGTTATGGTCCAATGCATGTGGAAGGCCCATACTAGGGAAGGACTGCAGATTGGTCATGTGACGCCTCGTCCCTCATGAAAGATTAGGTGACGTTTTGTGGTACCCAAGATGCTGGCTAATTGGTCAACACCCTAGAGGAAATTTAGACATGTAGTAATCCAAAAAGAAGTGCATGTGGAAGAAATTCAGTATATGAAAAAGTAGCAATGGTAAATGAAATACGTTGTGGTGACAATGTTAGCAAGCACTTACCAAAAAGGGGTTTCTCACCCTTCATTAACCTCAAGACATTAAATCATCCAGAGTACATAAAGTTAATCATCATAAGCGGCCAACTGTTTACAAATGAACGGTAGGCTCAACAATGTACATCCTATGAAAGGCATAGGGTTGCTATGACAAAAACTGGTTCTAAGAGGGGTCTTAGTCTCCTTGATCAGTACTTGGACGGGTTTGACTCTTCTTTCTCAGATGGTAGTCTCACTAGCATGCAGGTATGTCTTATCATGCTAGGGTCTATACCTGCATCAAAGTCTATTGTCCCTAGAAAGAAACCATAGGTAGGTTAGGCAACTATGACAAGACAGCTAGTGAGAGATAATGCTACCTAAGATGTTATGAAAATGTTTTATATAAAAACTGGAAGAACACATATATGCATGGAGAGAAATCACCCTTACTCTTGCAACTACGTGCGTCCTAAAAATCTAGTGAGGCTTCTCGAGACATTGCCCTTTCTTTATGCAAAATATATAAAAATACAATAGTAGTATTATGGCAAGGAGTGACACATCTCCATATAAGTAGAAAATCTGTAAAAACCAATATTAGGCCTATTTTGGCCAAGTATCATTATTTCTCTACGTGGTTGCTAGTCACATAGATATTTGTTTATAGGCTTTGCAGGTAGGCATTCATTCACCACACATGCCCTTATTTGCTCATAGGAACACACAAAGAAACTTATTGCCCCCAAGGATGCTACTCTACCTGACCACAACCAAATCAAAGACACAAGCACATGATATGTCAGGAGATTCCACATCCTGACTATCAAGTGAGACAAAGTATGACATTGTTCCACCCAACTCCCCATGAGGCTTTCTCCTTCGGGGAATCGTCCTAGGGAACTCTCCGTCCTGTAGCATGAATAGAGACTCGCTCTACTCACACACACACACAAAGATATCTAGGGTTTCCACAACAAGGTCTCAGTGTCAAATATGGAAAATAAATTAAAACATGGAAAATATTGAAAGCATCGAAATCAATGAGTAAATATAGGTAGAAATATAGTGCTAGAAATATTCATTTCTGCTTGTAGAATGAGGGGGGAACTTATAAAAATAATGCAATGCCTCTTACAAAACATTCACCCACATTACCCAGCATTGTCTTAGAAGCTAACCTACATTCCTATGTAGGAAGTTATCTCATTGCCACTTTGCTCCTTGCTTTCTGCAGCAATTGACTTATGAGATTTCTAGTGAATAAGGTCTCAAAAGTGATTTACATGAAACTATGGATTACATCATCACATACATTGTCTCTCATTGGCAATCTTGCCATAGTTGTTTAACCTACCTATGGTTTCAATTGTCAAGACCGAAGATTGTGATGCAAAGTTAGCTCCAAGAGAGGTACCCGAGGAGGAAGGATCAACACCGCACGAGCAATAGATATAGAGGCATGTCTCATTTATTAGTAACTGTGTTGCTTTTTTGGAGTTGTATTATGTAGTCCAAAGACCAATCATGTTTGGTTCACCATATTTGAATATATGGAACAAACAGATTGTTCTATATATTATTATTTGGGAAATGAAGTGACATATGGATATTTGAGTGATTATTGAAAGAACCTATTTACAGTTTAAAACTCTAGTACAAAGAGTGCTTAGTCTTCTACTAAACCTTTACTTATTCCACTATAATTCAAATGTCCATTTGCTTAAACATGCACTTCCTTGTGAACATTGCACCCTTGGCACCACAGATCCTTGCCAGGTCTCTTATTGAGTAACAAGATGCCATAGCTTGGTATCAGAGCATGTTTATACAGCTCTAGGTAAATCCATATAATTACATATGAATAGTACCAGAGATAAAGGATATGATCTTTAGTATCATAAGCTTGAATCTTAAAGTTTTGTAGGCTTGATTTGCATATAGTAGGCGAGGGTTAACCTAGGAAGTGATAGGTTGGCTTGTGTGGCAAGGTCTGAATATGGTGCAACCAAGAGTTATGTGAGGCAAACAACCAATAGGTAGTCGCGAGGGGGAGCTATTGGGCGAAGGAAGAGATAGTGACTTAGCAGGGGTGCTTAATTGCATCTTGGATTTGAGGGCTTTGCCTAATGCATAAGGGGATAGACCATTCCTGTTACTGAAGGAAAGGCAAAGATAAGAAACACTCCAATGGTCTAAGGAATCAGTATCAGGAGACACTAAGTGCAGCTTGTCCAACATCTAGATGAGAAAGCACCTTGTGAGAAGCTGGCTGACATGTCTCAAAGAGAGGTGGAGATGGGCATCTCGACCATGGCAGGCAAGCTGCAAAACTGGCCTACTGTAATGACAAGAACAAGAAATTGAAGGCACTAATGAGCAAGGGCAAGTATGAGCTACATGCCCAAGGCGAGATAACATAGAACTTTCTGAAATAACACGGAAGGACTGACACAACCAGACATGGGAAACTTTCTGAGATAACACGAAAGGGCTTGGAAAAGTGTTAGCGTTAAACAAAGAAGCCATACTCCATCTAAAAGACTACATCTAGAGTGGCTCTACAATGAAAGGTGAAGGCGCGACAAGTTGTGTTGTCTAGACCCAAAAGTATGACACAACACATGTGGAGAACCCTCGTTCAAGGAAGGACTAGGGAGTTGAAAGAACGTATGGTGTGCAGACCATACCCTGATCACCTGTCTCTGTCATCTTGCAGTATGACAAGACATGGGTGAAAGACTCATATTCAAGCATATCTGGAGTCAGTGGTACGTCAGAAAGGACATGTGATAATCTCACTCTATTTAAAGAACCTAGACATGGGATAAGATCTTACTTTTGAAACCTTATTCACTTGAGAACTCATGAGTAAGCTGCTGCAGAGAGCAAGGAGAGGAGAGGCAATGAGAGAACTTTTGACGTAGTAAGGTATGTTAGCTTCTAAGATAGTGTCGGGTAATGTGGAGTGAATGTTGTGTGTAAGAGACATTGTATTATTTCTATAACTTCTCCCCCCCATTCTACAAGCTTAAATGAATATTTCTAAGACAATGTTTCTAGGTACATTTACTCATTGAATTTGATGCTTTCAATGTTTTCCATGTTTTAACTATTTTCTATACCTAATGTTGAGATCTTGTGTGGAAACCCTCGATATTTGTGTTTGTGTGTGTGTTTGTGTAGTGTGACTCTCAATTCATGGTACGAGATAGAATTCCCTATGACCATTCCATGAAGCATTACCACCTAGGCACCAGCATCACACAAGAATGAGTGTTGCCCCTAAACTTTGACTCAAACTAGTGAACCAATTAGTGCAGTTTTACCTGCAAGGATATAAGGTCGAATCCACAGGAATTGACTTATGTGATAAAGAAAATAATGAAAATAAATTACTAAAATGAATGTGCAATCGAATAGAAAAGAAAATTACTGAGATGAAGATTTTTAAAGTAACAGAATAAACCAAAATGATAAAGTAAATCGATGTGGAGAATGATTAAGGTTTCGAGGATCCGTCTAATAATTTAGAATATTGTTTCCAATTGATTTACTTCAGTTAAAATAGAATAATGATTCCATTTAATTAGAAGATTTAGCATTTAAGGTTGAGAAAAATAGTGACTAATGATTAAGCATGAACGATTGATGATTATAACCTTCCCAAACTCATTTGAATATCACAGGGATTTTTTCAAGCATTCAATATATTCAAAAATCACAATGAATCAAGATAAATATATAGATAATCAAGGTATCCAACAATAAAACCATTCAATTGATCAAACTCACAATATGAATTATAATGTTGATCCGAAAACAATATTCAAATCATTAGACTTCAGCTCTAACCTTAAGTTCAAAATTTTAGCCAACCATATTCATCACAAGAGCTATGGAAATCAAATAAATATTTTTCATCAGAAAACTAAAATAAAACACAAAGTCTAACACTAGAAAAATAATCTAGACCATAAAGCAAAAGTAAAGAGAAGATGAGAGCCCCAAACCAAAAAAAGCTCTCTGTCTGTTCGGTCCAAAAACTCTCTCCCCTCTCCTGTTTCTTAGCTTTGTTTTACTTCTCTCACTCAGATCAAAACCAGCAAGCCCAAGAGACCACCTACTGTCCAGCTGCTCTCACAAAGGCTCCAAACCTCTCACAAGTTCAAGCTCCAGCAAACGAAAACTTCTCTCCTATGCTTAATGAAGTCCAACGTTCCTTCCATCCTACCTAAACGTTCAGCTTGATCCTCCTCATTCAGTGTCTTTTCTACAGAAGTTCTCTCCCAAAACTAGCTACTCTCCATGTCTCTCTTCAAGTCCAGCGTTCCTTCTCAAAACTTAAAAATGAAAAATAAAATCGTCCCCCCTTAGAACAGAGCGTCCGTTCAACTGTCGAAAGTCCCCTTTTGTTTTCCTTTTCATCAAACCCAGAGCCTCCCCAGCGTTCCCATGCAAAAACAAGCCAACTTTCCGTCTCCAACTGAGAGAAGAAACGAAAACTCCACTCCCAGTCCATTCGGTCTAAGTCCTTCCTTTCAAAACTCCTCAGCTCCCCTGTTCTCTGTTTTTTTTTCACTAAGGAACCAACGTCCCTCTCTCTACTCTCTTTTTGTGATGACCCGCTTTTATGTGTATTTTCACTGAAGGAATATTTTAATTTAATTAAATATTTTATAGTGCTTTTATTTTAAATTATCGAGTTTTAAATGGATTTTATCGGCTGTTGGATTTAAATTGTGAATTAATTTATTTTGGCTTGTTTTTGGTTTTAAAAATTTAAATAGTTGGTTTTTACTAGTTATTTATTTTATTTTAGCTTATTGATGTGTTTAAAATATTTTAGTGGTGTTTATTTATTTATTTGATGTTGTGTTAATTTATTTTAATCGTTTTATGTTTTTTATACCGTTTTCGACTGATCAGTCTTCGGACTTCCGACGTGAGGACTGGACCTCATTAATTTCCTTCATCTTTTTCTTTTCCTTTTCTTTTCCTCTTCTTTTTCTTTTTTCTCTTTTTTCTTTTTCCTTTTTTTCTTTTTTCCTCTCCTCTCTCGTTCGGCTCTCTCTCTCTCCCCGCGTCTCTCTTTTTCTCTCTCTCTCCTCACCCTCGCCGAAGGACTCCACCGCCCAGGCCCGCCGTTCGCCGGCGTCGTGCCCGACGCCACCCCTGCCGGTCGACTCCCCTCCGGCCGGTGATCATCCCCTCCGACTCCCAGCCCCAACCGGCCGGCCGTTTGGCCGGAAAACGCCCAACAAACCGCACGGCTTTAGGCCCGATCCGCCGCCGTCGCTCCACCTCCGGCCACCACCTCTTCACCACTTCTTCCCCTACTCCTTGCCGACCTAACCCACCCATCCCCGGCCTCAAACGGTCACCGGAGCGGCTCCCACAAGCTCAACTCCGATTTGCCCTTTTTCCGCCCCTACCGGCGTTTTCGCCGCCACCCACGGCCAAAACTCACTTCCACTAACTTCATAATCATCCCTAGACCATTCCCTATCAATTTGGTGTCTGGGTTTGTCCCCGGTCAAAAGTGGGTATTTTGCGACCCACGGGAACAGTGCATTTGCACTGTTACGTTGCTTTCGCAACGCCGTTCGCTTCGCGCCGAACCTTCTAAAAATCCTATATAGCGCTGTAAGTATTTTTCAAGCTCTACTTTTAGATTTAAATGTATTTTACTCTTTCAATAAATTATTTGGTTGGTTCGCTGATTCCGGACTGAGTCCGAGGAGTTCGGGGGTCGGATGGATGGAGGACGGAGTTGCTTGATTTGTTGTGCTATGGTTGAATTTATTTGTCGAGCATTGAAATTGGCATTTACATGATGCATGCACTTGTATTTTATTTTATTGGATAAAATCATGTTTTATTGGCGTAAATGGTTTTTGGGAGTGTGCGTATCACGAGCCCAAGCCGGGATGGGTTATTATCTCGGTGGAGCTCCTCTGGTCACTCGGGAGTGGATAATACTGAGTGACATCCCCTGGGTTGTCGCCGGGCGACGACCGGATCGCACGATACGGTAACGCTGTCGTGTCGACTCCGTGGTCCTTTTAGTGGCGGGGACTAGAGGATGGCCTGGCCAGGTACGCGCGAGGTGGAGGCGCGAGTCTGGGCATCACTCGTGTAGGTGTCACACGCGTAGACGTTACCTGCGGTGTGGCACAGAGCCAGAGTGTGCGGATGATCCCTAGGGGAGATCATGGTGCATGCATAATTGGTTGGTTTTCATGGTTTTCGGATATGGGCCATTTTCTGGGAAAATGGCGATGGTCTTGTGATCCATTTTCTGGGAAAATGGTGGTTTGGGCCATTATCTGGGATAATGGCGAGGCTTGGTTTTAAAGGTTATGTTTTTAAGCCAAATGGGTTTTTGGCGTGCGTGGAAAAATGTGGTTTGGGAGTTTTATGCATTGGCATTTATTCATGCATATTGTTTGAGTTTAATATGCTTTTATCTAGTGGTGTTTGGATTTTACTTACCTGCGGCACCATTTTTGGTACCGTAGATTTTGATGCAGTGTTCGAGGAGGAGGAGGAGGCTGAGCCCGAGGATGCGGCTCCGCCGGAGATCTAAGTTGGAGTTCATGCTTTATGTTTGGTTTGAAACAATATTAATATCATGTAATATTTTTATTATATACCTTTGAAGCGTTTGTATTTTATTTAAGAAAAAAATTATGGTACTTAGTATTTGACTTTGCTATCCGCTGCGTATCTTCTTGTGCACATTTGTCGCTTGCACACACTTGGCACTCTTCGATAGGGTGGTGACCCGTGATGTCATCATCCGGGCGTCTCAATTTCCCCGTGTTGGTACGTGGGGATTTTGGGGGCGCCACACTTTTTCTACTCATGCTCCAATTCACCTCAACTACAGTCCGAAGCTCCTACGTGATTCCTTCCACGTCTCTGTTGTGTCCAAACCCAACAAAACTGAAAACCCCACATTCTCTCCTCAAAACCAAAAGCTAAAACTCCCTGTAACTCCCAACCTGCTGCCTCCCTAACGTTCCAGCTTCTCTCACCAGTTCAAAACCAGCAAGCCCTCCTTTTTCTCTCTGTCAACTTCCCAGAGTCTCTCTCCCTAATGAATAAAAATGAAAACTCTCCTCAACTATCACCCCTAAAAAAAAACCTACTGCCCTATTTTCTTTTCTCAAAACAAAGACCCCGGGAGCCGTTTTCTCCGTAAGAGCCTCCTCGCAAAAAGCGTCCAAAGCCTGGGGGAGTGTCGGTTCCTCCTAGTCATTTGGTCCTTTTCTTTGTGTGTTTTCGGTCCCAACTTTTTTCTTTCTCGCCTGTCTCTCTTTTTTTCTTTTTTTTTTCTTTTTCTTTCACTCTGTCAGTTTTTTCTTCTTTTTCATGAAAACCTTTACGCCATTTCTCAGTAAAACACTCCCCAAAAATGCCGTTTGTGTAAGTCTATACTCTGCACATGAAAATGTTAGCCTTTTATTTTCTCGTTGCAAAGTCCGCTGCATCTCACGTCAGTCCCAAGTTGATTTCCCTCAAAAAATTTCTGGTTTTATGTGCTTCATGATGGTCAAAACGTGCACTGCCTTTTTCACGTGCTTGATGGTTGAAATGCAGTTGCCGTTTGTGTGCTTGTGCTTCCCAAATCCATGTGCTTCCATAAAATAATGAGTAGGTCCCACGGAACCATGTGCATGAGTTTTCCCTTTGGCTTCTTGTCCAAAATCAAGTCGGTTACGTGCTAAAACTGCGTGCATTTTACCCAAAGACAGGAACTCAAAAACTATAAAATCAAAGGAAAAGTAAAAACAAGGAAAAGAAACAACACACCAAAAAAGTAGAAAACCAAAAATAAATTAAAAATTAAAAAATATATATATATAAAAAAACCCATTATTCATGTGAAGAAATATTGCTCAATTAAATCAAAGGTTATAAATAATCTAAATTAAAAAATTCATTTTTTATTAAAAAAATGGAGTATCTAGCTTAGCTCTGTCCATTTAAGTATAAATCATGAGATTAACCAATTTAAATCACAACTCAAATTTATACCTATTAACAATTTTTCCATCTAAAATCAATAATAATGTCACGAAGTAATTAAAATACATTAGTTTTAAATATATAAAATATGTAATATTTCAGCTCAATCAAAGAGAATGCCTCATGTGGAGTGGAGTGGAACGATGTCATACTTGTCCTTACTTAATAGTCGGGATGTGGTATCCCCCAACATATCATGTGCTGGTGTTTTCGAGTTGGTTGCAGCCAAGTATAGTAGCATCCCCAGTGCAACAAGTTTCTCTGTGTGTGTGTGTGCGCCTATGAGGAAATGAGGGCTTATGTGGCAAATGAATGCCTACAAGCAAAGCCTATGAGCAAATATCTGTGTGACGAGCAACCGTATGGAGAAAGAAAGATACTTGGCTGAAATAGGCCAAATACTGGTTTTTACTGGTTGTCTACTTATATAGATATGGGTAACTCCTCACCATTATATTACTATTATGTTTTTATTTATTTTGTAAAAAGAAAGGGCAATGTCTCGAAAGGGTGATTCATCGCCATGCCTATATATATAATCACTGAGAAGGTGATTCCTTGCCACTCATGAGGGAGAGTTTCGCCAAACCCCACTCCCATACTATAGGTGTAGGCAATTGGTACATTATGCCCAAGGATTGCCCTCAAGCAATGCCAGTGCAGCAAACCAGCCCTGGTAAAGGACGGGGAGACAAAAGGTAGGTAGTACAAGGAAAAGTGTACGCCCTTATTCGAGGAGAAGTGGACAAGAATGCCCCAGAAACCCAGGAAGCAAGCATCATCATATGTACGAAACCCCAAATTTAGTTAGTTAGTTAATGATTTTAGGCACATAGTGTAAGAAACAATTTGTTCGGTCATTCCAGGACGAGTTATAAAATTGCAGTTTCATGCAAGTACCCTATTTGACTTGTGCCATCCCAATCATTTGTATCCATTGCGTTTGCTAGGATAAGAGGTCTCCAAGAAAAACCCATGCAGCAAAAGGTTTTAGTAGTGTTACCTAATAGAGAGACGATATTTTGCGCCAAAATGGTTGTAGAGTGTCCTTTGGAGATAGACGATGTTATCTTGGAAGCGTATTGTGATGACCCGTTTTTACGTGTATTTTCACTAAAAGAACATTTTAATTTAATTATTATTATAGTGCTTTTATTTTAAATTAGCGGATTTTAATTGGATTTTATTGACTGTTGAATTTAAATTTGCTGTTTAATTGATATTACTTCGTCATTTACGTGCCTTCTTCAGTCAGTCCGTAAACTTCCGTAGATTCTTCTTTCCACGTCCAAGACCAGAACGGGAGAGCTTTCTTTCTATCTTTCTTTTTTCGTTCAGTCTCTTCTCCTGTAAAAGAACCGGAGCTTCCCCGAAATTCAGCTTCAACGTCAAAGAACAAGAGCTTCTTTCCTCAGTCCATCCTCCATTTCTGTCCGTCTAAGTCACCGAAAGCACCTCTGTCCATCCGAAATCCTCTTACCCNTATTTCAGGTTCCAACTCAATCGAACACATGACTTCCCTAGGAGGTAGTAGTCCTAGCAATTCTCCAAACACTTCTAGGAACTCTCTTAGTACTCGTATATACCTTGTACCTCCTTTGGCTCTTTCTATTTAAATACCAAGTGTACTAAATAGGCTTCAGCCTCTCTCGCCAACTCCTAAGCTTATAGTAATGTAATTATTCCCTGCATTGATTGTGACCTACTGTCTCATAATACTCTTATCTTCCATCCAGGTACTCGAAATGTCAAAACCATTCTTTGTCGACAATCTATACTCTGAAAATGCCTAAATAAGCAATCCCTGTCTAAGATGACATCGAAACCCAATAACTCAAAAACTAATAATACGTGTGACGCCCCCAAAATCCCCACGTACCACACACGGGGAATTGAGACGCTCCGGATGGTGACATACCCGGGTCACCATCCTATCGACGAGTGCCAAGTGTGTGCAAGCGGCAATGTGCACAAGGAAGATACGCAGCGGATAGCAAAGTCATAAAATACTAAGTACCAGAATTTTTTTCTTAAATAAAATACAAAGCGGTTCAAAGGTACATAATAAAATATTACAAGATCATAAATATTGTTTCAAACCAAAATAAAGCATGAACTCCAACTCAGATCTCCGGCGGAGCCGCATCCTCGGGCTCAGCCTCCTCCTCCTCCTCGAACTCTGCACAAAATCTACGGTACCAAAAATGGTGCGCAGGTAAGTAAAATCCAAACACCACTAGATAAAAGCATATTAAACTCAAACAATATGCATGAATAAATGCCAATGCACAAAACTCACAAACCATATTTTTTCCACGCACGCCAAAAACCCATTTGGCTAAAAACATATCCTTTAAACAAACCTCGCCGTTATCCCCGATAACGGCCCACACATACCGTTTAAAACCAAGCTCGCCATTATCCCAGATAATGGCCCAAACCACCATTTTCCCAGAAAATGGCCCGTATCCGAAAACCATAAAAAACCAACCGATTATGCATGCACCATGATCTCCCCTAGGGATCATCCGCACACTCTGGCTCTGTGCCACACCGCAGGTAACGTCTACGCGTGTGACACCTACACGAGTGATGCCCAGACTCGCGCCTCCGCCTCGCGCGTACCTGGCCAGGCCATCCTCTAGTCCCCGCCACTCTAGGGACCACGGAGTCGACACGACAGCGTTACCGTATCGTGCGATCCGGTCGTCGCCCAGCGACAACCCAGGGGATGTCACTCAGTATTATCCACTCCCGAGTGACCAGAGGAGCTCCACCGAGATAATAACCCATCCCGGCTTGGGCTCGTGATACGCACGCACCCGAAAATCCATTTACGCCAATAAAATAGGATTTTCTCAATTAAAATAAAATACACGTGCATGCACCATGTAAATGCAAATTTCAATGCTCGACAAATACAACCAACCATAGAACAACAAATCAAGCAACTCCGTCCTCCATCCATCCGACCCCCGAACTCCTCGGACTCAGTCCGGAATCAGCAAACCAACCAAATAAATTATTGCAAGAGCAAAATATATTTAAATCTAAAAGTAGAGCTTGGAAAATACTTACAGAGCTATATAGGATTTTTAGAAGGTTCGGTGCGAAGCAAACGGCGATGCGAAAGCAACGTAACAGTGCAAATGCACTGTTCCCGTGGGTCGCAAAATACCCACTTTTGACCGGGGACAAACCAAGACACCAAATTGATAGGGAATGGTCTAGGGATGTTTATGAAGCTAGTGGAAGTGAGTTTTGGCCGTGGGTGGCGGCGAAAACGCCGGTAGAAGCGAAAAACGAGCAAATCGGAGTTGAGCTCGTGGGAGCTGCTCCGGTGGCCGATCTAGGCCGGAAATGGGTGGGTTAGGTCGGCAAGAGGTAGGGGAAGAAGTGGTGAAAAGATGGTGGCCGGAGGTGGTGCGACGGCGCCGGAAACGGTGACACACCGTGCGGCTTAGATGCGCTTTTCCGGCCAAACGGCCGGCCGGTTGGGGGAGATCTTCGGAGGGGTGGTACACCGGAGGGAGGGGAAGTTTTCTGGGTGGGTGGTGGAGGCCACGCCGCCGGCAAGTGGCGGTTCTGGGCGGAGGAAATTTTGGAAACAGGGGAAAATTCTGGGTTGGTGCCGCTACTTTGAGCGGCTCGTGGCGGCTAACGGTGGCTCCGATGACTCTGAAAATTGGAGGGGTTGTAGTCTGCCGTGAGAGGAAGAGAATGGCGGGGGTGGTGTACGACACCTCCACCGGACGGCGGAGATACGGCTGGCCAAAGGTGGCTGCACGGGAAGAAAAAAAAATAGAGAAGGGAGAGAGAGAGACGTAGCGCACGGGAGGGAAATCCGGAAAAGAGAAAAAAGGAAAGGAAAAAAAGGAAAAGAAGGAAAAGAAAAGGAAGGAAAAAAAAGAAAAAGGAAAAAGAAAAGAAGAGAAAAAAGAAATGAAGTCCAAACTTCACTTCCGGGATCCAGAAACTGATCCGCCGAAAACGATATAAAAACATAAAACGACTAAAATAAATTAAACACTACATCAAATAAATAAATAAACACCAAGAAAATATTTTAAACACATCGATAAGTAAAATAAAATAAATAACTAGCAAAAACCAACTGTTAAATTTTTAAAACCAAAAACGAGCGGCTTTGGTTATTCATCTGGGAATTTTTTTCTGGACGCTGCACTTCAAAGAAAGGACTGGGTTGTTGTTGAAAGTTGCAGCTGTTCTGGATGAAAACTGGAGTTCTCAACAGTTTCATGCTGGACGAAAAGCTGAGAAGACAGCACACATGCAGAAGCTTCAGACTAGAACTTCTCGGCAGCACTGAAAATACGGAGAGGCTTTTACGGAAAGGATTAGGCTGGTGTTCAGAGCTGAGACAGAGGTGGGGAGCTCGATTTTTTTTTCTGGACAACACATGAACCAGCCAAGGGTTGAACCACGGACTGGAGAAAACAGAGAAGTGAAAACACGGAAAGGGAGTGGATGTTCTGTTCTGGCTTGGTGACAGTGGACGAAGAGATGAGACATTCAGTTTTCGGCTGGGTCTGACTTACGGAAGCTTGGAGAGAAGCTGGTTGACGTGAACAGACATAAACATGAGAGTTCTTGGCAGCTGGACGTGAGCTTAACGCTGCTGAGGAGTTTAGAAGAAGCTGCAGCTCCAACGCCCTCTCAAAGTCAAAAGGCCATGCCAAAAAAAAATCAATGCCACACGGCATCTTCACTTGGACAGCAGAAGAAAACAGCAGAAGAAAATGACAGAAGAAAATGAAGCAGCACCGAAAGCATCACTCAAAGAATGCAGAAAAAGTCAAGCACAAAAGTTAAACACGGCACCTAATTCAACTCACATGCAGCAGCAACACATTCACATGCAAAAGGGAGAAGCAAAGTCATTCACGGATGAAAGCAGTGCAGCAGAAAAAAAAAATTAAACTTGGAATTCAGCATAAATCACGGCACCGAAAGGAACCTGATGAAACACTTGAAAACTCTATAAAAGGAGGGGAAGAAGGGCGCCAAAAAAAAGAGAGGATACACACAGAATTTTATTCTACACTTGAAGTTGCAGCAGAATTTTTTTTTCAGACTTGAGTTTACGTTGGTTTAGTTTTTTTTTTTCTGTTTTCATTTCAGACCTGATTAAAAGGAAGTTTCAGCTTCTTGTTTATTATATTCTGCAGTTCATTACCATTCGGAAACTTCTTGTTTTCTTTTCTTCATGTTATTTTCTGCAGTTTTATTTTAATGCTTCATTCGGCAGCTTCTTGTTTTTCTTCTTCATGTTATTCTCTTAGTTTTATTGTTCCAGACCAAGGCGGCAGCTTGTGTTGTTTCCTTTGGCTGGAATTTTAATTTTCTTTCATTCTCTTATGTTTCTTTATGGTAGAATAGTAGTTGGGCATCTTGATTATTTTTTTTGTTCATCAGTTTTCATTTTTTTCCTTTGTCGTTCAGTAGCTATAAGGGTAGTCAGTGTGAGATTAGACACATAATAGAAGGTCGGCAGTTTTTATATTTATTTCATTCTATTTCTTTTCGGTTTCAGACATTAGTGTTAGAAGCCAGTTTTTTTTTCAGTTGCTTTTTAATTTCAGTTTTTTTGTGTTCATTTAGGAAATAATCTCTTGGAGTGTTTATTTTATTTAGAGCTCAACTTCAATTTAAGTTTCCCTCCGTGCGCTACGTCTCTCTCTCTCCCTTCTCTTTTTTTTTCTTCCCGTGCAGCCACCTTTGGCCAGCCGTATCTCCGCCGTCCGGTGGAGGTGTCGTACACCACCCCCGCCATTCTCTTCCTCTCACGGCAGACTACAACCCCTCCAATTTTCAGAGTCATCGGAGCCACCGTTAGCCGCCACGAGCCGCTCAAAGTAGCGGCACCAACCCAGAATTTTCCCCTGTTTCCGAAAATTTCCTCCGCCCAGAACCGCCACTTGCCGGCGGCGTGGCCTCCACCACCCACCCAGAAAACTTCCCCTCCCTCCGGTGTACCACCCCTCCGAAGATACTCCCCCAACCGGCCGGCGTTTGGCGGAAAAGCGCATCTAAGCCGCACGGTGTGTCACCGTTTCCGCGCCGTCGCACCACCTCCGGCCACCATCTTTTCACCACTTCTTCCCCTACCTCTTGCCGACCTAACCCACCCATTTCCGGCCTAGATCGGCCACCGGAGCAGCTCCCACGAGCTCAACTCCGATTTGCTCGTTTTTCGCTTCTACCGGCGTTTTCGCCGCCACCCACGGCCAAAACTCACTTCCACTAGCTTCATAAACATCCCTAGACCATTCCCTATCAATTTGGTGTCTTGGTTTGTCCCCGGTCAAAATTGGGTATTTTGCGACCCACGGGAATAGTGCATTTGCACTGTTACGTTGCTTTCGCATCGCCGTTTGTTCGCACCGAACCTTCTAAAAATCCTATATAGCTCTGTAAGTATTTTCCAAGCTCTACTTTTAGATTTAAATATATTTTGCTCTTGCAATAATTTATTTGGTTGGTTTGCTGATTCCGGACTGAGTCCGAGGAGTTCGGGGGTCGGATGGATGGAGGACGGAGTTGCTTGATTTGTTGTTCTATGGTTGGTTGTATTTGTCGAGCATTGAAATTTGCATTTACATGGTGCATGCACGTGTATTTTATTTTAATTGAGAAAATCCTATTTTATTGGCGTAAATGGATTTTCGGGTGCGTGCGTATCACGAGCCCAAGCCGGGATGGGTTATTATCTCGGTGGAGCTCCTCTGGTCACTCGGGAGTGGATAATACTGAGTGACATCCCCGCGACGACCGGATCGCACGATACGGTAACGCTGTCGTGTCGACTCCGTGGTCCCTAGAGTGGCGGGGACTAGAGGATGGCCTGGCCAGGTACGCGCGAGGCGGAGGCGCGAGTCTGGGCATCACTCGTGTAGGTGTCACACGCGTAGACGTTACCTGCGGTGTGGCACAGAGCCAGAGTGTGCGGATGATCCCTAGGGGAGATCATGGTGCATGCATAATCGGTTGGTTTTTTTTATGGTTTTCGGATACGGGCCATTTTCTGGGAAAATGGTGGTTTGGGCCATTATCTGGGATAATGGCGAGGCTTGGTTTTAAACGGTATGTGTGGGCCGTTATCGGGGATAACGGCGAGGTTTGTTTAAAGGATATGTTTTTGAGCCAAATGGGTTTTTGGCGTGCGTGGAAAAAATATGGTTTGTGAGTTTTGTGCATTGGCATTTATTCATGCATATTGTTTGAGTTTAATATGCTTTTATCTAGTGGTGTTTGGATTTTACTTACCTGCGGCACCATTTTTGGTACCGTAGATTTTGGTGCAGAGTTCGAGGAGGAGGAGGAGGCTGAGCCCGAGGATGCGGCTCCGCCGGAGATCTGAGTTGGAGTTCATGCTTTGTATTTGGTTTTGAAACAATATTTATGTCTTGTAATATTTTATTATGTACCTTTGAACCGCTTTGTATTTTATTTAAGAAAAAAATTCTGGTACTTAATTTTATGACTTTGCTATCCGCTGCGTATTTCCTTGTGCACACGTGCCGCTTGCACACACTTAGCACTCGTCGATAGGATGGTGACCCGGGTTGTCACCATCCGGACGTCTCGAATTCCCCGTGTGGGTACGTGGGGATTTGGGGGCGTCACACGTATTATTAGTTTTTGAGTTATTGGGTTTCGATGTCATCTTAGACAGGGATTGCTTATTTAGGCATTTTCAGAGTATAGATTGTCGACAAAGAATGGTTTTGACATTTCGAGTACCTGGATGGAAGATAAGAGTATTATGAGACAGTAGGTCACAATCAATGCAGGGAATAATTACATTACTATAAGCTTAGGAGTTGGCGAGAGAGGCTGAAGCCTATTTAGTACACTTGGTATTTAAATAGAAAGAGCCAAAGGAGGTACNGTGTAATATATTTGAAATTTTAATTTAATTGAGAGTTCAATTTCTTTTAGGATGCATTTTATTTAGAGGTTTATTTTATTTGAGAAATCATTTTATCTGGAAGTTCAGATTTTTGGATTGGAGAACGCAGTCTCCATTTCCAAACATCAAGTTTATTCCTTACAATTCCTGTTTTTATTTCATTTCAGTTTAATGTCTTATATTTTCCGTTGCACATTTAATTTCTGTCTATTTAAATTACTGTCATTTATTTTTTTTTGCACCTTTAATTTCTGTTTATTTAAATTACTATCATTTATTTTTCTCGCACTTGTAATTCCTCTATTTAGGTTAATGTCATTTATTTTTCTTGTTCTTTTAAATTTCAGTCTATTAATTTCAGCAATTTTAATTTAGTTTCATGCATTTTCATTCCTTACTTTTCATCGCTGCATTCAAATCCGACAAACAAATCTAAAAACATGAATCTAGTCCATGACTAGTAAAATTTCCATCCATTGCACATACCATTATTTTTTCTTTCTTTGTGAAGTTTTTCACAATTTTTCAACGAGTTTAAATTTTGAGTAAATTTTCCCTGAGGAGACGATCTAGGAATTTATTCCTTATTATTACACGACATCCTCCTGCACTTGGGATAGCATTAATGCTACTCATTTTTGAGTGAGTCTAAATAGAAAGAGCCAAAGGAGGTACAAGGTATATACGAGTACTAAGAGAGTTCCTAGAAGTGTTTGGAGAATTGCTAGGACTACTACCTCCTAGGGAAGTCATGTGTTCGATTGAGTTGGAACCTGAAATAGTTCCAATACACAAGGCACCATATAGAATGGCCCAAACCGAGTTGAAAAAGCTAAAGAGTTAATTGCATGAGTTGTTAACAAAGGGATTTATTAGGCCAAGTATATCGCCTTGGAAAGAGCCAATGCTATTTGTTAGGAAGAAGGATGGGACCATTAGGATGTACATTGATTATCAAGAACTGAATAAGGTAACAATAAAGAATAGGTACCCTCTACCAAAGATAGATGACTCATTTGACCAATTGCAAGGTGCTACGATATTAAAATTGATCTTAAGTCCGGTTATCACCAGTTGAATATTAGGGAGGGCAACATTTCTAAAAGCTATAGCAGCATTCATGGATGTTATGAACAAGGTGTTCTGGCAATTCTTAGTTATGTTTGTAGTAGTGTTCATAGATGATATTCTAGTATTTTCAAAAAATGTTTAAGATCCCCTAAGGATAGTGTTAAGAAAGTTCAAAGAACATTAGCTATTTTCAAGTGTAAGTTTTGGCTGAAGGAAGTTAAATATCTTGGTCAAATGATATCCAGAGAATGAGTCATGGTGGAGCTTAGCAAGGTTGAAGCGGTTGTGGATAAGTAGTGTCCTACCACGATACACGAGATTAGAAGTTTCTTGGAATTAGTTGGTTATTATTTGAGGCTTATGGAAAGATTCTATAAGTTATCAAGTTCTCTCATAATGTTGACGAAGGCTTAATTTGGATAGTGAGTTGAGATGAGTTAAAAGTTGAATAAAAATTGATAAAATATTATTTTTTAATACTATTTTTGTTTTAAGATTTGAAAATATTAAATTGCTCATTTTATTTTGTTTTGAAATTTGATAAAGTTGTAATAATTAAGTGGGATAAGATGATATGACTTGAGATGGTTTTACTATAAAAATAAGTAAAGCGCTCTGACAAGATGTTTGGATATGAAGTTAAACTCTCCGTACAAATAGAGTTGAGACTCTGTGTCCAAACTTAGCCTAAGATTCAACCCTTCATAGAAATGCTCTTGATCTCAAGGGCATGCATATCTTCCTCTTTTCCTTCCTTTATTATTATTATTATTATTATTATTATTATTATTATTATTATTTTAATGTTTTCATTCCAAATTTAGATCCAAACAAGGAATTGCATCCACATAGATTTATCAGTTACGCTCGGTGGTGGCCGAGTTAAAGCAAAAAGTGGCTTGCAGTTGTTTGCATCTACTACAAGCCCGAATCCTCACGCTACGTATAATATGTTTTCTCCACGAATAATTCTGGTTGCAAGCCCCGTATGCGGGACTGGATTGCAGGCCTTAAATGAAACGGTGCGTTTCATTTATATTAAATGAAACTCACCGTTTCACTTAAGAAAGAAAACACACGGACCCCCCGACCGAGATACCTGAAGGAACCCCCAGCCGTGTCGGCATCGACGTCAGACGAATCGCACCCCTTTCATCGAAGCTCAACCCAAGGAACTCCCCCGCGACGTCATATTTTTTTCTTAGTTTTATTTTCTGGGCAAAGGCGGCTTCATCGCTGGCTTTCTACCATTTTTTTTCTTTCTTTTTTTTGGACAATTTTTATATCCATTTCCGTTCATTTTCTTTCCAGATGAACTTTTTTTTTCGGCTTGCTTTAGTTTTCTTTTATTTTTTGCTGGACTGCGTTCGTTCGGCTTCGTTTTCATTTTCTGGGTTTTAGTTTGGATATTTTTCATTTGAGGACAACGTTTTTCTTTCTTAGACTTTTCTTTTAGTTCTATTTGTTTTCTATGGGACACGGCTGGGTCTTCTTCTTCACTATTTTTTTTCCTTGAGTTTTCGTTGGACTGCGGCAGCTTCTTAGGTAGTTTTTTTGTCCATAGTTTTTATTTTTTTTCATTATGCTAGGCAGCGATTTTCCATCTTTCCGTTGGGGGACTTTTTCTAAGTTTTTTGTTTCCGTTGGGTAGAGACAGGAGGACGGTGCAAATGTGCTAGCATGCGACTGTGATTCTCTGTGGTGGATTGTATTTCTCTTACAGTGTATTTACTTACGTGGAGTTAGCTGAATAGATGGCTGTTTTTGTGGGTTTTTCAGCCGGACCGTTGGCAAGCATTTCTCTTTTTTTATTTCAAATGCCCACTTTTAGATTTAGGTTGTAAGGGTAATATTGTAAATTTATGCTCAAAAGTGGGGATAATATAGACATTTTCCATGCTGGGACTGCAATACAGTCCCCTTTAGGGGACTGTATGTAGCAGCGCCCTTTCTCCACTGCATTAAGATTGTATGACTTTGTCATTTGTTTAGATTTTTTTTTTCTTTCCTCCGAAAGGAAATTTTGGGGGTGACGAACTCCTCATGGATCCCTTTTTTGATTGACTACTAGTTGAAGCTGAACCAATAATACGTTATTCTTCCTTTTCAATCGTGCCTAAGTTCTCGCACGTGTCAAACAACATGATAAGAAGTCATGCATCTTCAATCATCTTGGTTTTGCGTCGTGATGGTTTTTTTATTGAAAATTTTCACTTATTATCTCTACATCACATATTACTTATAATTTTTTATATTTTAATTTTTTTTTTCTAACAAATATGTAGTGTAGGGATGATGTGTAAAAAAAACTCAATTAATTTAATAAGAATAAAATACAATAAAATAAAATAAAACAATTATAGTGTATGGTATGTGAGACAATGAGTAACAAATGTCTTTTTAATTTATTTAATAACCTACCATTGAGCCAAAATTTTTGATGACCCAACAACGGGAATGTCTCTCTCTCTCCCCATATGCATATTTAATATTCAGAAATGCTTGTATGTCACCTGTAGGTGACCGCTCCAGTGTACTGCAAAATTATTATTTTTTATTTAGTAATTAAGAAAGTGATTTTAAATGTATTATTGTATTTTTTTTAAATATTTAAATATATAAAAAAAATTTGTGCCTAGCTGTCATTACGAGTGGTGCTAATCTGAGAGTCACCGCTCTTTACTATTTAGCTTCAGATAAAAAAAATATTGCAGGTAGGTTTAACTAAAAAATTTAAACCATTATTTCTCAAATACTTCACGTGAATAATCGTTTCTTTAGAAGATTGGAAAGATTTATGCATTTGAATGTTGAGTTGAATTGAGTTCAGTTCTTTATGAATAGTGGTGAGTTAAGATGGTAAAGTGAGTTTTGTGGTGTCCATCTAAGATGAGTTTAAATATATTTAGATATTAATATGAGTTTAGAAATATTTATAGAAAATTAAAAAAAGTTGTGAATCTTAGGTATAAATGAATATTGAATTGAAAAATATTGTGGGTCCTACATATAAAAAATTTTTGAGTTGAAATGAACTTAATAACTTCATACTTGTATATTTAGATGTTAAACTCAATTTAAAATTAAATTAAATCTAACAACCAAACCAACCTTAATAGTAGATGGAAACTCTTAAAACGGAATTAAAGCTTGGTGTAATCTAGTTCATTCATTACGATTCGATTACTTTGCATGCACGCAAAAATATTGTTAAAGTTGATAGGATTTCAGATTTAAAACTTTGCTTTTGTGAAAGTAATTATTAACTTTATTAATTATAATAAGATGCTTAAATAGAGACAACAGTTATCTAGATAAACTCAAATAAGAGTATACGAGACAAGAAACTAACTAAACATGATAGATGGCCAGGCAGGACGGTTTGCATGAGTGGAATGCTACCCTCGCTCGAACTCACTCTGAACGCTCAAACTGTAGAACTTAAATTCCAAGTCATTGCTTATTTCAACATTATTTTTATTGTAAAATTTAAAAAAACTGTATCATTAAAAATATTATAAAATATTCATTTTTGTGTTTTGTTCAAAAGTTTGGAAAAATTATAATGATTAGATAATAATTAAATAAAAAAAGTAAAAATTTGAAATTGACAAGTATTTATATTTAAGTGATGTTTGGGAAGAAAATTATGATAAATTTCAAAATAAGATGAGATCATGCCACTTACTAAACAAGCTCTAAGGAAATAGAAAGTTTATCCCTTGTAAAAATTAAGAGAATGTTTGGAGGATGTGATATTGTGAGAAATCTGTTAATAGTAATGAAATGGTTTGAGTGAACATGTTTTATTAAGCTTTAAAAAATGAGTAGGAAAAATTGATAAAAAATTTTTAAAGTTAAAAATTTTTTAATATTAATTTTATTTTGAAAATTGAAAATGTTGTATTATTATTATTATTATTATTATTATTATTATTATTATTATTATTGTTTAGAAATTTGAGAAAATTATAATGATTATGTAATGATTAGATAAAAAAAATTTAAAATTAAAATACATTTATATTTGAGTGATGTTTAAAAAAAATTATAAAATAAAATGAAATCATTTCACTTTCTAAACAAACCCTTATTTTTTAGGGTGGCTCTATAACCACCACTAGAGCTCCTGCTAGTATATTTTCTGTGTATTTTTTTTGCTTTTTTTTCACATGTATTTTTTAAACACGTTTAAAATATTTTTAAAAAATCACAACGCCATTAAAAAATACATCATTAATCATTAAAGAAAAAAAATTAAAAATCCCAGCAAGAGCACCTAGTGGAAGCTCCCAACGAGAAGAGTAGAATTTTCCTATTTCTTATCCTACTTAATTAAATTAAAAGTTTATCACCAATAAAAATTAAAAGAAAACACTAGGTTCACATATGATTTCTACCTCGAAAATGTTTTTTAATTTTTTTTAAATTTATTTTATTTAGTGATTAAGTAACTATTTTTATATAAATATGTGATTTTTTTTATTTTTAAAAATATCTAAATAATTTTAAAAAGTGGTGAAAGAAAAAGTTAAAAAAAAAAAAGATTTTAAGTGATCCGTGAGGACTCTTTGTAATCCTGTGTGTAGGTAGCAACGTCCAAAATTAAATGATAGAGCAACCAATATAGTAAATACGGTGAAAAGCAACATGAAATAAGAAATATTAGCAAAATAATGATTTGTGAAAAAGGAGCGTTTCTAGAACGAGGAATAATGCAGCTGGCAGGCAATCAATGTGCATGCAACTACCCATTGAAAGCCGAACACGATTGATTTTATTACGCGTCATGTGACAGGCTGTACGGCATAGATTTCAGACATCTTGAGCTGTTGTAATAATGAGGTTCATCATCGTTCTCGCCTACGTTCAAACTTCAAACCATGATTTACGGTTCTGCTTAAAGAGCACATGCATCTTTCCCTTCTATTTTAATATATGAGTTATTTTACTAATAAAATATTCTGTTTTTTTAATTTAATGATTTCATCCAACTTCAGAAAAGGCCAATCGATCGCACGGCATATGCTTTATGATATGTTAATTGCGTCCATCCGTCTCTTTCCAAAAATTGGATTTAATAATGAATTATCATCAAACTATCATTGCATCAATTATGCAATGAATAAAGGGGCAAATTAGAAATTATCCTTTTTTCCTCCATTTTTATTAATTTCTTTTTGGAATGCAAGAATTTCTCCTGATTTTTATATTATATGATATATATTATACATATTAAAAACTTTTAATATTTTTAAAATCGAAATCGAAATATATATACTTTTAAACTTTTATATTATATGATATATATTATACATATTAAAAAATTAATATAGCATAAAGGTCTTAGGTTATTCATTTGGGTCAAAATAACCAATCAACCCCATAAAAATAACCCTAATACCAAATCACCCCTCTTAAACCGAATCGAATCAAAATTCTGTTGTCCTTAGTGGACCGCTCGGTTTTAGTTCTCACAATTATAAAATCCACTTGAATCGGTTTGGTTTATCAGTACATCCAAAACAGACCGAATCAATTACACTCCTGTGCAAGAGAACACACAAGTCAAAATATATAATTCGAAACTTCACCGTTAAAATGACAGCATCTCAAACTCAACTAATGTAAGAAGTGTGACTGTAATGCTAAACAAAGAGAAGAATGCACAAAGCCAAAAAAAAACAGAGGGCATAAACAGTTTTACTATTCATGTTCTTCTCGTGTTTAAATCACGGCTCAGAAACATAATACTAAGCAGTCAGTAGAGTATCAAAAATTTCCCAAGGCAATTTTGAGTCGAAGAATAATTATAAAAAGCTTGGTAAAAGTAACACCCGTGCAACAAGATCAACTCGAGGTGACGACGGCAGAATATTGCAAAGAACTAAGGCGAATAAAGGACAACTTTCTAGTATGGTTTTTCTATAGAATTTGAGTAAAGCCATCAAAATCTTATGGCGATTTGTGGACATAACGGCTGAACAATTTCTTTATGCTAGGTAGATTCTATCCATGTCAATCTCAAAATGGATGATCATTAAAGATCAGCTTCCCCTGTATAATCTCAAAATGAGAACCGTCGAAAATTCAAATATTATAGGAAGAAAGAAAGCATAGAGGACAACCTCACAACCAAAAAAAAAAAAAAAAGATTAAGCACTTGGAGCCATCAAGAATAATCCAACTTCATTCCCAAGCTTCAACGTCCATCTGCCGATGTAAATGATTCTGCAAACCCGGATGGACGAGTTGGAATACTAGTTTGGGTATTGTCCCCACTAGCAAGGAAAGATGAAGAAGATGATTCATCCAAATTA
This sequence comes from Carya cathayensis, assembly GCA_011037825.1. NCBI lineage: Eukaryota > Viridiplantae > Streptophyta > Magnoliopsida > Fagales > Juglandaceae > Carya > Carya cathayensis. The sequence goes on from QGSO01000558.1 coordinate 366,107, forward strand.
ATAATTCCCTCGGATGCCTGCCACTTTTTGAGTGCTTGTGGCAATGGCATATCAAGGTCAATTCCATACATATCCTCGGCATCTGGTTCTGCCGGTTTCCAGAACTCAACAAGAGATGAAAGCACATTCACTGCATGGCCCATGTCGGGCCTCTGATAGGGCTCCCTCGCAGTGCAGTGACCAGCCAACTCTGCAACAGTACTAATGCTGGCACGGGTTTCCTCGTCCAGTTCTATAGTTGGGTCGATGGTCTTCTGGAATGTATCCTTGCTAAGGTGCATTCTGCGAAACCATGTGACTAGGTGCAACCTTTCTTCAGGCTGGGATTCATCCAGTGCTTTTCTACCAGTAATAAGCTCCATTAGAATCACACCAAAGCTATAAACATCAACCTTGGTAGTCACCCTTCCAGTCACTGCCAAGTCAACCATGTAATTTTAATGTCAGAATCATCAGAATTGATAATTGACCAGAAAGCAAAATCAGAACAACGACCTGTACTTGCCATGGTATAATATCAAGCAAAAGGGGGGGATGCAGGGGGCATAGTTTGGCATATGAATAACAACCATCAGAATGGACATCTGTTTAGTTACTATAGTATTTGATTAAAGAAAAGTTCTAATACTACCTTAAACTAATCAAAGAAGTAGAATAAAAAGTGGGTCAACTTTGTAATTACAAACTGATTACTTCTCCCACGCCAACTCTTGTCTTAAACCTTTGGTATATAAATATAACCAACAAAAAAACAGACACTAAATAAACAAAGGTACAAACAAAAATAAGTAATCAAAATAAATGTGAAGGAGGAGTAATCAAAGTGAATGCACCAAAATAGACTACAGAACAAGCCATGAAGTCGGGTACCGGAGTCTGCACGGTCATTATTTGGCCTCTAATCCTCTAACCAGAGAGATATGGTTAAGTCCACAGTCAGTGTCTTCATAATACATACTGACAAAAGCTCCATCACTCGTTGTTGTGTTACTTCATCCTGAAGTTGTTTACAGGCAGTTACATCGATACAATTGTTTTCTCAGAATGGAACCCTCAATTGTAGTTGGCGAAATAGACAATGTACTGCCATTTGCTATTCCATAAAAACTACGTGTTCCTACTCTACTACAAAATGGCTTTTCTGTAAGGATGTGATATTAATTTGATTTTCATCTTGTTGCAGCCTCATTCCCTATTCAGGTTATTTCTCCTAACCTACTTTGTTATATATATGATGGTTTGACATTTACATCTTGCTTATATTAAAATCCAATATCTCTTTTAATTGGTTTTTTCAAGGACAATTAACTAAAGATTTTTCTGTGCATCCGAAAGAGTAGAACTTTACTTAGTACTTCTAATCTTAGGAAAGATTACCTGCATATTCGGGAGCGAGATACCCGAAAGTTCCAGCCAGTCTAGTCTCAACGGAGAATTTTCCTTCTGGAGCAAGTCGAACCAATCCAAAGTCTGAAACTTTTGCTCTCATATCATCTCCAAGAAGAATGTTGGATGGTTTAAGATCCCTATGGATAAAGCTTTGATGGGCCAAACCATGTAGATATTCAACACCCCTGGCAACATCCAATGCAATGGTCAACCTCCTTGTCCATTCAAGTGATTTCAACCCTATCTCTCTCCAGTTAAATAGATGCTGACTAAGAGTCCCCTGAGGCATGTATTCATAGACAAGAAGCTTCTCATTTCCATCCAAACAATACCCAAGAAGAGCAACCAAGTGTCTGTGTCGAACCTTAGTAAGAACTTGAATCTCAGACATGAATTCAGAAAGGCCCTTTTCACCCACTGCCCCCGATTCCATTCTCTTCACTGCAATCTTCGTCCCATCATGCAACTCTCCTCTGTAAACAGTTCCAAATCCCCCTCTACCCAATATATTTTCCTCGCTGAAATTGTTGGTCACGTTCTTCAAAACTTGAATGGAAATGACCATACTACCAGCCTCCACAACGTGAATGTCACCATGTCCATTACTTCCGGGACTGAGAGCTTCATTCGCTCCACCATTAACACTACGCTCAGCAACTGTGATCTTCAAGGCATCCTGTTCCCCTGAATGTTGCGGATGTATTACAACAGTATGTGGGCTTTGTACTTTCCCAGAACGATAATGTTTTCGTCTAAACAGACAGAAACCAACAACCCCAACTAATAGCAACGCGCCAACACAGCCGAAAACACCCCCCACAATCGCTCCACCAGCCTTGGATTGTTTCTTAACATCTCCATCACCACCACCACCACCACCATCTGGATTGGAAGGTGAACCCGGTGGAGAAAAATCCTTTCCTATATCAGGATTCCCAACTGTAATCACTTCCACATTACTTCTAAAAGATGGTACATTACCATGCAGTTTATTGTTTGAAACGTCGAGAAACTTAAGATTAGGCAATGTCGTCAGTTCCGTAGGGATAGTACCTGTCAGATTATTATCAGACAGAATCAATTTTTGCATCGACGCAAGCAGAGAAAACTTCGGAGAAATCGCCCCCGACAGACCCATTCTCTGAAAATTAACAATCGTAATGCTGCCATCGCCAACGCATACAATCCCCTTCCAGTTATTACAAGGATCATTTCCTTTCCAATTCTCTGCAAAAGTTTCCGGGAAACCGAACGCCTCCACAACCGATAGCAAATCATTAACACGCCCATCGCAGGAACCACCGGGGTTTTCCGTGCAGAAACTATTGCTGCCTTCCCTCATGTCAAGGTTCACATTCCGACCAAACGTCGGCCTTGGCCCTTGAAGCAAATTATTCGTTAAATTCACTGTTCTAAGGTTTGGAAGATTCACAAATGATGCCGGAACAATACCCGTTAGTTGGTTGTCCCTAAAACTAGCATCCTGCAAGCGTTGCACTCTGGAATAGTCCGGTATCGGACCCGTGAACTGGTTCCCATGTAACCAAACAGAAGTCAAGGATTCCATATCGGCCAGCACCGCAATTGTACCATTAAGCTTATTAATACCCTGCTGTCCGTTTAACCAAAGGGTCTGAATTCCCGAACCCGCAAAGCTCGGAGGCAATTCGCCTTGGAGTTTATTAAAGGCCAAATGCAGGTCCGCCAAACTTACCAAAGTGCCGAAAAGGTCTGGGATTTCACCGGTGAGATTGACGCTGTTGGCCGAGAAGAACTTTAGCGAAGTTGCGTCTTTGATACTCTCCGGGATGGTCCACGGAGAGAAGGGGTTGTAATCGATGGCTATTGATTGCAAGGCCGTCATGCCGGTGAAGAAATCGATGGGGAAGGAAGTGAAGCGGTTGGTGTGGGCTATGATTGTGAGAAGCGAGCCATGGCCTGCAAAGCTGGGGAATGGACCGGTGAACTGGTTTTGCTGGACCTCGAACTGGGTCATGGCGGAGAGGTTCCGGAGCTCGTTGGGAAGCGTGCCACTGAGGTTCAAGCCCTTGATTTGGATGACGTGGATCCGCTTCGATCCGTCGCATCTAATGTAAGCCCAGTTACATGGGTCGGGGTCGGACCATTGGAGAGAGTCAGAGTTGTCGATGCTCTGTTTGAGAAGGTTCATGACTTGCGCATCGTCGGAATGGACGGGAAGAGAGAAGGAAAGGAAGCAGAGAAGAAGAGGAAGGGAAAGGGTGAAAGTAAGAAGACATGAACGATGGGTCGCCATTGTTTTCGGAGAAACCGAGAATACAAACAGGTAAGCCCTGTTGTAGACAGATACACAGATAAAATAAGGGGAAGCGGTGCCGCTGTGGAGAGAATCAGAATATAGTCAATAGATGTAGAGTCTGCAATGGACTAGGGAGTCTAGGGTACTGGATACAAACAAGTGGAAAAAAGGCTGTATTTCTATGAATTTTCCTACGAAATTAAAGATACCTCTGCAGTGGACAATTGGACACCACATGTAGATATTTAATTCCGACAGAAAACGCCAAAACAAAACAAAATCAAGAGCACAGAAGATACTAGAGATGCGTTCTGTAGAAGTGTGATGTTGACAAAAAAAAAAACAAAAAAAATGTTTATAAAAATAAAATTTATAAATTAATGTAGATAACTTCTAATACATTAAATATCTTTATAGTAAAATATTTTTATAATTTAATATATCCAAAAATTATATCAGTTTTGTGAATTTTTTATGAGATTCTTGTGTAAATTAAATATTTCTTTAAGTAATAATGAGTTTGTTTTACCACACTACTATTAATTATTTTTTTATTATTTTTTACCTATTTTTTAATTATTATTTAATATTTTATTATTATTTTTTCATTACTTATTTATTACTATATATAGAATATCTAAGATTATTTTATTATCTAAACGTAAGAATATAAGTAAAAATCTAAGAATCATAAGACAATTAAGCCAATTTCATTTTTATTTATTTTTTAAAATAGTCTTTCCAAGATAGGGATTAGGTTGGGATCTTAATCCACAAATTGATATTTGAATTTATCCTTAATTTAATTGAAAATGAATCTTTGTTAATTTGCTGTGGGATCAATATGTCACATGTTAGTCTTCGATTGATTGATGTGTATATTAATGCTACGTGTGAACCAATTAAAGACTAACACGTATTCTAATAAAAAAATAGTATCAAACTTATCACATTTTTGTAATTTGAGGCCTCAATTTTAAAATTTTAAAATCAGGACTCGAAATTTAAGAAAGATATATTGGACACTTTTCCCTTATAAAACTAATGAAAGGACACGTGATACTCTTTGGTTGGCCGATACGTAGAATCAATATATACACCATAAACCAAAGGCTAACACGTAGCATACAACCAAAGGCTAACACGTGGCAACTTTCAACACATTTTATCATCCAGCCCAATCTCCAGCCCAATCTCTCCATCTGTTAGCAACTTGTAATCTGTTTTTACAGATAATCTTCCATCCTTCGCTTGCCTCCATATAATCTTTATCTTCCCCACTCTTAGATACCAATTATGCAAAAGTTGAAAACTGAAGTCTAGAATTGCAAAAAATATGAAAATTCAAGTACTAATTTGCAATTAACTCTAAGAAACAAGTGAATAGATTTTAACTTGTTTACTGCGGTTATTAATTTCGTTTATTGATTCATTTAACAAAAATTAATTCTATTTGATGGTCTTCACACCACACACCATCCATGTGACATAATTCAATTTAAAAAATAAATTTTACAAATGAAATCATACCATTTAGGTGGTGTGTAGCGTAAAAGCCTTCAAATAGAATTATTCTTATATGTTTATCACTCTTCTACTTTAAGTCATAAAACTTGAACAAAATGTCTATTTGGGCATTTGGCACATTGAATTTAACATTTTGTTGGCATCTACATTCGGAATGTGATGCCTCAAAGTTTGGATTCCTTGGAAAGTAACTACAATTGAGAAGGAAACTAAATTGAAGAAAAATTAAATTTTTAAACTAGTCTGTAGAGCACACATACTCAAGTGCTTACATGGTATAATTTGACTTGAAAATTAAATTTTAAAAATTTGAATCTTATAAATCAAATTTTGTTATTTAAGTCTTATGAATTGTGTGATTTACACACCAATTTAAGAAATATAATAACTCTAAAATCTAATAAGATCCCTAAGAAAATACTAAGATCTATGGTAAGTCTCACATAGCAAATGGCTCATAACACCATCAATATATCTATACCTAGAAAGTTGTTTGCTTTGGAAAATGCTTGTACAGTTTGGACTTAGAGTTTGATTGGTCAAAAATATACGCTTTATGACATTTCCACTATTTTAAAAAAAAAAAATCTTGAATTTGGGTTACTTCACATTTGATAAAATTTTCTACGTTTTTTTTTTTTTTTGTTCTTATATATTATTTAAGAAATATTTAATGAAATGATGTTCTTCTTTACACATTTTATCTTCCACAATCACAAAATCAACGTGGTATATTTTATGTGCTTGTTTATTTAAGTACTTGACAGATGAAACCATTTGAAATATATCACATCAACAAGTGTGACAATGGATAAAAAGCTTTAAGATGTAGTATTGTTCAATTATTTATCCTTGCCAAAGTATTTTCTGTTTTTCTTTGAAGCTTTAAGACTATTTGATAAAAAAAAAGTATTTAGCTAAATAAAAATCGCAGAGAATAAAAACATTTACGTATATAAATTGAGGATCCTCTTTAAGTTTCTTATATACCATTTGTATATATTGATTGAGATACAAATTGTGTATAATGTTTGAAATACAAGAGTCATTTAATTTGAATTTCATTCAACAGTCCCAAAGGATTACAGCATATCAATCACAAGTATATTTGGCCTAATGAGCTCTAAAAAAGATCCCCCACCACATCATGAGCAAATCATTCACGTACTAAGCATGTCTTAAGTAGTTGGTGAACTGTTTAATTGCCTTTCTCTTAGACTCTTACACGGCACATCTCATAGTTATGAACATTTTTTCAAAAGATCTTGAATCTCATGCACCAAGTTACCCATACTCGATAAAGTGGAGAAGTGGAATTGGTGGCCTCAGATCCCTGTTAACGAGCCAGTCACTTTCAAGAATAAGTAAGTAACTCTAAATAGGAACTCATTTGTACCCCTTATATAGAGCAACATAGCAATAGCCTCAATATCTTCTACTTCATTAACCTTGTCGATACACTGTTTTTGACTCCCTAGCAAAAACAAATTTAGAATCCTCACTTCAAAACCTGCAACACAATAGATTCAGGTGGAATGGTCCAGCTTCAAACACTCTGAAGATTAAAGTCAAAATACTTGAAGACAACAGAGAAATAAGGCTTTATAGTTGATCTGCTGGTGGTAGAAACGGGGAATTATTCCCTGTAATTCTTGACATTCAGGAGACTGCATTAAATTCTCTCTTACCTCTAAGGATCAGTAACTGCCATTTGGTTGCCCATGCTTTGGAGCTAGGAGGTACATGTTGTATTGGGATTTACATCTATTTCATTAAAATGATCCATAAGGTCACTTATGCATTTATTGCAATCTTGAGGGTCATTCTCATCCCATCCAGTTGGTCCCTGGTTTGATGCTAACAAAATCATTTTCCCGTGTGTGATTGATAAATCAGAGTTTCCGCCCATGAGGAGCACTTTCCTTGGCAAGGTAGCGGGCACCTTTTTTGGCAAGATTGTGGTTGCGCTACCTTGTCGTGGCATGGGCATTTGATTGAACAAGGCGGCAAATGCAAGCCTGGAAAAGTTGGCCAACACCCATTGAGGTGATATGGTGGTGCTATGCCTGAGCATGATCATAGGAACCTGACTATGTAAAACGGGCATGCATGTCTCTGTGGTGTGGACAGCTTGTATTGCTGGTACTGAGGTACATAGCGGCAGGATGGTGAGCTTTTGCTATTATGTCTTGGCCGCCCGTTAGATTTGTATGGGTATTTGGTGTGGCACCCCCTGTAGTTCAACGTCGAGGAATCATGGTGCCCGGGATGTGAGTTGATTGGTTATATTCCTCTTTGGGCGTGGGAATCTTGTGTGCCTGTGTACCAACTCGTTAGAAATTTAATGGTGGAATTTCTATAGATTTTAGAAATTTCGTGAAAACTCTGTTTTTACGCAATTTTAATTGTTTGAGGTAGTTAAAAGTGTCAGAATACGTTATGGTCTATGCCACTAGACTCAATTGATTATTTAGGATTTTATGGCACAATAACTCATTTTCATAATTTCAGACAAAGCGCCTATTAGAAATTGTGAAATTAATTTAGGGACACTTCGGAGTTGAGTTTTGGTAAATGATTTTCACTATAGGTTAATATGAATATTTAGGATTTTTCGGTGCTAAGTTTATTATGCATTTTTTTGAGTGAATAGTAACCTCAATAAGCGTACTAAGTGCAGTGTTTTCAAAATTACAGTGTGGAATATCCAAATTAGGTTAGCGAAGTTTTATTTGGACACTTGGCAAGATCTTAGCCATACATAGTGAATAGTATTAAACATTTGACACAAAAAGGAACCATTAGATGGATTTGTGAAAGAAATCAAGGTGTGAGATCATGCTACCTAAGCAAACCTTTTTTTTTTTTTTATCTAATCAACCAAATTGAGCTAAATCAAATAGGGTTTCAACCCTAGTGAAATCCTAAATGGTTGGAATCCAATTGAAACTCCAAAAACTTAGTTGAAACCGAAACCCTAAACGGTTTCCCCAAACCCTAAATTGGCCTTCAAACCCTTTTTGATCCAATTTCTAGCATTATGTTTAATCACTTGATTAAATCACTTCCACATGCTATTAACTTCTCAAATCCTTGTTATAACATTATTATCCAACGTTTTAAACTTTAGAAATTTGATTGGACCAAGAAAAATTGGATTTGGGCTTGATAGCATCTCAAACCCTAACCAAACCCCCTTTAAACCCCAAATTGAAGCCCACTTGGTTGAGGCCCACCAAGACCCACGAATTTGGCCACCTTGGCAAAGTTTCTTGAAAAATTTTCCTCCCCCACATGGCAGATCATCCACTGCCCTTGGCTGCACTCAATAGTGCCTTGATGTGAAGGAGAATCCACCTCATCAACCTCCATTCCTCACAACTTCTGCAGGCAGTTCTTTGCCCCTCACTATTCTCCACTTTATGTCACATAGCCACATTCAATCAAGAGTCATTTAAGACCATATCTTCCACCTCCAGAAGTCTTGAGTCGTGCAAAACACACTCCCTTCCCTTTCATCACTTCTTCACCTCGTTCTTATGGAGAAACCCAAAAGAGCTCTCTCGGGCATATTTCTGGGTCTTTTTACGTGGAGCTTTTCGACCCTTTATAAGTATTTTCACACAATGACTCCTTCATAAAAGTTGTTCATCGTTGAGTCTAGTTTCCATATATATATTGTTGCCCAGATGACTAACACAAGAGGGGGGGTGAATTGAGTTGTATTTAAGAAAATAACAATTATAAATCAAATATACAATATAAAATATAAACAAAATATAAAATAGCAATAAATATAAAGAGTAAGGGTAAGAGAAGCAAACTCAATATGTTAACGAGGTTCGGCCCCACTGCCTACGTCCTCGCCTTAAGCTACCCCTTGAGGATCCCTGAATTTACTATTCAACCTCCTTCAGGTGGAGATAGAAACATATTATACCTTTGAACAACACCGCTACAAAGGATTCATGTAGAACACCCTCTACACTTGCAATCACCTCACACGTGGTGATTCAACTATTTCCTGTGTAGAACACTTTCTACACGCACAAGGGTTATACACACCCTTTTACTGATACAATAATTGATAGTAGGTAGAATATCAGAAAACACTCCTCAATGAGTGAAATAAGAACAATACAGCACAAACTATATCTCTCAAAATGAACAAACTATATCTCTCAAAATGAACAAGGGTTAAACCGTTAAGACTCAATGCTTAGAGAAGAGAGAATGAAAGTTTTGAATGAATATTGTATGCTCTTGGTGTTGTAAATGTGAAGCTCTCAAATGATCTATTTATAGGCATATGAGACTTCATATTCAAATTTAAAAAGATTCACATGTCAAAGACATCATCATTCACTTTTTAAAAATTTCAAACTTAATCTTTTTACTTTTTGCATGTGACAAAATGAGCACATTTTACTTTTCAAAAATTTCAAACCTAATCTTTTACTTTTTACATATGACAAAAGGACAACACTTTATTTTTCAAAATTTTCAAACAAATACATCTATCTTTTGCATAAGTCAAGAAAAGCATCCATCACTTTTGAAAATATTCAAATAAAACATGCACATGTGAAAGATGACAATCAATCATCTTAATATTTTCAAAGTTCAAACCTTTAATCATGTCATGCACATGTGAAAGATGACAATCAATCATCTTTCAAAATTTTCAAAATATTCATGCACATGTGGAAAATGTATTTTAATGCTTTATGATAAAATATTAATTTTGAGCCTTAATCCTAATTTCAAATTTTTACGAGATTTACAGCATTACTCTATGACTTTAATGTGAACTTGTTCCCTTCTTGCTCATGCTTGGTTCCTTGATATACTTGATTCTATTGTGTGGACAACTTGAGCTTGAGACTCCTTTATTCTTTGAATTCATTTGTTATCATCAAAATCTATGTGTAGATTTTTAATTACATGAAACTTGAAACCTTGGGTTCAACATATATTATTATTCTCATTACATGGTCATTTTTTTGGTCAAAAGTATTTTTAACCATAGAAAGGTCATTCTGGGTGTAAAATTAGAGAGTATGTTATGTTTTGTAGTTTTTGACTAAGCTAATGGACATATATTGGTCCGAAAATTTTATGGAGTGTTGTTATCATATTTTTATGAGTTTACATTGAGGTTTTGTTGCATGAATAATGTTTTTGATGATAGATTATCTTAGATCTAGAAACTTGAAAACTGGAAGTGGAAAAACAGTTTTTGTTTGGAGAAAATTTGAATATTTCAAGATTTGATCTTACTCTAAAGGTTTTGATATTCTTATATAATGATTCTAAGTCTCTTATTTTCATGTTAAGATGTTATTTTTAATAAATTTAGTATTAGTTTCAAAGATATGATTTTTCTATGCAATAGGATTTCGGTTAGGCCTAAGATTTGATGTTTTTGGATTAGATCCATGTTTTATTGATTTTTAGCCATGTTATTTTAAGTCTGATGGTTGAATATTCTTTAGGACACATTTTAAAACCATGTGATGCTTTATTTCGAAGATCTCACCTTCTTAAGCCATTGATCAAGAGATTTATCAAAGCTAGTTGAGGAAAAAGTTTCCGTTTTTGGACTAAGTGTAAAGCCAAAAACTCCATGTGTTATTTTATGATTTTGGTGACTTTAGTCTGATGATTTAAAGCATGGTTGATCTTAAGATGATGTTATGAATATGTTAGAAGTAAGATTTGATTTTTTTTTTTTTTTTTTTTGAATTCTTGGAGATGTTTTGATTTAGGGTCAAACTTAGGATCTTTTTACAAAAAGTTTGGTATTGATTATTAGTTTTTCATAAATGGATGTTTTAAGTATGGTTTTAAACTTAGAATAGGAAGATTCCTTGTTGCAAAATTTTGGATTAAGCATGAGTTTTGAAGTTGGAAGGAATTGCAACAAAAATTAAGAGAAATTGCCTATGGATGTTTCAGTCATAGTGTGTTTTCCATAGTTGTGATTTGTTTTAAATTTTCTGAGTTGATATTTGAGTTTAGGACAAAATTTACATGAGGAATGTAAATTTTGGAAATTTTTGAGGTTAGGATGTAAAATTCTTAAGTTAGTTGTAAAATGTTCATTTTTCCACATGTAGAGGGTAAAATGGTAATTTTATTCTAACTTGTCTATTTTACACATGTCTAATTGTTAGTAATTAAATTTCTAACTTTTAGAATACCTTCTTATAATTCCTCATATTTTGCACTTTATTCTTGTAGAACACGACAATCGAAGTAAGTTAGCTTCTAACTTACTATCAGCTTACTGTGTATGTATAATGGGTAAGAGAACTACAATTTATGTATGTATGTTATCATATATGTCATGCCATGCCACGTCATTACATGTTTATTTGTTATGCATGATTTATTCTGTCATGAATATTTATCTGTCACGTATTGCTATATGTTATAAGTATGCCATGTTAAGTATGCCATATTTTACATGTATTTCATATCAAGTAATATTCACCATTGCAAGTATGTCATGTTAAGTAAAGAAATCAGATCAAGTTTTTGTTAAGTCAAGTTTCAGATCACGTTCATGCTAAGTTATTCATGTCAATCACGACCCTAAGTGTTAGGATGGGGTAATATCCTAGTGGAACTCCTTTGTTCATGCTGGAGTGTCTAAATAGATGTGAAATTCTCTGGGTTGACGAAGTACATTCAACAGGTTGCGAATGGGACCTAACTAGCTGGTCATCGGAGCGCGCTAGGCACTAACGCCAATGGAGCCATATTTTATTTTATGTGTGTTCACAACAAGTGTGGCATAAACAATTCATGGGGCCACAACAACTGTAGAGCATACACTACATGAGACACAACAATTGTGACACGTAGAATACGTGGAGCCACAACAATTGTAGACTACGTATTAACGCACTCACAGCTGGTGTAGATACCTATGTTATGATGCGGTAATCGGCAGAGACACACAGCTCAAGGGGACCCGTGTAGCACCCATATGGTCACGTTATTAATTAAATCTATTGAATAAGATTCCAAGTTTATGTCAAGAAGTTAAGAATAAACAAACATGGTTAACCCCATGAGATAAGAATAAGCAATCATGGTTAACACCATGAAATAAGAATAAGCAATCATGGTGACCCCATGAGATAAGAATAAGTTTTAAATCAAGTTTATGTTATGTTATTTTATATTTACACACACACACACACACAGAGGGGTGACGGTAGTGTTTACCAAAGGAGTAGAAGGCGTGCAGCGTCACTAGTGAAGGGCGTCAAGGGAAGAAGACGCGATGGAGCTGGTTTGAAAAGGTGCAAGCAGTGGTGCTCAGGGTTGAAAGGCGGACGGATAGGGAGCTCAGCATTGATCATTGCCACTTCCATTAACTCTTCCCTCTGTAAATGATTAAGTAGATAGCTCCAAGTTTCGAGCAATTAATGCTCATTTTTTGGATCTTTCTACTTCCTTGACTCCAAATGTCCTTTGCAGCCTCACAACTCTATAATACATGCTCTGTTGTTTCACTTTCAGTCTTGTAAACTTGGCAATTGCTATCATTCACAATGTTTCTTCTCATCGGGTTTGCCATAGTAGGCAATGCCTTATCACATGCTCTCCACAAGAACATTCTCACTATTGGGGGTACTAGCATCTTCCACATGGTTTTTTAGATGTCAGGAGAAGGATCCTGATGTGAGGGGCCTCCAAGGTTTCTGGTCTCCATTTCTCTGTGCAACTGGTATGCACTGCTAACTGGGAATTTACTATTCTTTGGACCACTCCATACTAATTGGTCAACCCTCCCACCTATGCTAATAGGAATGGATTTGATAAGTTCTACTTCAGGAGGAGAGAAAAGTATATCCAGAATTGGTTCTTTCCATTGCCTCCAGCCATGATCAATCAGGTCTGCTACTAGAGTCTATGTTACTGCCTCAGGTTTGATTGATTGAATTTTGTATGTGTTGGGTTGAGAGATCCACGTGCCCATCCATATGTTGACCTACTAATCATTACCAATCCTCCATACTAGACCTTCCTTCAATAGTTGTAGACCATTTTGGATACTTCTCCAAGTATACGATGGTCTGTTTCCCATTTTTATTCCAGTAAATTTCCATGGGAGAAATACTTTTGCTTAAGTATCTAAGCAAGCAGTAAACTTGGATTCTGAATTAGGCGCCAACTTTGTTTGGCCAACATAGCAAGACTGAAATTTTTGACATCTTTGAGACCTAGTCCACCCTTGTCCTTTCCTTGGCTTAGCTTATCCCATTTTATCCATTTTCTTTTTGAATGGTCCTCCTCAAAACTCCACCAAAACTTCCTCAGCATCTGGTTAAGTCTCTTGGTGATTGACATGGGAAGCATGAAGATGGCCATGGTGTATGTTAGAAAAGCTTGTAAGACAGCCTTTAGGAGTACTTCTTTCCCTACAGCTAAGAAGAATTCTTTTTTCCAATTTGTAATCTTGTGCCAAGTTCTGTCAATGAGGGAGTGGAAGGATGTTCCTTTCGATTTGCCTAAGACAACAAATAATCCCAAGAATTATTCAAAAGTGCCTGAAGCTTTTACTCCTGAAATACTTAATATATTTGTCTGAATCTCAGTAGGAGTGTTTTTGCTAAAGCAAATAATAGGTTTTTCTTTGTTGATTACCTGCCCCGATGCCTTTTCATAGACCTCCAAGATGTACAGCATCCTACTCCATTCCAAGGAGTTAGCTTTGCAAAAAAGAAGACTAGCATCTGTAAAAAAAAATAATAATAAAAAAAAAGGGTGATTAACACAAGTTGGGCCTGATCCAATAGGAATACTTGAGATGTTGTCCTTTAATTCAACTTGATTCAGTAGGCAAGTTAATGCTTCAGCACACATGATGAATAAATAAGGATAAAGAGGGATATACATTTGTGATAAAAGCCCATCCTTTCCATTATAGATTTGAGAAAATCCCACTCCACTCGATTGTAGGCTTTACTCATGTCTAGCTTGAGAGCCATGCATCCAACCCTGCCTCTCATTTTTGTTTGCATTGAATGGAGTGTCTCATATGCAACTAGAACATTGTCAATGACAAGTCTTCCTGGGACAAGAGCACTTTGGTTCATTGAAATGATTATAGGGAGGATGGGTTTTAGTCTGTTAGCTAATACCTTGGCAACTATTTTGCAGTTGACATTGCATAAGCTTATTGGTCTAAACTCAGTTACTCTTTTTGGTCCTTTACTTTGGGTATCATTGTAATGAAGGAGTCATTAACACCTATTAAATAGCCTCTCTGGTTGAGGGTATCAAGGACAAACTGGCAAGTCTCTCTACCAATGCTATCCCAATGAGTATGGTAAAAATGAGCTGGAAACCCATCTGGCCCTGGAGATCCAAGAGGATTCATTTGGAAAACAACCTCATTTACCTCTTTTTCTGTGAACTTGGATAGTAACTTGTAGTTCATATCTACTATGACTATTGGTTCCATTCCTTGGAGACACTCTTGGAAATTAGTTGGACCTGAAGATGAGAAAAGGTTAGAAAAATAATCAAGGAAACTAGCAGCTTTCTCCTTCTTATCTGAGATCATCCTGCCACTTTGATCCATGAGCCAAGTGATGGAAGGAATTGGTCTTCCTCCTCTGGTTAACATGCAAGTGATAGAAGTTGGTGTTTCTATCTCCATGCTTTAACCAATGTTGTTTGGCCCTTTACCTCCACTTTAGTTCCTTTCAGCCATAGCTTGTTCCACATCTTCTTGAAGCTATTTGATAGCTTGACCCTAGTTTCCTATATCATTCTCTTGTAGTTCTGCAATTTTTTCCATCTTTTGTCTGAGTGAGGACTGCCCTTCTCTTCTCCTTCCTGAGTTCTAGATTTTCAACACCTTAAAACAATTGGATAGCTTATTGCTGATAACAGACTAGCATCAACCCCCTTGTTACAACTTGTATAATGATAGTGCACTCCTCTTTAAGCGACCAAGCAACTTCAAATATAAACTTGGATTGTGTCCTACTGCACTCTAGTGTCTTGTTGACTAACTGTAATACCAAAGGAGAGTGATTAGACTTTATAGCTGGTAGCACATGGCAAGTGGCAATGTGGAATTTCATTTTCCAGTCTGCATTGGCTAAACCCCTATTGAGTCTCTCCTTAGTGAACCTTTCACCACTCCTCTTATTTGACCATGTGAACCTTATACCTTTTGTATTGATTGAAGATAATGAACAAGCCTCAATGGCCTCACGAAAA
Source organism: Carya cathayensis (assembly GCA_011037825.1). NCBI lineage: Eukaryota > Viridiplantae > Streptophyta > Magnoliopsida > Fagales > Juglandaceae > Carya > Carya cathayensis. The sequence goes on from QGSO01000558.1 coordinate 381,549, forward strand.
GCCTCTTACTCTTTATATGGTCTGGTCACTGCCCCTACCTTTTCACTTTGACTAGTAATTTCATTGAAATCACTAATGCAAACCCATGCCATAGGAGTTATAGGTTACAGTAATTTAAGAACGGCCCAGCTTTATGCCTTTTTTTATGCCATTGGAAGACCATAGAATCCAGTTAGCATCCATGCAGGGTCATTCACATTTTCTTTGATGAGAACACTGATGTGCTATCTAGAAAAGTTAATCAACTAGACTTCAATGTTATCCTTCCAAATCATAGCTAGCCCCCCACTACTCCCCTTACTATCCACAACCAAACAATTATCAAATTTAAGAAAACTTCTAACGGTCTCAATTCTTGCTTTGGAACACTTGGTTTCCATGAGGAAAACCAAGTTTGGGCACTTTTTCTTAACCAACCTGTTAATGTTTCTAACTATCCGAGGATTCCTAAGCCCTTGGTAGTTCCAACTTATGATACTCATCTAAAGTGGTAGGGCTGGAACTCAGCCTCTGCCATAACATTTGTACACTCATCCTCCTGTTGCAATGTGAATTTTCCCTTCTTCTTAGTTGTTGCCTTGGGTACTGCCTTTCTTTTGATACTCCCCCTAGTCCGAGTACCAGTTGTTTCTGTTCCATGCATACCATAATCCAAGTCAATTTGTCTGTCATGTTCTAATAGATTTATATCTCATGCCCTCCTCTTCCATTTCCTAGGTTGATCTGTTATGTTCATGTTCATATCCACCTCCTCGAGTATGCGCCTTTTGTCTCTAACTCCATTTTTGTTTTGTATTTCAAGTACCCAAAAGGCCCCTACTGCCTATTCAGTAGACATGTTTGCCCTTCCCCCCCCCCCCCCCCCCCAGTGTAAAGGATGCCTGTCTGCCTTAGCCTAAAGACATTGCCTTTAAACCAACGGTCTCCACTAAGTCTTTACCTAGAGACCCCCTACATTCATGCTAGTGTTGTCATTTTCCTTATAAAGTGTCTCAAATAAGGAAATTGGGACCAAACCTAATCTTTTGCCCAGGCTTTCCTACCTGACCTGAGACTTGACAAGTGTAAAGTCTTCTCTTAGAGTTTTGGACCCTCTCTGGGAATCCGCCACTTCTTCAAGTATAATTGACTATTTGCCCTTGTGATTTGTCGATGCTTCCACGTCATCACCATCAACCTTGTTTGTTGAGCAGTTCTCATGGGAATGCACAGGTCCATCCTTGCTACCCTGTCTAGCCTTGGCACCTTCCATTTGGTTTGATGCACCATACTGAGTTTCATTCTTCCCATGCAATGATCTGACTACAACAGGTTCAGGACATCCAGCTGCACCATGTTTGATTGTACCATAGTAGAAACAGAAGTTTGGAAGTCTTTCATATTGAAAGGAAATCCAGACTTTGCTCCCATTGAAAGAACTAATAATGCCTCTCATGAGAACTAAGGGCCCCATCTAATCCCTTCCTCATCCACATCCACTTCCACTACTTCTCCCACATTGCTTCCCATCTTTACACCAACATCTCTAATCATTCCCCCCCAGAGGGATATAGTGAAACTGAATCCACATTGCTTCTGTCTCAAAAACTACCTTTCGAAGCCATCATCCCATCATATTCCCTGAGACATACTAGGTTTCAATCAAAGGTCCATGGCTTCCCTTTCTTAACCTTCTCCATATCATGAGCATTGTTGAATTCTATTAAGAAAAGGTTGTCCCCAACGGTATTAAAATGTATCACACTCCTTGGCTTCCATATATTCATCATTGTGCCCTTGAATGCTTATTAGCTTATCCACCACTATAAGACCTAGCAAGCTCATTCTAGACACCATTTCATTTGCTGAAAACTCAACTTGTACCTTCATCTGTTCAACCTCAATAAGCCTAAGCTTACCCCACTTCTCAAGCAACTCCTCGAGCAACTTCCTCCCTCTCAGTTCAAAGAATCAAACTAGAAGATAGCCTTACCCTTAGCAAGACAGTTCTCCTCAACTCAGACTAGAGAGAAGTTGGAGTTTCTCTCTCTAAGCTAGAAGATCAACTAGTTTTGAGTTGAACCGAGTCTTGAGTGTTAGTACATCACAAAACCTATCATGTTTGCACATGCGACAAAGTGATTTTGTTCTAGTTAAAGCTTTTCTTCATGTATAGCCATGGCATGTGTTGAATGAAACTAGTGATCATAGATTTCCATCTACATGTGTTTAGATGTACATTTGTCATGAATACCATGTATCTACTTCAAATTATTCTACATGCATGTTGAAATTAGATAATTGCACCATGTAGATTATGTAATGAATGTGATCATGCATGTAGTTGTGGCGATTAGATATGGGGTAGTAGGTCTTAGTTGCTGATGCTTTTTTTGGCACAGAAGCTATTGAGCCAGAATAAAAAAGAATCAGGAAGCAACACACTCAAACCATGTAGCAGGATCAAAGTCATTTCTAAGGCTATCCAAGAGAATGTAAGGGTCGCATGGTTTTCTACATTCTTGCAGCAACAATGTCTCTGCTTCTTAACGAAAATTACAAAATCCCAACAACTATAAGATGCTATAGTTGGACTGACACAATCAGAATTTGGTTGAATAAATGAACATTCCAACGACATCTATTTTGTTGGGAAAAAAGACTGTTTCTACAAGCATCATCTAGTCGGAAGAAAGCTTCCAACATCAAGATGGAGTGATTGGAAAAACTGGAAATTGCAAGGGCATTCTATTGTTTACAATTTATTGCAACGATTAGTAACCTGTTACAAACATTGACAATTGCAACCGTGATGACTTGATGGGAAAGCGAAGCAACGACATGGGACTCGTCAAAAACATCAACTATTGCAACATTAGTGATTTGTTGGAAAATAATCAATTACCAACAACATGGGAGTGGATGCAAATGGTGAGGTTCATTATCAACGATTTTCCAAGTTGTCAGAATCCAATTAGCGAGGACGATATATTGAAAAGCCCATGGAGGGAAATCGTTGCAAATTATCAGGACATAATTGTAATTTCATCTTTATTTTTTACTTCTGTAATGTAGTTGCTGTATAGCATTTTTATTCCTTTAATATTCAGCTTGTATAAATAGGCTACTATACATGGACTTTACTCATTCAATACATTTTACACGAATTCTCTCCAGAAGCCCCTTCTCCTTTTCATCTTCTTGCTATGCTAGGGTTTCTGTTTTCTAAGTGTATTCTACACTTTACATGGTATCAGACGTTTTATCTTCTTAATTCATTTTTTTCCATGGCTCCTGCTGCTAAATCTGTTTCTGAGGATATAACTTCTCCTTATTTCCTTCATCCGAGCGACAGTCCTGGTATCCTTTTGGTCACTCAACCTCTTCTCGGAGAAAATTATCATTTATGGTCTCAATTGATGACCATGGCTCTTTCTGCAAAAAATAAACTCGGATTTATTGATGGCTCTGTCCCTAAGCCTTCCGATTCGACAGATTCTCATTTCAATCTGTGGCTCCAATGCAATAATATGGTGATATCTTGGCTTTTAAACTCTGTTTCTACTGAAATTTCTTCTAGTATCTTGTATATTGCAACTGCCTATGAGATTTGGTTAGATCTTAAGGAACGATTTTCTCAGAAAAATGGACCTCGCATTTTTCATTTACAGAATTAGATTTCCTCTCTTACTCAGGGTCCTCTTTCAGTGAGTAACTATTTCACTCATCTTAAGATCCTTTGGGATGCACTTTCTAATTACAAGCCTATTCCAGCTTGTTCTTGTGGTGTTGTACGAACGTTGAACTCTTATGTTCAACAGGAATGTATTGTACATTTTTTGGTTGGATTGAATGAGTCTTTTGCACCTACTCGTGCACAGATTTTACTAATGGAGCCTCTGCCTACTCTGAATAAAGTGTTTTCTCTTGTTTTACAAGAGGAACAACAACGAGAGATTTCTTCTGTCTCTTTGCCTTTTGTTGATTCTGATGTATTTTCTTCTCATGTTGATAACACCAAATCTGTTAAATCCTTTTCAAGAAAGGATAGACCGATATGTAAACATTGTGGAATTATTGGTCACGTGGTTGAAAAGTGTTTCAAGTTGCATAGATTCCCTCCTGGCTACAAGCCAAAATTGAGGCAACAGTCCATGGCTAATACTACTATCCTTAGTGATAGTAAATCCTTGGTTGTTTCTCCTTTTTCATTGACTGAGGCTCAGTATCAGCAGCTTTTGTCCGTGCTGCCTTCTCCTAAGTCTGTCAATCCAGCTACTTCTACTGTCAATACAGTTGTTTCAAATAGTTGTTCTAGTATTTTTTTTACTTCTGATAATACTCATTCTGTTTTTTCTGTTACTCAGTATATTCCTTTTTATTCTCATTCATGAATTTTAGATACTGGGGCCACTGATCATATGGTTCCCTCTATTGATTGTTTCACTTCTCCTGCTCGCTCTATTAATGCTTCTGTGAAGCTTCCTAATAGTCAATATGTTGTCGTTACACATATTGGCTCTGTTTCTATCTCTGAGCATCTTGTTCTACATGATGTTCTATATGTTCCAACTTTTCATTTCAAATTTATTTCTAGTTAACAAAATCACTAACTTGTTCCTTCTTATTTTCCTCTGACATTTGTCTCATACAGGACCTGATTCGTTGAAGGCTGATTGGAGTGTGTAGATTGCATGGAGCTCTTTACATATATCAACAGTCAGACCTTTCTAATTCTATTTCTACTTCACATATTGTTTGTTTACCTGAAACATTTTATACATATGTTTGTTCAAATACCTCCAAATGCTCAAATTATGAGCTTTGGCATAATAGACTTGGTCATCCTTCTCATTCTAAGATGCTATTTGTGAATAATTTTGTTTCTAAATTGACTACTCCATGCCATCCTTGCATGATATGTCCTTTAGCTAAACAAAAAAAAATAAAAAAAATACCATTTCCTAATAATGCTCATTTGTCTGTTGCTCCATTTGACCTAGTTCACCGTGATGTTTGGGCTCCATACAAAGTATATACTGTTGAAGGTTACAAATATTTTTTGACTATTTTTTATGATTCAACTCATGCTATATGGCTTTATCTTTTTAAATATAAATCTGAAGTGTCACATATCTTTACAGTTTTTTACAAAATGATTAAAACATAATTTTCTTCAAAAATAAAATCAATTCGTACTGATCATGGCACTAAATTTTCTTTTGATTCTTTTTTGCATTCTAAAGGCATATTGCATCAATATAGTTGTATTGAAATCCCTCAACAGAATTCTGTTGTGAAGAGAAAGCATCAGCATATCCTTAATGTGGCTAGATCGATGATGATTCAATCTCATCTACCTATTAATTTTTGGGGTGATGCTATTTTAACAGCAACTTATCTCATTAATAGGCTTCCTACTCCTCTTTTAAACCAAAAATCTCATTTTGAGCTTTTGTTTAACACTGTTCCTTCTTATGATCATCTTAGAACTTTTGGTTGCCTTTGTTTTGCTTCAACATTACAAAGATCTCAAACTAAGTTTGATCCTAAAGCTAGAACTTCTGTTTTTCTTGGCTATCCTTTTGGAATCAAAGGTTACAAACTTCTTGATTTAAAAACTAATCAAACTTTTATATCAAGAAATGTTGTTTTTCATGAACATATTTTTCCTTTTATATCTTCACATAAATCTGAATTTTCTTCCATGTTCCCTGTTGATTATTCAACTTTAGATTCTTTAACTGTACCTTCAACTTTAGATTCTCATACCTTACATCTTCACTCCACGTCATCTTCTCCTCAAATTGATCCAATTGTTCAAACCCCTCCCATTTCAGTTTCTGATCCTATACCTTCCACTTCAGTTTCTGATCCTATACCTTATAATCTTCCTAGACAATCCTCTAGAGTCAGAAAGGTACCTGATTACTTGCAGAATTTTCACTGTAACTCCTCTTCTACACACTCCACATCAGATCCTTCAACATTTTTCCCTTCATCAGGTTCTTCTTGTCCTTCAGTTTTTTCTCCTAAATATGATATTCTCAAATTTTTATCTTATGCTAATCTTTCTTCTTCCCATAAATCCTTTGTCATGTCCATTTTTGCCGATACTGAACCTGAGTTCTATCATCAAGCTATCAAGCACTCTCATTAGAGAGATGCCATGTCACCTGAGATTGCAGCCCTGGAACTTAATAATACTTTGATTGTTACTTCTTTACCTCCTGGTAAGAAGCCTATTGGTTGCAAATGGGTTTTCAAGATTAAATACCGTGCTGATGGATCCATTGAGAGATATAAGGCAAGGCTGGTTGCTAAGGGTTATACCCAAACTGAAGGATTGGATTATTCTGAAACTTTTTCTCCTGTTGCTAAAATGGCAACTATTAGATCTCTTTTGGCTGTAGCTGCTGTAAAAGGTTAGCATCTTACACAGCTTAATGTTAATAATGCTTTTTTGCATGGGGATTTATTTGAAGAAGTATACATGATTTTACCTCCTGGTTTTCATATTAAAGGGGGGTCTCAAGTTGCAAGTTAAACAAATCCCTCTATGGTTTGAAGCAAGTCTCACGGCAGTGGTTCTCCAAGTTTTCCAACTCTATCCTCAGCTTGGGCTTTCAACAATCCAAGGGTAATTATTCTCTCTTTACTAAAATTGAGGGTTCATCCTTTATTGCCCTTCTTGTCTATGTTAATGACATTCTCATCGTAACAGCCCGCTAGAAATTCAATGGTGAAATTTCTATAGACTTTAGGAATATTGTGAAAACTCCGTAAGTTTTCACAAATCGACTAATCGCATAGATTTTAGTCTGTCAACATAGTTAGTGTTATCACTCACTATGGTGCCAGAAATGCTATTTTAATTGTTTGAGATAGTTAGAAGTGTCAGAATACATTATAGTCTACACTACTAGACTCAATTGAATATTTAGGTTTTTTCAGTACAAAGTTTATTACGTTTTTTTTAGTGAATAGTAACCTTGATAAGCATACTAACTGCAACGTTTTCAAAATCAAAGTGTGGAATGTCCAAATTAAGTTAGAGAAATTTTATTTGGACACTTGGCAAGATCTTAACCTCACATAATGAATAGTATTAGATATTTGGCACAAAGTGAAACCATTAGATGGAATTGTGAAAGAAATCAAGATGTGAGATCACGCCATCTAAGCAAAACCTTTTTCATCTGATCAACCAAATTGAGCCAGATTAAAGAGGTTTCAACCCTAGTGAAACCCTAAATGGTTGGAATCTATTTGAAACCCCAAAAACTTGGTTGAAAATCGAAACCCTAAACGATTTCCCCAAACCCTAAAGTTGGCCTTCAAACCCTTTTGATCCAATTTTTAGCATTGTGTTTAATCACTTGATTAAATCACTTCCACATGCTATTAATTTCTCAAATTCCTATTATGACATCCTTATCCAACATTTTAAACCTTGGAAATTTGATTGGGCCAAGAAAAATTAGATTTGGGCTTGATAGCATCTCAAACCCTAACCAAACCCCATTTAAACCCCAAATTGAAGTCCACTTGGTTGAGGCCCACTAAGGCCCACGAATTTGGCCACCTTGGCAAAGCTTCTTGGAGAAGTTTCCTCCCCCACTTTTCAGACCATTCATTGCATCAAGTTGCACTCAATAATATGGAGGAACCCACCCCATCAAGTCCCATGTCTCACAGCTTTTGTTGGTTGTCCTTTGCCCCCCACTATCCTCTACTTTATCACATGTCTACACCTCCACTCAATGATCATTAAGGTCCATATATTCCCCATGCAGAAGTCTTGAGTCGTGCAAGACACACTTACTTCACTTTAATCATTTCTTCACCCCGTTCTTAGAGAGAAACCCAAAAGAGCTCTCTCGGGCAGATTTCTGTGTCTTTTTGCGTGGAGATTCTCGACCCTTTGTAAGTATTTTTACACAATGACTCCTTCATAAAAGTTGTTCCTCTTTGAGTCTAGTTTCCTATATGTATTTTTCGTATCATTCCATGGTCATTTGGTCGTCAAAAGTATTTGTAACCATGGAAAGGTCATTCTGGGCGTGAATCTGGAGAGTATGTTATGTTTTGGAGTTTTTGACCAAGCTAATGGGCATATCTTGGTCCGAAAATTTTATGGAGTGTTGTTAGAATGTGTTTAAGAGTTTTCATTGAAGTTTTGTTGCATGAATAAAGATTTTGATGATAGATTTTATTAGATCTAGAAACATGAAAACTGGAAGTGGCAAAACAGTTTTTATTTGGATAAAGTTTGAATATTTCGAGGTTTGATCTTACTCTAAAGGCTTTGATATTTTTATATGATGATCCTAAGTCTCTTATTTTCATGTTAGGATGTTATTTTGGAGATATTTAGTATTAGTTTCAAAGATATGATTTTTCTATGCAAGAGAATTTCGGTTAGGCCTAAGATTTGATGTTTTTAGGTTAGATCCATGTTTTATTGGGTTTTAGCCATGTGATTTTAATTTTGATGGTTGGATATTCTTTAGGACACGTTTTTAAACCATGTGATACTTTATTTCAAAGATCTCACCTTCTTAAGCCATTGATCAAGAGATTTACCAAAGCTAGTTAAGAAAAAGTTTCTGTTTTTGGACTAAGTGTAAAATCAAAAACTTCAAGTGTTATTTTTGTGATTTTGGTGACTTTAGTTTGATGATTTAAAGCATGGTTTATCTGAGGATGATGTTATGAATATGTTAGAAGTAAGATTTGATTTTTTTGGAATTCTTGGAGATGTTTTGATTTAATGACAAAGCTTGTGATTCAAGTGTTTTGATCTTTTTACAAAAAAAGTTTGGTGTTGATTATTAGTTTTTTCTAAATGGATGTTTTAAGTATGGTTTTAAACTTAGGATTGAAAGATGTTTGTTGCAAAATTTTGGTTTAAGCATGAGTTTTGAAGTTGGAAGGAATTGCAACAAAAATCAAGAGAAATGACCTATAGATGTTTCGGCCATAGTGTGTTTTTCATAGTTGTGTTTTGTTTTAAATTTTTCTGAGTTCATATTTGAGTTTAGAATAAAATTTACATGAGGAATGTAAATTTTAGAAATTTTTGGAGTTAGGATGTGAAATCCTTAAGTTATGAGTAAAATGGTCATTTTCCCACACGTAGAGGGTAAAATGATAATTTTACTCTAAGTCAGCTTCTTTTCATGTTTCTAATTGTTAGTAATTAAATTTCTAACTTTTAGAATGACCTTTTACAATTCCTCGTATTTCGCGCTTTATTCTCATAGAACGCGACGATCGAAGTAAGTTAGCTTCTAACTTACTATCAGTTTATTGTATGATGGGTAAGGGAACTACAATTTATGTATGATGGGTAAGGGAACTACAATTTATGTATGTATGTTATCATACATGCCATGTCATTACATGTTTATCTGTTACACATGATTTATTCTTTTATGAATATTTATCTGTTACAAAATCTTTTATGTCATGCAATATTGTATATTATAAGTATGCCATGTTAAGTATGCCATATGTTACATGTATGTCATGGAATGTTTATGTTTAAATTATATTGTGACATTTACAAGTATACGCCATGTTAGAAAAGTTTATGATATTAAATAATATCTCATGTATTAAGAAAGATAAGATATTTAAGAGTGACACGGACCTAAGCGTGTTCACCACAAGTTATGTTAAGGATGACACGGACCTAAGCGTGTTCATCACAAGATATGTTAAGGATGACACGGATCTAAGCGTGTTCACCACAAATTATGTTATGCGGTGCCACGGACTCAAGCATGGTTCACCTTATATAAAGTTCATATAAGTTTCAAATCATGTTCAAGTTAAGTTATTCATATCAATCATGACCCTAAATGCTAGGATAGGGTAATATCCTAGTGAAACTCCTTTGTTCACGCTAGAGTGTCTAAATAGGTGTGAAATTCCCTGGGTTGACGAAATACAGTCAATAGGTTGCGAATGGGGCCTGAGTAACTGGTCACTGTAGCGCGCCAGGCACTAACGCCGATGGTGTCATATTTTATGTTACGTGTATTCATGGAGCTACAACAACTGTGGAGTATACACTACGTGAGACAAAGCAATTGTGACACGTAGAATACGTGGGGCCACAAAAACTGTGGAGTATGTATTAACGCACTCACAGCTGGTCTAGATACCTGTGTTGTGATGCGGTAATCGGCAGGGACACGCGGCTCTAGGGGACCCGTGTAGCACCCATATGGTCACGTTATTAATTAAGACAATTGAATAAGATTCCAAGTTCATGTATTTCACGTTCAAGTCATGTTTCACGTTACGTTATGTTCAAGTGTACGTTCATGTCTAACTTAAAAGTTCATGTTATGTTTCAAGTTCACATCCATGCTATGATTTAAGTTCATGTCACGTCAAGCTAAGTTTCTATTTCAGTTCGATTATGTCAACTCATGCCATGTTATGTCATGTCACATTATGCTTATTATTTTATGCCATGTTATGTCAAGTTATGTTATATTTACTTTTGATTTTGATGGTGTATTCATACCTTTATTTCTATGCATACATCATTAACCTGTGTGAAAGTTTTCTGTTAACTTGCTGAGATTTGTAATCAAATCTCACCGTGGTAGTCCCAACTACCATTCCCCCCGAATGGTAGGCGATGTGTCAGGTTCAAAACAGGGAGCAAATACAGATAGGCTGGAGGATGTTGACTAGACGCTGCAGATGCGATGCAGAGTTTTCAGCTTCTATAGTTAGTTTTTTTTTTTTGGACAGTATTCTAACCTTGTTAATTGAGTTACGCGAGTTACTCGATGGTTCAATAAGTGTATTTTGGTACTGTAATATAGAGTCTAGTCACCCATGTTTTGAGATTACAGTCTTCTGAGACCCGTACTGTAATCGTGGTTTTTATTTTGTTAAGTATGCATGGATTATGCTTTAATTATTTGGGATGTTATAAGTTTGGTGCATAGCATTAAAAAAAAAGAATTATCCGATGCGAATATTGCATAATGCTATATGCATGTTAGGAACATTGCATCTTATATGTCATGAACGGGGGCAGGTAACCTTGTGTTACATGTCTCGATGCTTCAAATGTCCGTCCAATCCCAAACAGAAATCTGAGGGCGTCACAATCATAGCTAGTAATGATATGCAAGTTGTTGAGTCTTTAAAGTCCTTGCTTAATGAGAAGTTTAAGCTTAAGGACCTTGGCAAACTCAAATATTTTCTTGGTTTGGAAGTGGCACGTTCTCCTGGTATTTCATTATGTCAGAGAAAATATTCACTGGAAATTCTTCAAGATGCTGGTCTTCTTGCTTCTAAACCTCTTACTTTTCCTATGGAACAGAATATTAAGTTGAGTAAGGATGTGGGAGACTTGTTGCCTAACCCTTCAGTTTATAGAAGGCTTGTAGGGCGCCTTCTTTACCTCACATTAACTCGGCCAAATTTATGTTATTCTGTCAATAGACTTAGTCAATATATGGCTAAGCCTAGACTGCCTCATTTACAAGCTGCCTACAAAATTTTACAATATGTCAAAGGCACTCCTGAACATGGTCTTTTCTTTCCAGCCGATAATATATTGTCTCTTAAAGCCTTTGCTGATTCTGATTGGGCTTCTTGTCCTGACAGTAGATGGTCTACAAGTGGTTATTGTGTTTTTCTTGAAAATTCTTTGGTTTAATGGAAAACCAAGAAACAGACAACTTTCTAGATCTTCTGCCGAGGTTGAGTATCGATCAATGGCCTCTACTACTTGTGATATCATTTGGTTTCTGACCTTATTATCTGATTTTGGTGTTTCACATTTTCATAGTGCTCAACTTTTTTGTGATAGTCAGGCCGCCTTACATATTGCTGCTAATCCAATTTTCCATAAAAGAACGAAGCATATTAAGCTGGACTGCTATTTTATTCGAGAAAAAATACAAGTTGGTGTTATCAAAACCTTTCGTTTGCCTTCTAAACATCAACTTGCAGATGTCTTAACCAACCCTCTTGGTTATCACCAATTTCATCATTTAGTTTCCAAGATGGGAATACATTCTATCTATTCTCCATCTTGAAGGGGGTATCAGGACATAATGAACATAATTGTAATTTCATCTTTATTTTTTACTTCTATAATGTAGTTGTCGTATAGCATTTTTATTCCTTTAATATTCAGCTTGTATAAATAGGCTACTATACATGGACTTTACTCATTCAATACATTTTACACGAATTCTCTCCGAAAGCCTCTTCTCTTTTTCATCTTCTTGCTCTGCTAGGGTTTCTGTTCTCTAAGTGTATTCTACACTTTACACAAATCACTACAATTAGTAATGGAAATAATTCTCGTTGGGAATTCGTTTTGGCCACACGACTTTTTCCACAATCGATCAACGAAGGAATTTCGTTGTTAGTACAGTTGATCTTAGACCAGTCTTGGGGTATTCCTTTTACACAAGAACCGTGCTCTTTCCCTTCCTTATCTCTATTGTTAAGAAAGCAGATATGACATTGCAGAATGCATCATTACCCTTCTTCTTTTTTTAAGTAAAAATTATTTTTTATTTTCATTTGAAATTTTGAAAATAAAAAAAATTAATTGGACACATGGCGGCTCACTAGATGACACGTGCCATCTATTAATTGAGATGGACAGAAAATGTGATGAAGAAATTTTATCACAACTATTTAATACAACAATGGGTTAATCCTAAAAAGAAAACACGAGGCTAATCGTAAATGGTCATCATAAGCACATGGGGTTTTGTCCAAATTTCCCTATAATTAAATTCTAGTAGTTAGGACTCTTGTAATCACAGGTCTTGTTATCTTTCCTTACAGGTCCTTAAGGTGTGATCTTTTTCAAACTGATTTCAGTTGAAAAGCTTCTAAGAAATCCTTGGATTTAAGTTAGTAAATCAAAATTACTAACACTAATTTGCCCCCAAAAGGCAAATTTCTGGATCCACCACTGCCTTCGAACAAGATTTAAGGACTGAGTTGAACAACTGTAAAAGCATATGTCTAAAATGGAGGCCGTAGGGGCATAGTACATGTTTCAGCTCATCATCCCTTGTTTCACTAAGGGAACCCCAAATATGGTATAATAAATAACCGTAACTTTCAGTCCCAAAAACTTTGGATGTAATTTGCTCATTAAGTTTACTTATATCCAACTTATTCTTGCTATGCAACAGTAAACTAAACTCTCTGAGTAGCATAAACTAAACAAGCTATCTTAGTAATTACAAAGGCTCTATACATACGCAAATGGTGAAAAACAATTCAAAGAATTGTTTCACGCTCTCTTAGTACACACAGTTCAGGTTGCACGGATCCTTGCCTTCACGTCATAGAACCAAACTCCAGTATGAAAATTTTCCTCTTCCGTGCAGCATTTCTTCAGTAGGTAATTTAAGTGTTCTCTGTAGTGATGCTCTAGAATTTTCTACATAAACTCATTGTCCCGGTCTATTTGAGCAAGTGTGGGAACTTCAGCATCACCTTGTGAAATTGATCGGTGTAAAACATGTTGAATTTTGGGTTGATTAAAGCTGTAGTTCATTGGTCTGGTTGATCTGACGACATTTTGCTTGGAGTTTACTGGTGGTTCCCTTTCTCCGATTACTCCTTCGGTGAAGTTAACTGATGCTGAACTGGAATGTTCTCTTATTACACTGAAGTCCATGTCATTGAACATGAGGTTTGCAACGGCTCGGTCTATGGCATTGGTCTCAAATTCCATCACTTTCTGACTTGCAGACCTGCATGCATATAAATTGAGGTTTGATCAAGAGAGGCCAACTTCAACAGCAACCAAAACAAGGACCCGGAGACTTCATACAGATTACATGGATACTAATTGCCCAAGAAGGGGCCTAACAACCACATATGCCAATGTAATGGGATTAACTGTTAGAGAACTGCTACAACCACAAAGGGATTTCACAAAAATAAACTTACAAACTAACGTGATTTTATATGATACGTTAAATCTACTTTACAATTTAATTAATTTTACAATCTGACGTACTACATCAAACCACGTCAATTTGTGAATTTAATTTTGTAAAATCTTTTTGTGACTAAAGCATTTCTCTAACTGTAAATGCAACAGGAAAAGTTTTAATCCATGTGTGTGGAAGGAATTTTTAAAACTCGGAATGAAGTGGATTAGTTTTATTATTAGAATAAGATTAATTCTTCAGGAATCAAAGCAACAGTTGGCTGTCACGGAATAGAAACATATCAACGAAACGAGATCTGTCATATTGCCACAGGTGATGCCTCTGGCTTGTAATTTGACTGTTGGAATGTCAATGACCGTGGGTAAGCTTACATGGGAATTCTGGACAGACTTTACATAATGATATAGAAATACCACAAAAGAAATGCAGTGAAATTGAATTTTACCTCATTTTAATATCTTGTAGTGTCCATGGAGGGGGCTTTTCAGTGTCAATATATCCACCTTCCTCCTGTGTTTCCATGTCATGGTGTTCCGAATTCTTTGCAAGGCGGTACAATGCATCTCGAAAGCAAATCTGAGTCTGCTCCGTCAACTACTTGAAATGAAAAAGAGAAACATTGATGAGCAATATAATGGTGTTTACCAATAGTAATATAGATAAAAAAGCTTTCGAGTTCTTAATAATTTCACCTGTGCCATCACCATCCCAAGCTCCTCCAATACAGATTCTTCAGGTGATTTTTCTGGGCCCGAGTTTTCATTCAAGCTATTCTGCTCAGACGAGACAATGTCTTCTCCAAACTGGCCCCAGAAAGAAAATCAAAGTCATTGGCTAACCAAGGTTTCATGTTTTGTAACGAGTAATGAAAAAATAAACTTTGGTAATAAAAGTAGAACAGATAATAGTGGAGAGAACATATGTAGTTTTAAGCAAAAAGAAGAGTTTTAAGCACTGCAAATGTAGAAAGCAAAGCCTATTGAACCATAAACTCCTGCTAATGAGCAGGAAAGATAAAATTTCAGCAATCCAAAACATCTAAATACCAATACCAGAAGCTAAACTTGGTATTGCAAACGCGGTTCTATCAACGAAGTCATGCAATATGTGCTTCTTCAATATATGAATGCATTTACATTTTCCATTGATCAGGCTTGTCTGCAGACCAGCAGTTAATGACCGAAACCAGACCACTTAATAGTTCCTGCCCATTCAACTACGCATTCTAGTCCAGGTTTTGTAACACCAATATTAATTGATAAATTATAATTTACCCGACAGATGGGAAAAACTACCTTTACCGGTGCACAATCCATTTGCTCTGAGTTGCATGGAATAAACTGCACAGCAGTTACATCTTGATTATCCCGCCCCATTAATGGAGAGAAGGCATGTCTTTTGAGATACTTTGATTTTCCCACGGTGTTGTTTACATCAATCCACATGCTTCGTGAATCTAGATTGTCACTGGGCAGCCCACCACATTGGGGGGATTCGGGAGAAAATTCAAATGACTCATCTATAGCTTCCATCTCAGGAAGATCTTCGAGCAAGGAGCTCCTGCATTAAGGGATAACCAGAAGAGATTAATTCCAAAATACAAGATGAATACATCATTTACATGAATATAACATGCACCGCTTTGGACATTGTTTGGATATTGAATGGCTCAATTAAGTTGTAAGTGGCACCCAATATACAAATGTATTTTTGATAAAAACGACCATCTAAGAGTATTGTAAGTCCTTGACAAAACTGATGGTAAGTGATTAGCTCGTGCTTTCAAGATTTTAATTATCATATCAATGGTGGCATGGTTTTAAATGGCCTAAATCCTGAGGATGTTTTGAAAGTCTTAATTATCATATCAATGGTGGCAATATAATGGAGGTTTTTTTTTTTGGGGGGGGGGGGTGGCGCACATGGAAATTGTAATTGGGCATCTGAAAATGCAATAGATTATTATGTCAAGTTAAAGCAGTTGACGTCATTTCCTACGTGCAGTAAATCAAGTTTATCCCAGGATGTTACGCTTGTACAAGAAAATGTCATTCGTCTGTTCGAATCCGGCTAAGTCATCAAGCTGGTAGTCCGGCCGATCATGTGAAGGTGATCTCCAGTTAAAAGACCCCTCCAACAATCCTTCACATATGCTCGAGCCATTGGAATCATCTTTATCATGGAAAGTATCCAACTCAACTTCATTGCATAAACTGTTTCCATCGAAGCTGAGTTCTTGTTCCTTCAAATTTGAATCCTTGAGAAAGCACTTGTTAGGTGACCCAATCCTTTCAGACGTAGTTGTCCCCCATTTGGACCAGCTGTCAGGCGATGGGAGCCTATCTGATATGTCTTGATATTGAGGGACAACAAGCTCATCGATTCCATTCCCATAATACCAATCCATGAGACACGATCTGGGATCTAAAAGAAAAAAGGAAACAAGCATAAGATTGAATAGCCATAGCAATCAGAAACTTATCATGAACTCCGTCAATTACAGATTAAACTATCATTACGGAATACAAATCAATTTTTCATATAAGACAGAACAGAAAGATTATGTATTAGAGGCCATCAAACAGAGCCTTAAGAATAATATATTGATATACATACATTCATACCTACGTATATACATAGCTACGTACGTACGTGTATATATAGACAAAGTATTCTCTATCCTTTGTTTCTTTTATCTTTCTTCAAACGACAAACTATAACAATTGTTCAATTACTTAAAGGGAGGACCCAAGAAAATGAGTATAAATTAGCCAGTTTAACCTAGTTCCAAAATCAGATTACAACAAGAACAGATGTATGAAGTAGCTATCAGTAAGAAATTCGTAATATTCAAGGAAAACCAAGACGAATAATAATAGATTTACCCTATCAATTTCTTAATTTTTAACGGGGAAAAAAAAAAGAAGAAAGCTTTCCTCCACCAAGACGAGCATGTGTATACTGCTTAGTTGAGTGAAGGGTCAGAATAATATATTCTCGAATGATAATTCAAACTTTGGAAGCTTAATTTCTTCTCTTTCCCTGCTTTTTCTCAGCATCCAAAAAACAACTTTAATTTAACCAAAAAATAAAATAAAATTTTGACGCGCAAGAAGCAAGGTATCATCGAAAAAGTAAAGAACAAGAATTTTAGGCCGGGACCGGGGGGCTTTGAAAGGGAACAAAGTTCTGCAACAAACAATACCATTCTTCAAGAATTGTGTAATCTATTATGCAGATGAACATAAATGCTTCAATTAGAAGTACAAAGAATTTCAAGGGAAACACTCACCTAGCGGAGAGTAAATGAGAAAATGAGGAAAACCCAGTTCCTGACTCAGACAGAGAAATCAACTCTGATCAAGAATACCCACAGAAATGAGTGAAACTTTGATGGGTTATACAGTACTTGGTGCAGGAGCTTTTAGAGAGTCTCAGCTAGATCGGAGAAACTGAGGCCAGCTGTGTGGTTTTAAGAAGCCCAAGTTTGTATTTGTAATGAGCAAATAAGGCTAATAAAGAAACTTTGACAGAAAGCAGGAGAGAGTCAAATGTGTTTTCAAGTTTTGTGGCTGAGGAATAAGTTAGGGAGTAGTGGCTGAGAACCCTCCATCTAAAACTACACTAACAATGAGCCACGTGGCAGTATCTGGTCCCACTTTTTGTAGATGAGGATCAGTTTGGATTTTGGCATGAGGTGCCGTGTGACCTGGCGAGTGGCGAGTTGCGTCATAAACTTTAATGCCCTAAATATCCCTGGCTCTGTTGTGATTAGGTTCGGATAGAAGAGAGAAGGAAATATCTTCTGTCCGGTCGTACTATTAAAGGACTGAAAACTTCCTCTGATTATATTCTGCCACATAGCCCACCCGTATGACTAAGGCCTTACTTAATTATTAAATATAAAATTATTTCATTTTATTTTATTTAATTATTATAATTTTTTAAATTTTTATATTAAATATAATAAATAATTTAATTTTTTAAATTTTAAAATAAAATAAATATTAAAAAATTATATTATAATAATATTTTACTCATATAGAAAGGTGAGGAATCTTATGCTTGTGTGCGGTGCGGTTCATCCTTAGTGCCATGAGTGGGCTACATGGCAAAATATAATTAGAGATTGTTTTCAACCCTTTAATAGTATGACCGGTTAGAAGATATTTCCTTAAATGAAATATGTGGTCGCAGCCTCCAAGTTTTGGTCTCCATCTCAAATATTAGAGATTAAAATAAGGATCATAGCTCCTAGGGAGTCACCGTTAGTGTAAAATGAGTTTTTTATCTTTTTTTTATTTTTTTAGATGTATTTTTTTAACATTATTAAATATTTTTTTTAAAAAATTCACAATATTATTTAAAAATATTTTCTTAATTATTAAATAAAATAAATTTAAAAAAAAATTTACAACAGTGACTCTCAACAAGAGCTGAGAGCTGTATGCATAGCATTTCTCTTAAAATAAATCTATTTGAAATTTAGTAATAATATACTTCCATCCAAGTGGCGCTCCAACCAAAACGACAAAATTCATTTCAATAATAGACTTTTAATAGTTGCGTCTTGATATTTTAAGTTTTCCTGTGTTTATCTCATTCTTGATATAATCCTCTCACAAGTTTTCATAACTGACATCAATGACTTTCTCACCTCATGATAAGAATCGAAAGATCGTTGACTCACTTATGTATCAAAAACCTTATTTATTTCATGCTTCCAGACATCCATGGTTTATAAAGGGTATCTTAGAGCTTGCTTGACTGTAAAGCTTTCTCAAAAAGTTTTACAACTCAAAAGTCGACCATTGTATGGTAAACATGTGTCAAAGTGCTTTTAAAATTATCTCGGATTGTTTCAAACCTTTTGCATTATTTCTGAAACCATTCTTCCACTTTTACTATTTTAGAAAATGAAAATGCTAAATGTACTCATAAAAATTTATTTATCCAAATGAGTTTTTAACGTATTGTAAGATGGAGGGGTGACTACATATCCTCTCTTATCTCTTCTGCCATTATAGGCTATAGCATGCGCGTTAGATGCTTGAGGCCAGCCGTGAGTGGGTCCACAAGGCCGCCTCAGCTGGTTCCCAACAATATTTGATAAGCACGTAATCTCTTTCTATTTTTATTCTCTCTAGGGTTTTTTTGGTCTTACTCTAGTTTATTTCATATAGACCACTTCACCATTAAAAGGATATGCTTGAAGCTTGTTGGAATACATAATAGTCATTTGTATTTTTTATATATTACATTAATATAATTAATTATATTAATTTTTTTAATATAAAATAATTAATTTGATTATTAATATCAATAAAATACATAAAAAAATATATAAAAATAACTATATATAGTAAAACTTATTTTACTATTTTTAAATAAAAGTAGTGTACATGAAAAAGTAACGTGGATATGTTAATTTTTTGTGAGTCAAAATAGCATTGCCCTTAAAGGGGGTGCTTTTAGCGATTTTTTATATGCGTGAAACATTTGTTATAAATTTATCAAACATTGTATGTTTTTTTCAAAATAATGTATAAACTGTTTAATCAAACTCTCAAACTCAAAACTAAACAAGTGCTTAGACATCTTTCTGCGTAAATTTTTTTTTTTTCTTTTGTTAATTGTGAAGTAACCAAAAGCTTTGGTTAAGTTTGCTTGTGTTTGAAAAATAATCTGGGTGAAAATATTATGTCTATGAATGTGTTTTGGGTTAGTGGGTAAAACTAATTGGAAAAGAGAAATAATAGTGGCAGACTGCAGTTGTGAGTATGCAAACACTGCAAAATTATTTTGAAAAAATGAATAAATACGAAACTCATATAAAAAAAATTAATTTTTTAATAATGGACCCACTCTTTTTCAAAGTAATTGTATAGGGCTTGCACACTATACAATTATACCTAACATTACTCATATTTAAAGAAAAATATACACTTGGTGTGCACATTATCCAAACTAATAAGGAAAATGCTTAATATTGTCGCTTAATGTTACCATTCATGTATTTAAATTGTTTTAATTTAATTTTTTATTTAATAATTAAGAAAGTGATTATTAATAAAATTATATATTTTTTTAATTCTTTTAATGATTAAAAATGTTGAAAAAATATTTTAAAATAATAATAATAAAATAAACCACTACAATTGTGCTCCGCCCGCTAGCACCTTCCAACTAATAATATCAATTGAGACCGGTCGGTTTACCGCCTTTAAGTGTCAGTTTTCCTATAAAAAATAAAATAAAATAATATCCCTCTTTTAAGTGTCAGTTTACCGTCTGGCCATTAATACCTTCATCAATATAATTGGCTATTTTGGTAATTTCCATGATACACATCGAGGATTAACATAAATTCAATATTGATGTGACTGTAGAAAACGTTAGTCAATTAAGGAATGGAGGCAGAAGTAGCTGCGCGCATGTGATGGCAAAGAGTGGGGAAAGGCAGAAGGTGTTGGACTAGGACCTGTTGGCAAGTTTTGAGTATGATAACGTGTGACAACAGACAAAGGTACCGCATGACTCAAGAGGAGTAGGAGGAGGATCACAGCCACATATAATTTGTGGTGCAAGGGATCTCATTTACACCTACCACAATATGTATTTAAAGGATAATGTTAATATAACTTCTTGTCTCATATTTATTTATTTTTTTAAATAATTTTTTACTTACCGATTAAGAAATTTATTATTAGCGTATTGGTATTTTTTTTTTAAATATGTTTAAAAAATATTTAATATATATATAAAAAAAGAAAAATAAAAATACAATTTATGCTAAGGACACACGAAACGGACAAATTAAAGAGCATAGTAGGCTTGAATATTTTAGTTTTGTCCACTCATACCATAGGCACTTGGATGAATCTATTTGGTTTGTGCCTGTGACTCTTGTATTCGAAATGTCGTATAGTCAGGGATGTTGACTGTTGCTGTGTGGGCGAAAGAGCGAAATTACGAATTAAAGAAAGGGTGTGCTAAAAGAGATGCTACACTTATCGAAAAATGCTTACCGAGTAGCTATCGGAAAAGGCCAAGTCATTTTTATTTTTTTTTCTTTATTTAATATACACATTTTTTTAATCATTTTAAATATTTTTTAAAAAAATAATAAAATTTAGAAAATTATTAATAAATATTTTTTTAATCATTAAGTAAAAAGAAATTTAAAAAAATTAAAATGGTAAAAGTTTTCAGTTAAAATTGTGAAAAACAAATCTTCTGCATTGTTAGGTTGTGTCTGAATGTTGGGTTGAATTAAGTTAAGCTGAATTCTTTATTAATAATAGTGAGTTGAATAGGTGGAATGAGTTATGTAGAGTCTATCCAAAATGAGTTTAAATGTGTTTGAATATTAAGATGAGTTTAGTACTATTTATAGAAAATTGAGAAAAGTTATAAGTTTAACGTGTAAGAGGGTTTTAGTTGTTATAAGTTTAGTAATTTTAAAGTTATATGTTTAGATATTAAACTCAATTTAAAATTAAATTGAACTGAGTTAATTTTAATTGAATCTTACTGTATGTTATTATATTTGACTAACTTCTAAAATATCTTTCACAATAACTTGTAAGTGTAAAATCTTCTCGATAGAAAAGAGCCCAACATCATGATTCATGCACAAAGAACTTAGTCCAACACATGACGCCTTATGCACTATCTGTAAATGATTATAAAGCTAAATATCTTTAAGGTGACCTATGATTAAAAAAATTTTAATCCTTGACTAGAGTTTAAAAAACTTTCAAAGAATAATGAATACTTAATTATTTCTCAATTTTTTTTATTAATTTAAACGTCCAAAGTTTCCTTTCTTGAAAAATTTTTAAGAAATCATTTAATGAGTGAAAATTGTGTACGGAATATTAAATTACTTAAGAGAGAATTTTTTACTTTTTATAATGATTCCAATACAACTCCAATTATACTATTTACTAATCTTTTTCGATTAGAGCCCAAATGTGCTCCAATACATGCTCTTTTCACAAATTTTAAATTCTATCCATGGAAGATCAAAGATCATAGCAATTTAAAAACCCTAAATCCCTCTTATTGCAAGAGTATTGCTAGTTGGAGTTATGTAATGTGCAAGTCTTGTTTAATACACCTAATATGAGTTTCCCATGATATTACCTTATGAATTTGTCAAGTAAATGAAGTCTTTAATCATCTCATCTGTTGAATATTAAGGTGTCGTTTGGATAGTGAGTTGAAATGAGATAAGTTGAGATGAAAGTTGAATAAAGTATTATTAAAATATTATTTTTTAATAATATTATTATTATTTTTAGGTTTGAAAAAGTTAAATTATTTATTATATTTTATGTAAAAATTTTAAAAAAATTATAATAATAAAATGAAATAAAATTAATCACTTCAGGTACCCAAGCGGGGTAAACTTCAGTAGAAACCAACCAACAGCACCACTAGACATGGGCCTCCAACATCGATTGGCAACTAAACAATCTTTAATATAATGCTTAATGTTGGATCAATGGGATTAGGATCACCTTCAGATCATTAAGGCATAGCTTACAATCAATTAATTTCCGTAGTAGTTGGTCAAGAACACCCATCTAAGCGTGCTGTAAAAAAATGCTGTGAAGAACCGTCGAGTACATATTAGGCCGCACCAGTGCCATAACTTTTTCTCAATGTATCTTCCGAACAATCGAAGACATTTCGTTTCCGTGTGAACGCATTTGGTTCTGTAGTTTTAGAATACTGGAGATCCCAAGTCCCCATTTCCGCCACTGCATATGATATAATTAAGGAAAGCAGGAGGCCTGCAGAAATGACTCGATACGATTAACTCCTCGAATCAGGTCTTCCAGTACAGGGGCTGACGCCAAATACTTTTGAGTTGCTTTCTGTCCAAAGCCCTCACCAAAATCGATTTAGGATACCAACTTTCGAAATATATTGCCTTTCCACCCTGGCTATACATACATACATACATATACATATATATACACGCGCGTGCTCACTCTGTAAACACTTGCAATAGAGGCATTAATGTTCCCCAAAATCTGGTAGTTACATTAAAAACACCAGAAAAATCGCCATTGTGGTGGGAAAAATACAATACGCACAAGCTTTTAATCAAAAATTTAAGTGCAACCAAGAACGTCCCTCAACTCTTATCATATCAGCCAATAGCATCTAAATCAACCTCGACATCAGTCTCTCCATCTATCATTCCCGTCTCAACCTCAGCATCAGCTTCTAACTGACCTGCCTCTTGAACAACATCAGTGTCGGAACTTTGCTTCTGATGTTCATCTGGTGTTGGAGTGCCACCTTGGGATATATTTCCAGTTGCCGTGGCATCAATATCCATCTGTGCTGCCGAGGCTTCAAGATCAGCTCTGGTTCCCTCACCATCAACTTCACTTGCAGGAGTAGCAATCTATGTCCAAAAATAAACGATTATACAATCTCAAGAAGAAAAACTAGAATAATGGTGAGGTGATTCATCAAAGAGAGGTGCTATATAAATCTTCCTTGAGCCCTGAGCACAAAGGACCAACATCCACTCAGAATCACAGGTCATTTTATGTCACCAAATATCAAAATTTTCAGTCATCTCTGGAGTTAAAAACACAGTAAGTGCTGAATGAGAGTTCCCTCTTTTAACTGAACCATCAAATATTTTATTGCTCTCTTGAGGTCTATTTTGATGCTTACAAAATCCTATTGCGTATGCTCATGTTTGGCTTCTAATTTGATCGTTCTTTTACACCACTTTCTATGCTAGATGTTGACATAAATATGCCGATCAATGTCTAAAATTTAAGACCTTGACATAATGGCTGACACCACAATTTAATCTTTTATTTTTACAAACTATCTATTACCATTGCTTTTTGTGCCCAAACCCACAACTTGGCATGTAAAAACACCAGAGTTTTGTGTTATAAAAGCCCCTTGTGCTGCATGCTAACTCCCTCGTAATAATTTCCAATACCTCCCTCCCCTTCTCTCGTCCAAAAAAGATAAATTCTTGAAACCATCCCTCTGTGGCACATATAATCATCATAAAAATATATTTTTTAACCCCTAGGGGTTGTCTCAAGTGGTAATGGCTTTGATCTTGGTGGCATGCTCCTTCCAGGTCTAAGGTTTAAATCCTCTTAGGTGCAAACAATTTTTTGAAGCCATCAGATTGAAGGAACTTTCCCTTGAATTACACAAGGTGTATTAGTTAGAAACTCCTTGCCAATGGCTTGTACACCCCCAGGATTAGTCGGAACTTTGTTCTCGGACACCCGGTGCCAATTTTTTTTTTTACGTTACTTCAATATTGAGCAAACAAAATTATTCACTTTACAACTTGCTTTTCAAACCTAGGCACCATTGCAAGCCTTCAATTCATGCCAGTATCATAATCCACCATTTTAAAAATTAAAACATCTCAACTGGAAAATTAAATACTGCAAAGCTACCTGATTGTCCTCAACTTGTGGTGCAGCACCCTTTGTTTCTTCCTTCTTAGCACGCTTAGACTTGTCATTTGGCTTTGCTTGGTATTTTGACCGAACGTCAGGTGGCAAAAGTTCTAAAGGAACAACACCTTCAATCCCATGGTCTGTAAACTGCAGCCAAATGTACATGAACTCATTTTTTTAAGTGATTATTCGACAATGTTCAAGTTAAAAATACATTGCTAAAATTAAACCTACTCTAGAAAATCCATCCAAGTCCTGTCTAGCTGAAAATCGAAGACCTTTCCAACAATAAACCTGCAGAAAAAATAGACCATTCTGAGAACAAAATACGGACCATTCTGAGAACAAAAGACGCTTGAATATTAAGTTGTAGGCCAGTAGTCAAACACTAATTGAAATTTAAAATCCATGCTCTACAGCCTACATCCTACATCCAAGCATGTGATAAAGCCTTTGAAAATAGGTAAGAGTAACATGTATGAAAATAGGACGATCTTCAGGGAAACATCAAACTAAATTAAATGTGAAGTTCTATGGACTAACATCAAACTAAAATTGGACGTGAAGTTCGAAGAACTAAAACTCACCCGATTATTTTTGTGGTGATATTCAGCATCTATTCCAGCTGATACATCCATCTGTAATTCCAAGACGAAATGAGTAATTCTGAAAATTGACAATGAAATGAGGCCTAGATGCAAATAAGAAACATTCATGGTAACTTAGTTTATGAAAGGGAGAAAAAAAAAATTCGAACATATTATATTTAAATGTTAATTAAAGTTAATGACGCAAGAGTGCTTACATCTTCAGCCAAGGGTTTCCAGTACTCCATGATGGAAGGTGTTCGGACACGTTGAGAATCAGTCAATGCATCCTGAACATGTTAATAAGATCCTAAGCAATAAATAAATAAAATTCCAGAAGTGCTGAATCAAGGCTATAACATCAAGTACATTTGTAAATACTTCGGAGTATAAGACTATTTTTTTTTTAAAGTAATGCTCTGAGCATAAGACTACTATAATCACCTCTGGTGTTATCCAATGATAAAGGTAGTCAATGGAGTGCAGTAATAGAGATGAAATATGGTAGTAAGTGGCTTGGATTGAACTCTAATGAGGGGAACAAGAGTTCCAGAGTTGGATTATAGAAGAACAGAAGAGATTGGGTGTGGCAATCTCTGGCGATTAACCCGCATGGTTACTAAGATGAGATGAGATGAAAGTCGAATAAAATATTGTTAGAATATAATTTTTTTAATATTATGTTTGTTTTGTAATTGAAAAAGTTGAATTACTTTTTGTATTTTGTTTGGGAGTTTGGGAAAGTTGTAATGATTAGAAGAGATGAGATGAGATGAGATGATTCCTGAAAACAAACCAGGCCATAAGCCAGCCCACCTATGTCTCTCATGCTTACTTTCCAGGTTTTTCTTGCCCTCCTCTCCCTCTCTCACTGGGTGTATCTATTGTACACTCCCTGTATACTTCAATTATGCCTAAATATTCTCTTATCATGAATAAAACTACTGACTATTGCAGTCCTAGAGCATTTACACACCAATGGAGGAGATCATTTAACCTTCCAACCAAACAGACGGACTTAGTATAGCCAGTGATACAAATTACGAGTTATTAAGATTATACTACGAGATTTCATCTAACTCTTAATTAATAGAATCAATCATCATCTTACTTATCAAATAAATATATAAATAAATAATCTAAGACCTAGTCAAAGTGGCAGGCTATACCTAGTAGCAGTCATAAGAAAAAAAAACTCGAAATTCCAATCAAGTTATTTTGTATTTTTGGAGTCTGATGCCTGGTTGGCAAAAACTGGGCAAAGGGTTTTAAAAATCTGTACAATCATGTGGAGACACTTAGCAGTAATTTTCGCTATGCTTGATTAACCCTAATCATGTAGGGCTATATATAATGCTTTATCTATAAAAAATAATTGTTCATTAATCCTAGTTTGCCTTACAGTGTAACGTAAATGGATGTACCTCACGTTGAGCAAACCGCATATACTCCATGCTTTGCAATTTTTTTTCAACTGTTTTCTTTTGTGTTCCATGTGTGTTTTCAGAAGGGATTTTCTCACAACATTTCGGGGTCTCAAATTAATCTCAATCCACACTTCAAGATATATATATATATATATTCATAAGTAAACGAGACATAATCAAAAGTCAGTTAATATCAAGAAATTCAACACTTCAAGATAGTGCGCTTTAAACAAAATGGATGCCCATTCTGCCACCAGATGTGCCCCATGTGGCTGGCATAAACCAACCACCACTAAGTAATTCCCTTCATTTAATTGGACTGCGTATCTCAAGGATCATTCAGTCCAGTGTGTCAAGCTTGGTTTATGCACTGTAAACACGTAGCTAACTTCTGTACTGAGATCCTAATACTAGCCCACAATCAAGCTAACTGCTATCCTCAACTGACCTTTTCTCTAAGTCCTTACCAGACCATGGCTTGCAACTTATTAGATTTCACCTATACATTGTTCTAGCTTCAACCTCATCTCTGCTCCACTTCTTGTTGTCCTCCTAGTTGCATTAGAAAATTATTTTACATAAATTAACATCAACTCGATCCTATCATTCTGCTGTCACAACACTAGTGCATACATTCTCATCCTTTTTATTTTTCCCTCCAGAACACTTAATTCTTTATATGCATAATCGTGAAGCTAGGAAGGGACAGTTGCCTCATCAAAAACCAAATTTGACCTTTTCTTGCAACCTTCCCTTACCTCAAGTTCATTTTAAGAATGAAGCTGCACATCTTTTTTCTCAAAATCAACAGTAAGTGACGACGATGTGTAACATATGGAGGCAACTTCTGTCACAGTTGCAAGGCCACAGAGCAAGATATCATTTGATTTGTGAGGAATAGAGGCTAAACCAAAGAGGTAATTGACAGAGTGACTGGAGAGAAAACCCTGTTGGGTTTGTGGAGCCTGGTTCGTTGGTGTGTAGGCCCAATTTGATGACCCAACCCAACAATGATGCGCTATGGTTTTTTGGCAGATTTTCAAGGAGGCTTATGCCATGGAGCACAGGCTTGAGCTGATGCGGGAAAAATTTTGGCACTGTTTGCAATCAGAGGAAGCACCAGTAGAAAGTTCACTCAATGTTATTATAAGTGCTATTAATGCCTAAATTGCAAGCCACTTAAGAACTTCCAAAAAGTTGTTAAAACTCTGATGAACCAAAGCTAAGAGAAGAGTGTTTTCTAAAATGAGGAAAATTTTCCACAGGAAAAGAATCTATTACCTACAAATTTGTGAAACATTTCCGTTACTCTCATCAAGCCACCTCAGCAATTTCCAAATTACTTTTATTTTTTACTATTTTATTGGTTCCTTAATTTTATTACTATCTTAATTACAACACCAAACTTTCCACTTCACCCATTGTGATCATTCACTTACCCATCTCTTACACATCCCCTACTACTTGAATGGTCATTTGTTGCATAAAAGAGACCATTCGATTTTCAATTAGCAAAAGGCCTTTCAATTTCCACTCCCCAAAAGACCCTTCGGATTCCACTTCAATTTTAATTACTAGGGGTATAAGAATTCCTGTCCAGACCCAAAAAACTGACCCATTTCAGTCGGTTCGAACTGGACCAATTAAGGAACCAGTTGGTCTCGGTCCAAGAAAGTAGAGAAATTCATTTTCGGTCCAGTCTCGAGGTGGGGTTTTTTCACCCCGAACAGGACTGACTGAATTTACTATATAAACTTTTATTTAAAAATTTACATAGTATTTTAGAATTTTTAAGTAGTTATATAAAATGAAAGCAGGTAATTATGTAATTTTCTTCTAACCTAATTTTTTATGCTTAGATTATATAAAACATTGAAGGCTAAGATTTTAAGAAAGGGTATTAACTATTAATTATTGATAATACACATAGGATTAACTTTATTATTTATTACACTTAATTAAAATAATTAATTATTCAAATATATACTTAGTTAGACCACTTAGATTAAATCATTCATGTGATTAGAAAGAAAAAAAGATTAAATCATTCACTTGATTACTTTTTTTTTATCATTTTATACAACTTTTTTGGTCAAACACTTGAAAAAAAAAAAAAAACACACACACACACCTGGACCGAAATATCCCAATAAGACCGACCAGACCAAGCCAAATCGGTCCAGTCTGGCCCAAAGGCTTAACAATCTGGTCCAGTGTTTTGGTGGACCGAAGGAATCAGTCCAGTTCAAAATCCTCCTCCAAGACGTACTGGACCGGACCGATTACACCTCTACTATTTACCACATTGAATCATGGTTTTTTTATTTTTCTTTTCCTACAATGAATTTAAGGACTTTTTCCTGTACATGGTGCGGGCATGCATCTAATTTTCATTTAGTTGTTGATCCCTGTCCCCCTACCAAATTTTCAAATTTTTCTTATTCTTTTTGAACTTCCTGGTTTAGTAAATATGTCTAGCTAATCTTAACAAAATGAATGCATAATGAATAAAAGTGTAAGGAATGAAGTTTAATTCCCCTTTCTCTTTTTTTGATAAGTAAGTTTAATTCCCCAGACCAGTCATTCCCAAAAGGTCCTATACCTCATTATTTTATTTTTATCAGTAAATAAGAATTTTATTAAAATAGTTGAAGCCCTCTACCTCGTATTATTTTTATTCGAACTATCCACCATAATCCTGCGTTAAGACTTTAGTAATGAACACTTTCCAATTGTAACTGTCAAAGTCAACCTGGATTTCTTTTTATAAATCTTTTTTTTTTTTTTTTGTCTCTGTTTTGATAATGATACTTGTCGGGGTTACCGATCAAAAAAAAAAATCAGGAAAAGTGCCTCACCTAAATTTAACAACAAAAGGTAATTACTAGATGGTTAAGTCACAAGCAACATATCATCATTGATAAAGTTGTCGGTCGCTACTGTCCAACAGGGAGACACTTTTGAAGTAAAACTTGCACAAGAGGGATCTTATAAGGTTAGTTTGTTGCCCGTTAAGAAATAGAGAAGTCGCTTAAGAATACACACCGGATTCTGATCTGCCCACTTCCACAGCTGAGAAAGTTCTTTATTTCCCAGTCTCCACCTTGGTCTACTGCAGTATTACAAACACATAATGTATAAGTAAATCTAGATGTACTGCATTCAATAGTAAAGCCATATATGCTAGGAATGTCTTCATTTTGAAATGTAAGCATGAGTTTGAAGAACGAAATAATGCAATGCATAAGAAAACAAAAGAGAAATGATGGGTCTACAAAGAGAATAGCAAAAGCTTTCCTTTTGTAATTTTCTTTTTAGACCTAGCGTTTCTCAAAACATAATGGTTGGATTGGTTTAGCAACGCAGAAGAAAACATAAGATAAATTATGGGTCTACAAAGATAATAGCAAAAGCTTTCGTTTTGTAATTTTCTTTGTAGACCTAGCATTTCTCAAAACATAATGGTTGGATTGGTTTACACAGTATACTTCATGGTAAACGCCCTTGGAATAGCCATATTGGCACTCGCACATTGGTGGAGGCAACTAGATGCCATAGCCAATGCTCTCAGCACAGTGCCAAACAAGTATCTGAGTTGGACACAATAACTTCCTACTCTGAAAACAAAAGACACGTGTCCTTAACTATACTAAATGTCCACATACTCCATCTCCAAAAATAGCTAACCCCTAAGACACTGACCAAAGTTGTAATATTCTCGTATCTCCTCAAATATTGCCAGAATAAGTTAACTTTTCATTCCACACATTGGTGAAGACAACAAAGTCCAAATGATTAGAAACTAAACACTCATTGGAAGACAAACCTCTAAGGACGAATTTGTGTGCATGTGCCCCATGTCACAGGTTCGATTCCCCTTGGGATCAAATTGCAATTTAAGTGGGAGGCCATGGCGTGGATTGTTGTGCTAGTCTCCCTGGGGGTTTAGGTTCCATGGATGAGCCCTAAGGACTCTGTCATGGGGTGGTTCTCCCGTCGGTAAACAAAAAAAAAAAAAAAAAAAGAAAAGAAAGTTACTTCGAAACTCATCCAATCAACAAGGATAAAGCTTGTAAACAATATTTGCATTTACCGTTTTAAAACATCATAATATTCAGTTGACTGATTCCTATACTGATGTAAAGGACCACTGCATAAACACCATCACCCAATGCCTCTTTTAAGCCCCGGAAACATGGATCACAAAGAAATGATCAATTTTTATCTATATCCTTCCAAGAATACCTCTTAAAACCCATCAAAATTTACCAGCATTTATTGTCGTTAGAACCAAAAAAAGTAAAAGGACCATACTCAGTTACTTCCATACCGCTTTTTAGCTACATCTTGCACTGTTTTCTTCTCTAGTGGTTGCTTTTCAAATGCCGGACAACCATCACGTTTCCACCACACCTAAGGGACAAGAGATTTGGTACCAATTGAGTTAGACAGCAAACAATACAATTTCAAAAATATTTCAGTGAGAAGGGGGTGGGTGAGAGGGGAAGATTGATAGCATGCTCACCCAATTCTTCTCTCGTTCTAATATGTGTTCAGTTTTACTGAGAAAATCCTTCCCTTTAGGTGGAGTCATTTCAAGCAGCTTTTTCACACGCTCCTCACATGATTTTATTTCTTCTTTCTGGAATCAACAAGGAGTCATTCAAGTCTATTGTAAAGTATTACACACCCATGGATACATCTAACATATCCTTATTACTATACAATTCTGAAGTTATAAGCTAAAATACAACTAAAAGCAGGATGTTGGCAAACACAAACATAAGATAAAGATAGAAAAGAGCATTAACCATGCTTTCAGATGGCAAATCTTTCTCATTCTTTCCTGGAGCCTACAAGCAAATAAAGAGTTTTATAATCTACTGTACAGACATAGAAAAACATAAGGCACATATTAGGATTTTAATTAAAACCTTCAGATAAACATTACCCTCAGATAATCAAACAATATGAGGCACTGCACCAGAATATGGCGTCGAAAGCTTGAATCCTTCAACTGTGGCCCAAAATATATTTATATAATAAATATACTGATTTTAAATGAAGGCTGAAGATATACTTAAAAAGTCCAGAAATATAAATTCTTGTATGAATAGTATCAGAACTTATAAACACTGCTTACTTCTAAACCCATCAGTTTAGTGCTTGTAAGATATTTAATGCTGAAATTTGCTGCTTCTTCCTCCAAGTTATTAGCGTCCCCCTCTTCATCACTTAATGGTTGAGATTCGAATGTATTCAAGACAATCTATACATCTCAAAATCCAAAAGAATAATTGATATAACTAATGAAAATCAAGATCAAGCAGATCATAAAACCTATCTGGAGATGAAAGGTTTACCATTAAACCGGATGTGAATTTCTGCCACTTTGCAGGAGCAGGAGTTAAAGAAGCAGGGTTGCAAAAATATTCCTGAAAGCCCAGACAGACATCCATCAAAAGAATTTAGCCAAAGTATGAAAACATCAGATTTGTCATCCATCTAACCTGCCTAACTGAGACAATTTTCAATAGAGGTATTGAATCCCCATGTCATTCTCATGATTTTGAGATCAGGGTAATCATACGAGCAAAGTCAGCTCTGATATGCTCATACAAGCATGAAATTCTAACAGCTCCGACATAAAGAAATAAATTTTCGAGGGGTAAAGAAGAGTGTTAAAAATCTTCCTAATACCACATGCTCACATAATCATGTTGGCACAAATTTTCTTTACTGCATCTCATGCAAGTTGAATTGTGCTCAAATTTTCTATAACATCCAGATTATTGTTTGAGCACAATTCAACTTACATGAGATGCATTTTGGGCTTCTCTTGGATTTACAGACCCAACCTATTTGGAAATCAATCAAAACTCCACCGGCACTCTCTCTCAACCTTAAGTCATATTTCTTAGGTTCATGCCGTTTCTCTGTATCTCCAAAGGCCAGGTAACTTTTCTTTTCTCTCTTCTCCCCCTTTCTCTCTCTCCCGCTCCCTTTCATTCAGTTTATCTATGCAAATTCACTGTAATCATCTCTGCACCGTGAAGATCAGACCCACATCATATCTGTGTGTACACTGAAAACCAGCGCAGCTCCAGTCAAAACACACCCAGCCCACACAACTCCACCTCAGACCTCACTGCACCACCACGAAGAGCAGGTGAGCTCTCTGTTCTTCCTTCTTCCTCTTTTAGCTCATTCTATTTTCTCTTTATAGCCCAGCCTTCCTCTGCAAGTCAAGGCTAACTCAGTGCCACCCGATACTGCCCATGGTCACCCAGCTCCATCTGATGACGCACAGAACCACCACCAGCCACTCCCTTCACATCAAATGTTGCCCTTTTGTGCCACCCAGCTGTTCATCTGCACTGAGCTACTGTTTTGGCAATCAAACCACATGGGCTACCCTCTCTTGCCTGATTTTGTTCTTAAAGTGTCCTCCCGTTGGTCTTTTAAAGCTCACAAGGGATGACTTTGCTCAGCCATTGAACCACTGCCGCATCTTCAAGCCTTTTGCCAAATTCCTCTGGTGCAGGACACTCTCAATTCACTCGCTCTTGGTACAAACCACTCTCTTTCACCAAAATCATTTTGAGCTTGCTAAGCTTACTGTGTAATTGTATCACAAATGCTTTATTTTGATGTTACCTTTGAGAAGTTAATCTGTTTTGATATCAGGTGCTAGGTTTTAACTCCAACCGTGGGAAGATAACTTAATGGAGGATATGTGTTACAGATGTTAAAAAGAAAAACAATCTTTTGCAACTAATTTATATACATATATTATTTTAGGGGATGTAGATATCTTTTTTCTTATAAGTAAACAAAATTTTATTAATAATAAGGATAGGCAATAACCCGAGTACACGGGAAATAGACAAGAGCATCACCTATGCTTGATGATTTAGTAATACAAGAAATTCATGTAAATTCATACCACTAAAATCTATTGCAAAACTCCAATGGAATAAAGTAATAAAGAAGAAATTTCTTAAGCTCTTCCGTTTACCGCTCACGATCTTCAAAGCTTCTATCATTCCTCTCTCTCCAAATGCACCACCATAGGCATATCGGAACCATCTTCCAGATTGCTACAATCTGTGAGTTGCCCTGGGCTTCTCCAAGAAGCTAGAAGATCGATCAGCAACACCCAAACTAGTCCCATCTTAGTAAAGATTTCATTCCATAAGGTCGTGGCAATCTCACAATGAAGTGGTGGATGGTCAACAGACTCTCTACTCTTTTTGCACATACAACACCAATCCATGACAATGATTCGCCATTTCCTTAAATTATCTAAGGGAAGCCATCCATACAAAGAATTGTCTTTAGAGGAGCCTTAGTCTTCCATATACTCTTCCACGGGAATGGACTTGCATTACGCGTGGTAAGGGACTGGTAAAATGAGCGAGGTGAACTTCCCTTTGTTTGTATGACGCCAAGAAATCTTATCTTCAACTTCCCTCATCATTTGAATGGAATAAAAAAGCTTGTATAACTCCGAAAGGCATCAACTTCCCAATCCTTTGCATATCTAGAAAATGTAATATTCCATTGTAGAATGCCATTGGATAGGTCTACAAGGTCCGGAATAGAGGCTTCTTGCATTCTTTCTATACCAAATATTTCAAGATAAACTTTCATGAGCACCCTATCATCTTGCATCCCAATATGGAGAACCCAAGGGGAGGCCAAGATATTCCATTGGTTAGGAATAAATCTTGCATCCCAATATGGAAGCCATACTCTCCACATTAGGAATATACCCCCCAAAACTACTTCTCTAACTTGGCAAGGCTCACCTTCAATCTAGAGACAGCTTCAAAACAAAGGAAAGACCTTAAGGTTAGGGTGTCATTGGCGAATAAGGCTACGTTTGAGTGCTGAGGTGATCTCAAATTCTCAGCTGATCTATGAATAGTAGTGTTTTGTTAGTTCCATTGAGATGTGTTTGAATGTATGAAGTAGATTGAGATATGTTTAACTTTTTATGGGAAGTTGAAAAAGTAGTGGGTCTCATTATTGATTGGTTTGAGATAGGTTGAGATGAGTTTGACACCCAAACAAAGCCTAAGAAGTGTGATATGTTGAGATGACCAATATTTGTCTCCCACACTAAGAAATCATATAGTAATCCACCCTCCACGACACCTAAGATCATCCAACTAAAAGCTTCCATCATGAAAACAAATAGTAATGGGGATAGAGGATCACCTCGTCTCACACCCTGGGAGTTTTAAAAAAACCCATTGTCGTGCCATCCCACTCACCAAGCTAATGGGCCAATTATCTTTTATCTAAATCACACCAGATGTTTTGGGAATGAGAGCAATGAAGGTTGCATTGAGAATTTTTTTTAAACTTGCCATTTTTGTAGAAGGCCCCCATGAAATCATCTATGATCACTTTCCAACATGTTTGAAAAAAGGTCATTAAGAAGCCATTCAGGCATGGAGCTTTGTCCCCCGCAATACTTTTTAACATTTTTGGGATCTCCACCTCCTCAAAAGGCCTCTTGAGCCCCCTTGCTTGTTGTGAATCAAGAGCATTAAAAACAACTCCATCTAACTTTGGTCTCCTAGAGAATTCTTCCAAAAGCATTTTCTCATAGAAGTTAACTATGCAATCCGAGATCTAAAGGAGGTTTGAGGTAGGCACACCATTCACCATCACGTCTCTATGGCATTGTTTCTCCTATGTGAATTAGCCATCCAGTGGAAGAACTGTGAGCATTTATCACCCTCCTTTAACCATAGGGCTCTCAATTTCTGTCTCCAAAATATCTCCTCCAATAAAGAAACCCTCTCAAGTTTTGTGATCAGTTGCGTTTTACAAGCCCTCTCAAGTTCTGTAGATATTAAAAGTCACAAGATGAAAATTTATCTTGGGTGTCACAGGTAGCTCCTTTTACATGAAATTTCATTCTTCAATTTAGGTAGTAAATGTTTGATTAGAATGTTGACAAAAATATAAGTATGGCTAGGTATTATTGATGTGCTCATCATTACAAGAAGCAAATGGTAATCATGAGCACGTCTCTTTTTTGTATTTGCATCACTGTAATGTTCGGTGCTGTAAATTGTTGTATTGAATTATTATATGATGTAAATGACTATTTCCTTGATAGCCCCATTGATGTACCTCTTCATATAAAAGCATGTGTTTGTAAAGAAATTTTATGAATGCTTTCGTTTGCCATGTCATGTAAATGTATTATTGTGATAAATGAATAACTGGAAGATAAAAAAAGATGAGGCAATGATTACAAGAAAAAGATAAACAATTGGATGATTGTATGTCATGTATGACGACAGATGAGAATTGACGGATGATGGTTGACGGATGACAGATGACAACACCAGGATGACTCAATAGATGTGTGCCTAGTAATGACCATTTCCTTTATGATGAGGTTTCACTGAGGCTTCAGGTGCAAGGATGATCATCGAGATCTCCAACCATGAGCACAGGTTGTAATTGTATGACTGTTAATGGTCTGTATAACAACCCCTCACTTTTCAAGTCTTCATGTTGGTCTTAGGCAAGGAGACCCATTGCCACCCTACCTGTTTATTTTGGCAGAAGAAGTTCTGA
This sequence comes from Carya cathayensis, assembly GCA_011037825.1. Classification (NCBI taxonomy): domain Eukaryota; kingdom Viridiplantae; phylum Streptophyta; class Magnoliopsida; order Fagales; family Juglandaceae; genus Carya; species Carya cathayensis. The sequence continues at coordinate 417,575 of QGSO01000558.1, forward strand.
GTTGCTGCATAGAGCTTTTGACTCCAGAAGTATAAGGACATTTCAAGAGAATAGGCCGTCCTTTGGTGTCTCACCAGCTACATGCAGATGATTTGGTGGTGTTTGTGAATGGTGCCAAATCATCCTTAAAATCATTGTTTGAGGTTCAGAGGTATTATGAGACGGTCCCGGGGCAGCTTGTGAATAAATCAAAATCTGCTATGTTCTTCTCTTCAAAGGCATCGGCCACTAGGAGAGCTATTGGTAGGTTGGTTATGGGTTTATGGAAGCTGAACTACCATGCACTTGGGTATTCCAATTCATAATGGGAAGTTCCTTTCCTCTATGCTTGATCCTTAGTGACAAAGATAAGAAACAAACTAGCTGGGTGGAAGTCATGTTTGCTCCAGAACGGTGGGGAGTTAGTCTTGATAAAATGTGTTATCGAGTATGCCTACAAATTTCTTGTCGGTGCTTCACATTCCATAGAAAGTAAAGCAAGATATTTCTAGAATATTTGATACTTTCTTCCCCGTGGCCCCCCCGGAGGGGGGGGGGGGGGGGGGGGGGGGGGGGG
>QGSO01000558.1:418137-572946 GCA_011037825.1 Carya cathayensis
GGGGGGGGGGGGGGGGGGGGAGGGGATGATGCAAGCACACATTAAAGCAAGTGGGTTGAATGGATAGTATGTAAGCCAGTAGATTGGGAATTCAAGACTTGGGAGAAGTTAAAAAAGCCCTACATATAAGCCGGCATATGTATGGACATTCTTTGTGGGCAAAGTACATTCCAGCCAAGTACCTTAGAGTTTCTCATCCATCTTCAATAGCTTCTTCCGGACATTACTCAAATCTGTGAAGAACTAGCCTATTTCTTATTCCCTCGGTCTTGAAGGATAAGGAAGGGTTGGTGAGAGAAGGAAAATTGTCTTTCTGGCATGACAACTGGTCAGATACAGGACCATGTATTGTGCTGGTGATTTTTCTGAAGGTGTTCGCTTCTTTGAAGGACTTCTTGGTCTCAGGCAGGCTTGTAGGCAGGAGGGGAGGGATTGGATGATGTAGTGGTTTCACAAAGCCAAGTTGAACTCAACTCAGTATGTGCTTGAAATCCTCCCCTCTTATAAGCTAGTGCCTATAGGTTAGATGTAAAGCAAGGACAGATGGGATAAAAGGGAATGAGGATGTAGCCTGTTAAGAGTAAAGTCAATGTTAGCTAGTATTATGACCAGGTTGAGCAAAGTAAATTCCATCTCTCCATCAGATATTTATGTGATCCAGCATCTAGGGCTACCACATATAGAAGTGAGACGTCCAAGAGTAAGTCTTCTGAAGTAGCAAAGACCAATATATGGTAAATAAAAATTGAATGTAGATGGGTCCAGCTTGGGTAATCAGTTATGTGGTGGGGGAGGGTGGTGAGAGATGGGTTGGGATGGTTTTTTGCTGGCCTTCTCTCATTCCTATGGGAGTTTTGCTACAAATCAGCCACTATTCACAGCACACACCCCACACTTATAGCTTTTCATAGGATGTGGGAGTGCTTTTTTTTTTTTTTGATAATTAATAAGAGATTTTATTACCAAGTATAGGCATAGCCCACGTACACAGGGAGTATACAAGAAAGAGCCTAGTTACAAAACTAAGTGCTAATGATATTAGCATAAAAGTCATTGAGACTTGTTCCTCTTAGTACAATAGAAGAAGCCCAAAGAAGTAGAGTATGGAAGAAGAAAGCCCTGAAACCCTCTAGAGAGCGTTCCCTATTCTCAAAGCATCATCCATTTCTTTCAGTCCATGTGCACCACATTAAACATAGAGGTACCATCTTCCATACAGCTGCAATCTGTCGGTTGCCCCTTATCCCTCGCCAACAAGACAAAAGGTCGATCACTCTCCTAGGCATAGCCCATGCGATACCAAGCCTCGAGAAAATTTCATCCCACAAAACCTTGACTACTTCACAGTGGAGAAGAAGGTGGTCCACAGATTCGCTATTGTGTTTACACATGTAACACTAGTCCATTATATATAGACCCCGTTTTCTTAAATTGTCTGTGGTCAATACTTTGCCATGAGAAGCCAGCCAACCAAAAAAAGCAACCTTGGGAGGGGCATTGCTCCTCCAAATGCTCTTCCAAGGAAAAGCGTTAGGGGAGTGAGTCGACAAGATCTTGTAGTAAGAACGAACAGTAAATTTCTTGTTACCAGTGCCTTTCCAGCATAACCTATCCTCCCCTCGTGCCCTTTGTTTCCACGCATATAGCACTCTATAGAATTCAATGATGTCCCCCACCTCCCAATCCTGGACAGCTCTAGTGAAACTCACAGCCCAATGAATGACATCCGTAGTACTGCACATATTATCAACCACCAAGGAGCCCTGATCAGATGCAATCCTATAAAGAGAAGGAAATGCGTTTTTCAGGGCAACATCCACACACCAATTGTCATGCCAAAACCTGATTTGCGTGCCCCTTCCCACCTCAAAACTGCAGTTACTTAGGAAATCATCCCAAACGTTCCGGATAAGTTTCCAAACTCCCACTCCATAAGCCCCTCTTACTTCCTTAGTGCACCAGCCTCCCCATACACTCCCATATTTAACCTCTAAGATCTTCCTCCAGAGAACATTTCCTTCAAGATGATAACGCCATAACCATTTTCCGAGAAGAGCCTTATTGAAAGTTCTTAAATTTCTAAATCCCAAACCTCCACAAGACAAGGGGGTGCATACTTTATCCCATTTGATCAAATGGAATTTCTTGGCGTCCTCTAAACCTCCCCATAAGAAATCAAGGAAAAGCTTCTCCAGTCTATACGCCACCCTTGTAGGAATAGGGAATAAGGAGAGGAAGTATGTTGGGAGATTGGATAACGTACTCTTAATAAGAGTGATTCTTCCCCCCTTAGATAAGTAAATTCTCTTCCAACCTGCCAGTTTGCCTTCAATTTTTTCGACGATCCCTTCCCACATTATCCTGGATTTATGAGGGGCCCCTAAGGGGAGTCCAAGATACTTCGTAGGCAAGGATGAGATCTTGCAGCCCAATGTGTCAGCCACCTCTCTTAAGTTATTGACCGATCCAACGGGGACTACTTCCGACTTGGATAAGTTAACCTTAAGGCCGGAGACAGCTTCGAAGCAGAGTAGGAGAGCTCTTAAGGAACGAAACTGATCCAGAACCGGGTCACAAAAGATCAAGGTATCATCAGCAAAAAGCAGATGGGAGACTATCAAGCTTTCCTGCGAAGAACCGCACACCGAGAAACCTGAGATGAAACCCCCGCCCACCGCCCCTTCCAGCATTCTGCTCAGCACATCCATGACTAGAATAAAAAGGAGTGGGGAGAGAGGATCCCCTTGCCTCAATCCTCGTGAACTGTAGAAGAAGCCTTCGGGGTGCCATTGACCAAGACTGAGAATCTGACTGTTGTAATACAGTGCTTTATCCACTGGCACCATCTTTCCCCAAAGTCGTACCGACCAAGGATGTGCAACAAGAAATCCCAGTTCACATGATCAAAAGCCTTTTCCATATCCAATTTACACAAGATACCTGGAATGCCAGATCTGACTCTGCTCTCCAGACATTCGTTGGCGATAAGAACCGAGTCTAAAATTTGTCGGATTTCAAGATGATCTTCCCCATGACTTTGCTCAACCGCTTCACTAACACTTTGGATATGATCTTGTAAACCCCACTTATCAAGCTTATGGGGCGGAAGTCCGTCACTTCCACTGACCTTGCTCTTTTAGGGATAAGAGCAATGAAAGAGACATTAAGGCTCTTCTCGAATTTCATAAAATCATGAAATTCAATAAAAACCTTCATAAGATCCTCTTTAACAATGTCCCAGCAAGCGTGAAAAAATTTATGGGGTGTGGATGGTGAATAGTGGCTGATGAGAAGAATTATTCTTCCTATGGGGAGGGTACTAACTCTATGGCAGAGGTGCAAGGTTTCTTGGATGGGTTGACACTGCACGCAGATGGGTTTGCCAACATTGAAGTTGAATCTAACTCGAGTATTAGCTGATTGGCTATGGGGCAAAGGCTGTGTTCCATGGTTCTTGTATGGCTTTGGGAGCAAATATCTTCTCATAGATAGTCCACGATTTTTTCCTTTAGACATGAATCGAATCAAGTGGCAGATATTTGGTGAAAACAGCAGCAAGAGAAGTATCTAAAGAATTCTATAAATGTGAAGAACAACCTTGGCAGGTGCAGAGGGGCTCTAGTAGATAGAGCTGAGACACCTCAGATACATTGTAAATGAGTTAGGATTTATTTGGTTCTACCAAGGGAGGCGATGTACCCACAATTTTCTCCAGCCACAAGTGAGGCCTTTTAATAAAAGTTACAGGGTTTCTTCCTCTTTTTTTTAAAGAAACAAAAGTCTGATTTGTCACCACAGAAAAGTAGTTATGGTGTTGTTTTATATGTGCTGGCTATAAAGAGGTCTCTCAAAAGCACAACAGCAATATACATGGGAGTGGCTAGCCATGCTTCCAAGTGAGGAAAATTTACCTGTAAACTCCAAAAGGTCTTATAAAAGTTGAAATCAATAGATATTCCTGGAAAAACAGGAAATTGATTGTTGTATTCGCTCATAAAGAAACTTGTACACAGTAAATAAAAACAGGAATAGATTGACATTGAAGGAAGCCAAAATGATGTTTGGAAAGGAAGTACCATCAGGAGGGTCTTTCTCATACTTTGTTTCATTTGATGAGTTAAAAACTCCTTTTATATTCACAGCTGAAAGAAATTAAATGAAATCAACAAAGTAACATAAGGCCAAAAAATAGAGCAAACAAAATAAAGGTGAAAAGTCAAAGTTGACTAAGAGTAAGTACCTGAGCGTTCAGACAATGGAAAAAAATGTGCCAAAAACATGAGAATTCGCCCACAGAACACCACATCATTCGCCTACAAATTTAAACAATCACTATTGAAGTTCTTTGTTAATATGAACATGAGGTCAGACCCTCAGAAACTGACCAAAACTGGTTAGTTAGGGTCAGTCAGTTTTTGCCAAACAGAAAGAACTCCAAAGCAGCTGCTTAATTGCCTAATGCTAAAATATTGAGTTCTAACTTCCCATTCAGCAAAAGTATGAACAAGCATAGCTGGGCAGAACCTTCCTTCCAAAAAAGGGATGCAGTAGAAATGTTCTTTTCTACATTCATGATGTTATTGCATGCGTATCAATAATAAAATAAATTCATTTCAATATCCAGCTTAAGATGTAACTTCGATAAGCAAATGCACTACCCACTTCCAATCTAACCAAAACCACAATGTTAAATGGAAAAACAAAAGTAAGACAAATAATGCCAAAAACATAGCAAACAGCAATGATTATGGATTTCTTACAACCTTTGATAGACGACGAAGAAGTTGATTGCATGTTCTCAACATCACAAGTTTCCCGCGAGCAAAAAGCTCTTGCTGTTTGTATTGCACCAATTTTATGATATAATGTAAATAAAAATAAGGATTACAATGATCACAAGGCAGAAAACTAAATAACAAATCCATTAAAGAAAAAGTGGTTACCTTCCCTAAAATATCTTGCTTACTCTCTATGTAACCAAAAATATCCTTACAGTTTCTCATTGTAGACATTTCTGTCAAGTCTTCCAACAGTTGAAATATCATGCCACCTTCAACATGTTCTCTCTCACAAAGATACAGAACAATGTCTGAGAAAAAAAATGGTAAGAGAGTCAAGAATTAAATTTTACAAAGAAAAACTGATTACTAAATATTTTTTAAGAAAAATAGCTATAAAACTATAACTAAATTTAAATTGTGAACTTTTGGATAAACCCTAATTTGTAACATCGCAAGCTTATATGTCATCAGCTAGTAAATTTGCTTCCTAAGATGGTGTTATAGACTGGATTTGTGTTATTTTCTACATTTTTATCCTTTACCAGAAAAGAAATTAATTTCTAGAAAATCTAAGCACAGACAATTAGAAACAGATTACAGAACACCTCGTGTATAGCAGGAAGAAAATTGTACAGACCAAGAAGACGAGGAATATGACCCTGAGTTTCCCCATCATCAATTGATTGCCCATACTGCATTATTTGCTCCCCTGATTGTACCGCAGATGACTGTAGCAAATACAAGCAAAATTTTATTCAGTGATGAAATCTAGTGACTAATATAACTCCCATATGTCTAAAATCTAATACATGTCCAGCTGATGAAGAAAAGTATATTGTTGTTTTCTCTGGACTTTTCTCTGTTAAATAAGGGTGAAGAAAAATCCTCAACAGTACTTCCTACAGTGATGAAATGCTTCTAACCTCTGAACGAGCAATAGCAAGCAACGGATCATAATCAAATTTTACAAGGAAAGAAAGAATAACAGGAGAAAATGCAAAAGGAAGCTAAAAGGAATACATCAAAGCATAGACCATAGAACTAGAATAATCAATATAAGCAGATCTACCACTGAGTTTATTTTCTTAAGATGATAAGAGGAAATAAATTTTTTATAAGATAAATCTCATTAATGATGACAGGGCATTATCCTGTTACACAGGAAATATACATGGATCCACTCAACAAACAAAAGGGAAAAGTGCTATGAAGTCTGAAACTAGAAATACAAAAGGGAGAAACACAAGGGGCCCTCAACTCTGATACTGATCTTTCAGAGTCCAAAATTACACTTGTTTCTTTCCCTACATAGACACATAGTACTTACACGCAACAGAACCATCTTACATGGAGAAATACACAGTTGGCGGCTAAAAAGCCCTTTCCAACATGATAATAGCTCACAACCTGGGAAGGCATCACCCAATTGATCCCAAAGAGATCAAATATCATGCTCCATAGGACGCATGCAGTCTCACAATGCAAGACAAGATGATCCATCGTTTCCTTACTTTTTCTACACATGCAACGTCGGGTTAAGCCAGTGTTGGTGAAAGCGTTAGGTGCACTTAAGTGCAAATGCTATTTAGAGTCTAGACGAAAAATACAAAGTGCAAGCGCATTCCTAACTGATGTAAAGCCCATATTTTTTTAAAATGACATATAATAATAAGAAAAATCTAAAAATACAATAGAAAAAGGTTTAAAAAGCAAGATGGTAATTAAGTAGTCAACTAATTATGTAAATTTTAAACATGGCATTTCATATAGTTCTCTCCTATTTACTGAATATACACATTTATGATTTTTGATAGCCATAATCAAATTAATGTCCATGGTTGAATTAAAAGCTACCAAAAAGCCCATGATCAAAAGAGCTCAAGAATTGTAGGTTTTGACTTCTATGTTAAGATAAGCTTGGTAATATTTTTTTTTTTATACATAAGTAAACAATTGTATTAATAAGAATAGGCATAGCCCAAGCATACAAGGGGGTATAAAAGAGGTAATACCTATTTAGAAAGAAGAAATGGAAATAAGAAAATCATGAAAATCGAGGCCATTGAAATCTACAGCTTTGGCCCAAAGAAACAAACTTCTAACAAAAAGTAATCTAATCTCCTCCAATGAACGCTCCTTGTCTTCAAACGTCTGATCATTTTATTCCTGCCATAGGCAGCAAAGAATACAAATAGAAATCATCTTCCACACAGCTGTGATTTGTGGAATGCTGCTTAGGTTCCTCCAACATGCTAAAGCTCGACTACAGTAGCAAGCATAACCCAGGCTAGCTCTAACCTTCTGAAGACATCTTCCCATAACGCTCTAGCAACCTTGCAACATGGTAGAAGATGGTCCAGAGTCTCACCACATTTTTTGCACATACAGCACCAGTCCACTACAATCACCCTGCGTTTTCATAAATTATCCATCATCAGAACCTTTCCCATAGAAGCTGTCCATGCAAAAAATGCCACCCTAGGAGGCCCCATATTTCTCCAAATCCTTCTCCATGGAAAGTGATTGTTCTACGGTTGTGTGTGGGACTTATAGAAAGAACGAACTGAGAATATACCTTTTCTAGCAGGTACCCACCACAAAGCGTCAGTTCCTTGAGTGTTCTACAGTTGTGTGCGGGACTTGTAGAAAGAACGAACTGAGAATATACCATTTCTAGCAAGTACCCACCACAAAGTGTCAGTTCCTTGAGTACTCGGTCTCATGGAGTACAAGAGTTTGAAAAAATCTGCAAAGCTACTAACTTCCCAATCTTGGACCGCCCTAGTGAAACTCGCATTCCATTGGACAAATTCATTAGGCTTCTCCATGAGGTCCACCATTGATGCTTCTTTCTCACGTGCAATCCTGAACACTGTAGAGAATGAGTCCTTAAGGGCGCTATCTCCATACCATAAGTCATACCAAAATTTTATTCCTGAGCAATCTCCCATTACAATTCTGGTATGGCGAGGCAAACACCTCCACCCCCATCTAATGTGCTTTCATACTCCCACTCCATAAACCCCACATACCTCCCTAGTGCTCCATTCCCCCCCCCCCCCCCCAAAAAAAAAAAAAAAGAAGTTTCTCGATTTGAATCACCACACTTACTAGAATTGGGAACAAAGACAAGGAATAAGTTGGTAAATGGACAGAGTGGATTTTATTAGGGTAATCCTACCACCTTTCGACAGAGACAATCTCTTCCAACCTGCCAATCTACATTCAATCTTTTCAGCTACTACATCCCAAATGGATTTAGCCCTGGAGGCAGCCCCCAAAGGAAGGCCAAGGTAAGTCAGGGGAAAAGAGGAGACCCTACATCCAAGAGTGTTGGCCAGCAGCCGGATGTTGCGAACGTACATGACCAACTAGGACCAACTCTGACTTAGACAAGTTTACTTTCAAACCGGATACAACCTCAAAGCAAAGTAGAAGTGCCCTTAATGCATGAATCTAGTTTTTTTCTACCTCACAAAATATCAAAGTATCATCTGCAAACAAGTGAGAAATGTTAAGAGCACCCCAATTGATGTCACCAATTGAAAATCCAACCAAAAGGCCATTGTTAACCATAACAAAAATCATTCTACTAAGCGCCTCCATGATTATGACAAAAATGAGTGGGGACAAAGGATCCCCTTGTCTTAGACCTCAAGAACTGTTAAAAAAAGCCAACTAGGTTGCGGTTCACCAAAACTGAGAACCTTGCCATCGATATGCACCACCTAATCCAAGAGCACCACCTCTCCCCAAATCCACACCTCCCAAGCAAGTATAGTAAGAAGTCCCAATTAACGTAATCATAGGCCTCCTCCATATCCAACTTGCATAAGATACCCAGATTGCCAAATTTTAGGCCTTGCTTGGATTCAAAAACAATCTCATCTCATCTCATCTCATCTAATCATTACAATTTTTCCCAACTTTCAAACAAAATATAATAATTCAACTTTTTCAAATTCTAAAACAAAAGTAATATTAAAAGATTATATTCTAACAATATTTTATTAAACTTTCAACTTTCATCTCTCATCTCATCTCACCTAAACTCAACTCACTATCCAAACCTCCCCTTAATCTACTATCTAGGCATTCATTAGCGTTGAGTACAATCTTGTACACCCCCAGTGCAATAAAAGTGGGCATTAAAACTTTCCTCAAATTTCCCAACCGAAAAAAATTCATGGAACACCTTCATTAAGTCCTCCTTCACCACATCCCAACATGATTGGAAGAAACCCACAGAAAATCCATCTGGACCAAGTGCTTTGTCTTTGACCATCTCCCTTACCACTTCATGAACCTCTATCTTCTTGAAAGGCCTCTCCAGCCAAGAGACATTCTGCTGCTCAATGGTCTCAAAGGCTAGCCCATCAAGCTTTGGCCTCCACCCAGCTTGCTCAGTAAGCAGCTATTCAAAAAAATCAGCAACATGTTGTTGAATCACAAGAACTTTCATGCAAACAGCTCCATCTATGTTCAAAATCTCAATGGTATTAGTTCTCCTATGGGAGTTGGCCACTATGTGGAGAAAGTTCGTGCTTGGATCTCCTTCTTTCAACCACAATGCTCGGGTGTTTTGCCGCCATGAGATATCCTCTAATAAGGTAGCCTTCTCTAGTTCTGAAACTAGCCCTATCTTCCAAGATAGTTCCTCAAAAGAAAGAGTCCATTCCCTGTGCCCTCTCTACGTCATGAAGCTCCTCCAATAAGGACTTCTTGTGGTTGCCTATATCTCCAAAAGATTGCGCATTCCATAGCTTTAAGTCTTTCTTTAAAGCTTTCAATTTGCTTGTGAAGATTGAGCTAGGGGTGCCATGGACCTAATAGGAGGACCACCATTGCCTGACTCGTTCCACAAAACCCTATTTTTTGCCCCATATTCTTGAGTTTAAAGTATCTCTATCCTCCCTGAAGACCTCCACAATCCAACAAAATAGGAAAATGATCAGAACATAGTCAAGGTAGTCTTTTTTGACCTAAACCCGAATAATGAGTTTCCCACTCCGAGGAAACTAAGGGTACGTTTGGGTAATGAGGTGATCTCAGATGACCTGTGAATAATAGTGAAAAAGTGGTGAAAAATTAATGATAAAATATTGAATAGTAGTAAATAGTAGCAAAAAATAGGTAAGAGTAATGATAAAATATTGAATACTCCACTACCCAAACACAACCTAAGAATCTATCCAATCTAGACCACTTTTGGTTATTAGACCAAGTGTATGCTCCACCCATAAGAGTAATGTCCACCAACGCCAAGCCAAAAATACACTTCGAGAAATCCATCATTGTTGGCTGCAACCTACTTTCTCCCGATCTTTCACTTGGGAATCTTATAACATTAAAGCCCCCACCTATACACCATGGTACGTCCCACTAGCTATGTAACCCAACTATCTCCTCCCATAAATGTTTCTACTACTGTCCAATGTCGGCCCATTTTTGTATGTTGTAGCTTTTATAGTATGAAACTTTATTGTGCTAAGTTACTTGATGGTTCAATAAATGAGGTATATTTTTATGATGTCGAGTCTCTTCTCTTTTTTTTTAAAAGTAAAAATTTATTAATACCAATGCGACTGCCCCTATGGTGAAGAATCTCTTTACCGGGCATTACGCTACGAATGTAGGTAACATTACGTACCTACAGGAAGGGATGTTAAAGTTAGCAAGTCATGAACTATTCCCCAAAACTGTCACACTCAATACCCACACAATGTTGGATTTCCTTCAGCTTATGTATAACCCAGTCAGAGGCATTAGACTGACACGATGGCAGAGAATTCAGAGGTATAGGCTCCCTGTCCATCTCAATCCCTTCCCTGGTTGCCCACTGCGACTCCGTCAGTGCCCTTGTCTCCTCCTAGCAAAGAGAGACCCTACACTCCCACTCAAGAATATCATTCATAGGAACTAGCACCCATAAGAGTCCTTCATTAACGTCCCCATCACCTCGAACCTCAGTACATAGCTCACGATCAATAGCCACTATTTGAAGAACCTTCACCGAAGAGGATACAACCTGAAACTCGAAATCCCCATCATCTCTACTACCCATCGTCCCTTTCTATCCATATTGTGCTTTTTCATGTCCAACAGAGTACTATGCATGCCATCTTCTGTCAAGTCGACAGAGCGCCTACCACCAGCATCTTGCCACTAAGCACCTGTTGTACTAGCTGCACGAAGAGCCTTTCCAGGACCTTATCCATTTCCATGGCTTGCAGTAGCTCCTCCCTGGGTAGCCAACACGTCATTCCGTCCTTCCTTATTTTGTTCTTGGGAGTGCACTAGTGTCGGCAACTACTGAAGAACCTCCATGTACAAACGTGTTTGCGGTTGATTCACCACCACCGATAGCACCATAAAAGCACTCTTCTATGTTAACTTAAGAATATTTGTTTTATGGGTCTTGAATTGATCTTTTATACTTCAAAAAAAAAAAAGACCAAAGCGTGCTTTTTGGTCTTAATGCACACAAAATAAAATTACCAAAGTGGGCTTTTGTACATGCGCCTCGCTTTTGGTAAGGGAAGCACTCAAACTTGGCACTTTTGGCTTTGTGCTTAAGCGCACTTTTGCCAACACAAGGTTAACTATCATGCCATATCTCCTTGCGCTGTCCAAGGTGAGGATTCTCTCAAGTGCCATTGTTTATGTGAAGAAAGCCACTCTTGGGGGAGCCCTAATTCTCCAGATAAGCGTCCAAGGGAAAGGAGTTCTAATATGATTACATAGCACATTGAAGTATGACTTCACTTCAAACACACCCCTTCTAGATGGGAGATCCAAACCTTTTTATCATCGCCATCTTATCCCACCCTCCATGAATATAACCATTCATATAAGGATGAACAAAGATCCACCTCCTAATTGATTGCCTCCCTAGTGAAGATGACACCCATTAAGTAGATTCAAGCTAGAATAACAGTTATCCACTGATTTGCCACATAAGCTTCCTTTATAAAAGCAATTATAAATATAATTGGAAATGCACTTCTCAAGGATTGATCACCATACCACAACTCCACACGTCATTCCAAGAGCATATCTTTGACTTGTCACCCAACATAAATCTAGTGAACCGGGAAGCCCACTTCACCTCTTCTAATGAGTTTTCTGAGGACTAGATCAAAAAGACCCATTCATCTCATGTGAGCACAAACCTCCACCTCCCATGCTTCAATGATTTGTGTTGATTAACACCCTTCATTGGCTCTCCCTTTCATAGGCATAATGCCAAAGTCATTTACCCAAAAGTGCCCAATTAAAGAGAATTAAATTTCTCACCCCTAGCTTACCTTCTTCAATCAGCAAATACACCTTAGCCCATTTCACATGATGGAACTTGGTGCCCCCCCTCCCCCATCCCCCATCCCTCGCCATAAAAGACCTAGCTATCATTTTTCCAAGTGTTTAGCAACTCATACAGGAAGTGTGAAAAGAGACATAATAAGTGGGCGAGTTGGAAAGTGTGCTTTTAGTCAATGTAATCCTTCCACCTTGATAAATAAATCAGCTTCCATCCAATTAGCCGACATTCCATCTTTTCAATAATGTCATATCATATAGCTTTGTTATTTAAGGGTTCTCCCAAGGAAATGGCAAGATATGTCATGGGAAGTGAAGAGATCCTACCCCCAAAACATCTGCTAAGCTAGTTACATTCTCAACTTCGCCCACAGGAGCAATTCCAACTTTGCCAAATTTACCTTCAGACCAGGTAATACTTTAAAACATAAAAGTAAGCACTGCAAATAGAATAGATGATTGAGATTGGCCTTGCAAAATATATAGTGCCTTATCAGCAAAGAGTAAACGAGGGATACTGGATCTGGTTCCATTTCTAGAGCCCACTGTAAAACCAGATAAGAAATCCATGCACTCCATAGTCCATACCCAACATCATTCTACTCAGGCCTCCATGAATATAGCAAATGGTAACTGGAATAAAATGTCCATTTGACATATGCCTTGAAAACTGTTGGAGACACCCATGGGGGTACCGGTCAGCAATATTGAGAACCACACTTAAAGAAATGCATTGTTAAATCCAGACACACAATTTATCCCAACTCCACATACATTCGGCAAATAAAGTAAGAAGCCCCAATTTCCATGATTGACAATAGACATAATGAAGTGGCTATGTAAATTATTGATGACAATACACAAGAGGATAAATCATAGAACCAAAATGACAATAGAGGACAAAATGAATTGGCTATGTCATTTATTGCCGACAAATTGAATGCGTTCACTGTAAATTATGGATTTCCCTGCCCTCCAAATAAAATATCTAAAAGCAGGACCAAATGGTGTCGCAGGAACTAAATTGAACGTGTTCAAGTATATTCAGGATATAGAGATTATATCAAACACGTGACATTTTTTAATATTTGAGAAAAAAGGAAGTACATAATTTTTCAGGAAAAACAGGTACAAAGCACATCAAATATTTCTGCAGTCTGTATCATGGAGTAAAGAAGATGATGATTTACAAAAATAACTAAGTCGTCCCTTCTTTGTTCATACACAGAAGATATGAACAACTACAGTCCAAGAGTATACCCACATAATCTATTAAACAATTAAACTTACTGAACAAACAAGTACCAGAGAGTATGACATACCACCAGTTCCTGAAGCAGAGTCCGAAGGATATTTTCCAACAATTGATTCTCATCCTGGGCTAGTTTTGTTTGTTTCTGTCAAGGAAAAAAAAATTCACCGTGAAGACTGAAAAATAAAACTTTTTTTTTTATAAGTAAGACTGAAAAAGAAAACTCTTTAACAATACAAGCACGCAAACCACCAATAGCTTTGTTTGGCAGCCTGTCACATCATGTAAACCACTGAGGAACACTAGTTAAATGTTAACTTGTCTAGAAAATAGCCTATCAGAACTCCCATTGAGGAACAAGCTTTGAACCCAGTTTAAAACTAGGAGACATAACGAAAACCAAAAACTTCTAAAGGTTCCAAATTCTTGTCTTTTTTCCCTCTTTTTGAGAGAAAGTAAAGCTTGTAAGAAGGTTTGCATACACCATCGATTTCACAACTCCAAGTACTCAAATAAACTGAGCTAGGTGTGAGCTTACAATTGAAGAGACAAATACTCATATTGTATTTTTGTTCAAATAAGCATGCCCGCATATAGAAACTTAGCTCCTGTAAAAGAATTCTATTTTTCTTACTTGAGGTTTTACAACTTCCTGAACTGTTTGTAGTGCAAAACTTTCCGGTGGCCCAGACTGGAGGATGGCCCTCTTGAACACTTCCTAAGAATAACAAAAAAAAAACACAGAATAATAATGCATTGATACATAAACCAGGATTAAGAAGAGGAAAAAATAACAACAATAATAATAACAAAAAAGGTGAAATAGTAATTACGATAGTTCACCTGGGACCTCATCGTTTTGCAATGGATAATAAGCAGAACAAAAAATAAACATATCGATTATATTTTCATCTTCCGAATTTAGATAGAGGTGGCAACTTCAAGAGCTACAAATATTTTTCACTTAAAAAATGGGCTGTAGTCCAAATGGCACTTCCACTTCCTTAAACTGGAGGTGGTCAGTGGTGGGTCCAAATCTCATAGAGAGTGTAAGTTAAATTCCAAAAAAAACAAGAGCACTCCTAAACAACCCAGTACGACAGCTAGGTCCATACTTCGTAGCTCGGCCATCTACACTTGTTTTTAAACGAAGAGGGATAAAACTAGGATGAATACACAGCAAAAAATACTCTTCGTATATTCAATCTCATCAGGGGGTCACTTGCCCGAAGATTTTAATATACTAACCATTACCAACAGGTAAAATAACCAACCAAGAAGGCTTACCATGCTGAAGATTCAACCAAGAAGCCTCGGCAAGGAACCAACAACTCTCAAACCAACAATAAGCAGTCGATGCTCCAATTAGGAACCCAACCAATGAGTTCTGAAACCTAGATTTTCAGGTGCAAAAATGACATAAGACGAAGAAATTAAAATATAATAGTTTCTTTTCCGTGTTGTTGCAGAGATTTTCAAGAGGAAGAAAAGAAACTCCTAGCAATCTTCGTTCCAAAAAGTGGTAAGCAACTCTTCATAAGCTAAATAAAACATTGTGAATCAATTTCAACATTCTGTTTGGTTTCAAAGAAAGAAGCAGAGGAAGAAAGAAATTATTAATTTCATATTTCGTATACCTGCCGGAACTCCAAACTTGTTTCCAATCCCTTTCCCCAACGTTTTTATCGTCAACCGAAAATAAAAACACATGAAACAACAGGTAAAAGAAGAGTAGGGGTTTATGTGGCTGAAAGTCGAAAGGAACAGGTAAAATGGAATGCCGAGAGAAATTGAATTAAATATACAATTCAGTGATATTTCTGCCGTGCATGCACTGCCGCTCAACTAGTCGATGCTTGTGCACCGACTTTGTCACGCTCCGATTTGGATTTAGGTTCCTTGATCACAACAATTTATATTAAATAAAAAGTTAAAAATTAAATAAAATATTATTAAAATGTTACTTTTTAATATTACTTTTATTTCAAAATTTCAAATTTTGAAAATTTTTAATTATACTTTATATAAAAATTTAAAAAAAATTATAATCAAATTTTGAAAATTTTTAATTATACTTTATATAAAAATTTAAAAAAATTATAATGATTAGCTGAAATGATATAGAATGGTTTGTGTAACTAAACGAGACCTTAGATAAAGGGTCAATTTTCGACACAACCCACAAACATGACCTGCAAGCAAAAATAGAGTTAGCCCTCATTTGGATAGCGAGATGATATGAAATGATATGTAAATAGTATTAGGTTCAACACACGAATACGATATACATAAACATGTGTTTCACAACGTAACACGTAAGTGTGCCAGATTACCCAGAAACCCTAGTGGGGACAACAATCAAGAGGAACAAAATCCTCCAATGTTCGAAGGATAAGGAATGATGGAAGCTATCCGTATGTTGACAAGCATGCTCAAACAGCAACAACAACAGAAGCAAATGTAGGAGCGAAGGCAAGAAGTTAGGGGATGCCCTCTACGAGAAGTTTTTGGTGTACTGTTACCCAAACATTTGGACCATGAAAGCAGATAAGTGAATGATTGATCTCAATCGAATGAATTTTAACTCTAGGATTTTGGATCTATGGATTTAGAATGAATTTTTGAATAATTATGATTTAGATCTTTGTTAGAATGATGATAAACATGCAAGTGTTTGCTTTAATTTCAATCTAGAGGCTCTCGAGTTTGATTAGTATTTTTATGAAATTTTTGCTATGACATACTAGATTTAATACCTAGATCCAGTGAGAATTTAAATATGAGGTATATGGTTGTATTCTTTCTAGAGTTATTGCATGAAAATCAAGGGTCTAATCACTTCGTTTCAAGTCCAAAAGCATGTTAACTCGGTTTCTAAGTCTTCATGCAAACTGAGTGCTCTATGTTGTGTTTTGTAATTCTTGGTTAATTAGTCAAGCATACTATCACATATATTTGAATGATGAACATGCTAGGAGAGTTATTTATGAACTTTTGGAGTCCTTGGAGTTGATATGAAAGTGTTAGACCAATAATATCATGAGTTGATTTTATTTAACCTAATCTTTATGTTTTGGCATTTTCTTTGATGTAGTGAGTCCAAGTTTTTATGGAATGTGTGATTTAGTGTTTTAACATGATTTTAAAACTAAGGATGTGATTTTTAGGGTTGTTATTTCAGTTTAAACATGTTAGAGTGTTAAATGTCTAAGTAGCAACAAAACCGTAGATTTTAGCCTATACATGAATCTGCCAAGAGAGAGTTTGCATATTTGGATTAGTTTTAAAATTTTCTAAATAAATATTTGGATTTAGGATGAAATTTACATGAGGAATATGTATTTTGGTAAGTTTTCGAATTTGTTTGCCAAAATCATTATTTTTAGGGGCAAATTTGTAAATTTCTATATGTTAAGGAGTAACTTTTCAAATTTGGCCCCAAGTTACTAAGTTTTGTAATTAGAAAAATTAAGGGAGATATTCTAATTAAAGTTTTGAATTTGGTACCATACCAGCCGATATGACCAAAATATTTTATCCCGGGAAAGTAGCCGGTACAAGGAAGCTATGTGTTTCTTACCGATTAAAATTTTGGCCGTACAGACGTGTTTCAGCCAGTATGCCGGATTTCGATCGAAATTCAAATTTTGGCTAGTATGCATATAGGAAGCTCAACTACTGATTCATGTATGACATTTTTGTAATTAAGTTAAAACGGTAGGGGCATTTTTAATGCACTACATACTACACGCTCTTCTCTTTTAAACCACGACATGTACTGCCCTTATCCCCCTATTCTCTCTCTCTCTGACCTATATTGAATAGCTGAACTACTTTTATTTTTCAAACTCTCATCTTTCATTTCTTTTGACTTGTTTCCTCGTGGCATGCATTACTACATAGAATGCTAGTTATCTAGTTATCTCTACACATGTACTACATCCATGGGACCCTTATTTTATTTCTTTCTTTTTTTCATTTTTTAACCTCTAATGGAGTAAAGAAAGTGAATGAAGAATCTGAGCTTATTGAGTTTATAATTTATTTTGTTGTTATTTTGGAATATAGTTTATGTGTATATATATAAATTTATCTATGTACAGACTATCCCGAAATGGTATTTAAACGGTATCGATACCGAAATATTTTGTTCCAGTGCCATAACCGAAACGGCCACCGAAACGGTATTCAAAACTTTGATTTTAATTCTAGAATTATCTCATTTTAGCTTACACTCTATTATGCTTTGCTTAAGTTACACTACATTTCTGTAAATTAACTTTGAACTTACTCTCAGTATTTTACGCTTGTGTTGAGGTAAGAACTTTATATTTATGTTTATTATGCTTATTATAATTATTTATAATATATCATGTCGTGTCATTTATTATGGTGCATAAATATCTGTTACATACCATGAATGTCATGTTATATGTCTCATGTTTATTTGTTACATGTCATGTCATATGCATTGAGTATGTCATGAAATATTTCTAAGTCATACATGTATCTTTTTATTTTATCATGACCACAAGTGCTAGCATGGGGAGTTATCTTAGTGGAACTCATCTGTCTACTCTAAAGTGTTTAAATTGGATGTAGAATCTTCTAGATTGATAAAATACAGTCAATAGGTTTTGAATGAGACCTAAGTAACTGGTTTCTGGAGTGACGTATGGCACCTAACATCTGTGATGCCAAATTACATGTTTACAAGTTCAGATATCATGACTTACTCACAACTGGCATAGATGTCTATGATGTAATATTATACTAGCAAAAGCATACGACTCTTAGGGACTCGTAGAGCATCTATAGTTCAAGTAATCAAACATGTATATGTTAACAAGGTCTCATGTTCATGCAATCATGCCATGGTCATGTCAAGTCATGCCACGTTTAAGTCAAGTCATGTTATGTTCATGTATAGTCATGTTATTTTCAAGTCATGTCACGAATATTCAAGTTCATGTCATGATGCATATATATCATATTATTTTCATG
Source organism: Carya cathayensis (assembly GCA_011037825.1). Taxonomy (NCBI): domain Eukaryota; kingdom Viridiplantae; phylum Streptophyta; class Magnoliopsida; order Fagales; family Juglandaceae; genus Carya; species Carya cathayensis. The sequence continues at coordinate 436,492 of QGSO01000558.1, forward strand.
CATGCTTATTTATATTATTGGTAGCTTAGGCTTTACTTGCTAGAATTTTATAAATCTCACTTAGCAGCCTCAACAACCATTTCTCTCGGAATGGTAGACGATGTGTCAAGAGAATGGGAATCCGACCAGCTAGACAAGGTCGATTAGACCATAGAGCACCCACAACGAGCCAATGGAGTCGATCCTCCATTTTCTGGACATTGTTTTGGAGATCATAGCCAAGCCACACGAACGGTTTAGTGATTTAGCACAGTAGTTTTATTTCATATATGTTTATTTAGATACAAACTTGTTGGATAACTTTTTAGATGGGAATATTAAGATTATGTTTTCGGATATAGCATTCTAGTACATCGCGTATTTCTAAAAGAATTATCCGTTGCAAATACTGCATACAATTAAATGCATGCTAGGTGCACTGCATCATTGATTGTCATGAATAGAGGTATGCAACCTTGTATTATATGTCTCGACACGTCAAGCTCCGTCAAATCCCAGGCAAAGTTTGTGGGTATCACAGGGTGGTATTAGAGCAATATATATTTGGGTAAATTCACATGTCACTAGGAGTTGGTACCAAAATATAGGATTGAAATTTTAGGCCTTGTTTGGTTATACAATTCAGATAAGATGAGATTATGTGTTTTGTTAAAATTTGAAAAAATGGTTAATTACACTTTGCCCACTCGAATTTTCACTCAATTTACAATGTTCCTCCAAAACTAATAATTACATTAAAGTAGACCCGCTTACTTTCAAAACTTCTCAATCCTTTCCTTCCGTCTACCAGCAGCGTTAAATATAACCGAAATGTCATCCACGTACTGCTTACATGCATATCCCTCATTGTAAAGACAAAATCACTACTCACTTCATCATCTTCATTGTCCCCAAACTGAAGGAGAAAATCGAAAACCCCCAAACGGAAAATTTGAAACCCTAAGTTGAAAACTACTGACTTGCTTCAGACCAAACCATCGATCGATTGCTGTTCTTATTTGTGTTTTGTTCATCTTCACACCAATTTAAGTGGCTTCAAACATTTTTGTTCGTCTTCATCGCTCTTTGTCTTCTTCGTGCAGTAGATGTCGCAGAGGTGAGTCCATCTCGAAATGAGTCTATCTCTATCTGTATCGAATTTGTATGTTTTTAATGTGAAAATGAGTAATTGGACATGACAAATGTTTCAGTTTTGAGGATGTCTGCGTTCAATGTTGCACGTGGGTGGGTCCAATATTGTATGCTTCCTAATATGACGCTAGTGGTTCCAATTTGAGAACGCAAAAACATGGGGGTGTTTTGTTGTCGAGTTGTGATAGAAGAGGTCCATTGCATAGGAAAATGTACAAATTTATATGTTTAGTCCAATAGTTTACTTTTGTTTACTTTATGTTTTGTCTAATAATTGACTACGATCCATGACTAATTTAATTGAAAATATTTTGTAGGATAGTTACGATGAATTTGTTATTTCAATCCCATAATGGTGGGGTAATTGGTAGGCGGTAGAATGGGGAATATGTTGGGGGTAAGACTGATGTGTACCATGAACCATATGATGAGGATCAGCTGTCATGGATTAAAATACAAACAATTGTGACCAAGTATGGTGACAATTCAGGTGACCTAGTCTACCATAGACATCCTGGCTTGGGATGCACAATGGTCTTAAATTGCTTACATCTGACTAAGATGTGTTGTCTATGGTGGCTGTACTTCAGGGTTAAGAAGTAGTTAATTTGTATTTTGTCTCTCATTCTCGAATTTCAATGCATCAGTCTTATTTGCATGATCATCATATCAAGGATGATGTGAGTGAGGATGAGGAGGATGAGAAGGAAGCAGAAGCACATCGCCTTGGATTTAATGATCCATTTTGGAAAGCAGTGTTGAGTAATGAGGATGAATTGTATGACATTGATGTTAGCACAGTGGGTACATCGAGGTCGATGTCGAGGTCAACTTATGCACAATCAATGTTCACTAGTGTTGATGGTTAAGTGTCACTTGATAATAAAGTGTCAAAATCTCCCTTAGATATTGAGGATGAGAAGGATGAAGGGAGTTAGTCATCTGCCACCTGGAACAGGCCAAGACAGAAGTAGTCCAAGGTGACTAGAGGAGGATGATAATAGTATAAAATACTCATCTATTTTCTTTTTTATTATTTTAATGTTCATTTTTCTAAAGTTGCTAAACAGTGCATGGTTTCACAATTAGTAGGTAACTTATCTAATATGCCACCAAGTGATGTCGTTCAGTCTCCTATCCATAATGGTGATGAAGGACATCGTGATTTTTGGTTCCCTGAGTTTCAACATATTGACTTAGGGAATCCAAAAATATTTGTTGGAATAAAGTTTGGATCTATAGCACAGTTTAGAGAGACAGTAAGGAGGTTTAATCTAAATATTAGTAAGTCTACAAAGTTTGTTAAGAATGATGGAGATATGGTTACTATTGTCTGCAACACCCCTAAATGTCCTTACCGGGTTTATGGATCTTGGATTAGAAGGCAACAAACTTTTCAAATAAAGTCTATGAATCCAATACATGAGTGTAACAGCCCGCTAAAATTATCAGTTTTGGATTATTTCCCGACAGCAATCACATCTCTCTCATCTTTACCCTCATCTGGAATCACGCGTATAGATTATCTTTTCCGTAAATCACGTAATTTGTTCTTCATCGACAGCTGTAAAATCATGAGTCTTCCAAGACCACGCCTAGCCTTTCTCAAGCCCAAACTACCACTTTATGTGGTGGACAGCCACCGTACGCCGCCACGTACGTTCCTCCGACGCATGTTCGTGACGAACAACGAGCGACGCGCGGGTTATCCCGTCGATGGTATAACCTTCTATCTCTAGTTATTTTACGTTTAAAATAGTTAGTTGGTTGGTTTGTGAATTGTGTAGTTGTATTTGTGGAGTTCGTTGCGTAGTTGTGAAGGGAAGTGTGGTTGTGAAGTGTTGAGTTTGATTGTGTATTTTGTGGACTGTGCTGTGAAGTATAGGCGTGAGATGGATGCCGTAGATGTGATACGGCGGGTTGTGTGAAGAGAATACGCGTGTAGCGTACTCTGTGTAATGCAGCGACGCGCCGCGCGACGTGCGCTGTAATGATGTGTGTCGTAGAAGGAAGGGAGTACGCATGTAGTGTACTCCGTGTTGTATGGCGATGCATCGTGTGATGTGCATCGTGTTGATGAGTGTTGTAGCGAAGGAAGTACGCGTAGTGCGTACTCCGTGTCGCGTAGCGATGCACTGTGAGACGTGTATCGCAGTGATGGGTTTTGTAGTGTGGATGGAAGAGAGTTCACGTGAGTGTACTCTGTATTAAGTCGTGAAACACCGGATGGCGTGTCACGAAGGGTTGGATGGCGTAACAGAGAAGTGTAGAGCATGGTGTAGTGTTGGGAAACTGTATGACAGTGTCCCGAAGCAGTGGTGTTATGGATTATAGTCTGGGGTGACTGGTGTCATCTTGTGGTTGACTATGGCTAAGAGTATATGGATTGAGAAAGGAATTGTTTGTTGGTTATTATTGATAATTTTAATGAACTTGTTTTAGTGCAAAGGCTTTATGAAGTCAAATTATCTCTTCTGAGTATAGTGAAACCTCAAGTTGCCGTGGTGTTGCAAGTGCTCATAATATGACAATTGAGTTCAGAAGTGAAAATCTTAAGGACTTGAGTGTTCCTCTTCCAGCTGTTGTGCAGTTCCTCGTGTTTCGCGCCCTTTTCTCATAGAACGCGATGATCGAGGTAAGTTAGCCTCTAACTTACTATCAGTTTATTGTGTATGTGTGATGGGTAAGAGAACTACAATTTATGTATGTATGTTATCGTATATGCCATGTCATGCTATGTCATTACATGTTTATCTGCTACGTATGATTTAATCTCTCATGAATAATTATCTGTTACATAATCTTTTCTGTCATACAATGATGTATGTTATAAGTATGCCATGTTAAGTATGCCATGAAATGTTATGATTAAATCATATGGTGTCATTTACAAGTATACGCCATGTTAGAAAAATATATGATATTAATTAACATCTCATGCATTAAGAAAGATAAGATATGTTATGTTACGTATAATACGTGGGGCCACAACAACTGTGGAGTACGTATTATATTTATGTTACTTATAATGCGTGGGGCCACAACAACTGTGGAGTACGTATTATATTTTATGTTATTTATAATGCGTGGGGCCACAACAACTGTGGAGTACGTATTATATTTATGTTACTTATAATGCGTGGGGCCACAACAACTGTGGAGTACGTATTATATTTATGTTATTTATAATGCGTGGGGCCACAACAACTGTGGAGTACGTATTATATTTATGTTACTTATAATGCGTGGGGCCACAACAACTGTGGAGTACGTATTATATTTATGTTATTTATAATGCGTGGGGCCACAACAACTGTGGAGTACGTATTATATTTATGTTACTTATAATGCGTGGGGCCACAACAACTGTGGAGTACGTATTATATTTATGTTATGTTATTATAATGCGTGGGGCCACAACAACTGTGGAGTACGTATTATATTTATGTTATGTTACTTATAATGCGTGGGGCCACAACAACTGTGGAGTACGTATTATATTTATGTTATGTTATTTATAATGCGTGGGGCCACAACAACTGTGGAGTACGTATTATATTTATGTTATGTTACTTATAATGCGTGGGGCCACAACAACTGTGGAGTACGTATTATATTTATGTTATGTTACTTATAATGCGTGGGGCCACAACAACTGTGGAGTACGTATTATATTTATGTTACTTATAATGCGTGGGGCCACAACAACTGTGGAGTACGTATTATTTTTATGTTACATGAAGTATGGGGCCACAACAACTGTGGAGCATACACTACATGAGACACAGCAATTGTGACATGTAGAATACGTGGGGCCACAACAACTGTGGAGTACGTATTATATTTTATGTTATGTGAATTCATGGGGCCACAACAACTGTGGAGCATGAAGTATGGGGCCACAACAACTGTGGAGCATACACTACATGAGACACAGCAATTGTGACATGTAGAATACGTGGGGCCACAACAACTGTGGAGTACGTATTATGTTTTATGTTACTTGAATACGTGGGGCCACAACAACTGTGGAGTACGTATTAATGCACGTTATTAATCAAGACAATTAAATAAGATTCCAAGTTTATGTTAAGTCAAGTTTCAGATCAAGTTCATGTTATGTTATGCTCACGTACATGTTATGTTCATGTTCATGTTATGTTCCAAGTTCATGTTCACATCATGTTATGTTCACGTTTATGATACGTTCAAGCTCACGTTCATGTTATGTTATGTTCATGTCCATGTTATGTTTCACGTTCATGTTATGTTGATTGTTCATGTTATGTTTTAAGCTTAAGTTCATGCCATGTTAAGTCAAGTTCAGTTCACGCTTAAGTTCTGGTTAAGTCATGCTATATGTCAAGTTATACTATGTTTATGTATGACTATAATTATGCATTTATGCTTTTACTGCCATGCATGCATTTTTAACCTGTGTATAAGTTTTATGTTAACTTACTGAGATTTGTAATCAAATCTCACTGTGGTAGTCCCAACTACCATTCCCCCCGAATGGTAGATCTTGTTACAGGACCCAAAGGAGAATTGGAATCTGACCAACTGAATACGGTCGACTAGGCCACGGTGCGATGTTGATGATGGTATAGTATTTAACTTAGGTTAATACTTGTACTTTTGGAGTTGTATCTCAAGTATTCTTTTGATCACAACCATTTTAGACTAGTGTGGTGATCACGGCTTTTTAGTATGCCTTTATGTATGAATTATGTTTCAAGTATTTGGGATATATTTAGTTGGTGCATAGTATTGCTAAAGAAAAAGATTATCCGCTGCGAATATTGCATAATGTTAGATGCATGTTAGGAACATTGCATCTTATATGTCATGAACGGGGGCAGGTAACATTGTGTTGCATGTCTCGACGCTTCAAATGTCCGTTCAATCCCAAGCGGAATTTGGGGGCGTCACAATGAGTGTAGCAAGAGTTGTAAGAACTCCATTGTCACATCATCCTGGATTGCAGATAAGTTGATGCCACTGTTTATGAGCCAGCCTAATGTGCCTATTCCTGCACTTGCTAATGAGATTAAGAGAAAGTGGGAAATGGAAACTTCTAAAATGTAGTTATATTGTACTCGAGCGAAAGCTTAGTTTACCATATTTGGCAACCATAGAGAATAGTATGCCAAGGTATGGGACTATTGTGAAACCCTAAAACAAAGGAACCAAGGTAATTATTTGTTAGTTAGTGTGGAACAAATAGCTCCTGAGTTACCTCCTATTTTTCAAAAGATGTATGTAGGATTGGCAGCTTGTAGAGATTGTTTTAAAGCTGGTTGCAGACCATTGATTCGTTTGGACAGTTGTTTACTAAAATGATCATTTAAGGGGCAGCTTCTATGTGCTGTTAATAGGTATGTAAATGATAACATGTACCCCATTGTCATGGTCATTATGGAGGTAAAGTCAAAGGATAGTTGGGGATGGTTTATTGAAATACTTATATCCGATCTTAAACAACAACATGAAGGTGGGTGGACATTTATTAGTGACAGATAAAGTGTAACTTTGTAAATCTTTCAATATTTTCTATTAAGTTAACCTATTAAATGAGCCACTCATCCAAAATTTTTTTGGAGGGTTTAAAGCCAACAATGGAGGAGTTGGTGCCTTACAATGATAGTTGTATTTGTGTGAAGCATTTTTATGCCAATTTTCGAGATGATGGCCACATGGATGTGCCTCTAAAGGAGAAATTGTGGCAGGCAGTCACATCATACACCAAGAGGGACTTTGAGAGAGCTATGGAGGAATTGAAAGCCCTCAGTGAGTTTGCATATAACTACCTGAAGGTCATAGACCCATCACAATAGTCTAGAGTATGGTTTAACAAATTTTGTAAGTCTGACCTAGTAGTGAATAATCTTAGTGAATGTTTCAACATGTATATTTTGCAAGTAAGGGATAAGCCAATTGTGACTATGGTGGAGACCATACAGAAAAAGCTAATGAGGCGGTATCAGCTGAAAATGGATGTAATTGGTAAATGAGAGAATACAATAACACCTCAGATAGTTGCGAAACTTGAACTTATGCACGACATGTCCATATATTGTACTCCAACAAATATAGGAGGTGGTCAGTTTGAGGTTAACAATGCTAGTAGGCAATGTGTGGTTGATTGGGGCAAGAGGACCTGCTCATGTTTGAGGTGGGACATGACAGGTATTTCATGCCCTCATGCATACACATGTATTGTGTACTCTGACCAAGACCCCAAGGGATATGTGCATCATTACTATAGTGTGGAGATGTGGAGGGCGGTATACATGCTTTAAATTTACACTATGCCTAGTGAGGATCAGTGGCTCACTACCACATACGAAAAGCCCAATACTCTTGAGGTTAGAAAACAACCCGAGAGGCCAAAGAAACATCAAAGAAGAAATGAAGATGATCAATAAGGAGCAAACAAATTGAGAAAAACTGGTGTTTATATGACCTGTTCGAGGTGTAAGCAAGCTGGTCACAACAGAAGAAAATGTCTGCATGAGAATGCAAGCATGCTCTCCTTTATTTCTGCAGCAAAATTTCAAGCTACTTCATTTACAGATGAACTAATTAGTGGTTGATTCTTCCTTATTTACTATACAGTACTCATTTACATCTATGTTGAGAATGTTATTTATATTTAAATGTGCTACTAGGTCATTTCACAACCAACAACGCAATCTAAGGAACTGAGCACACTTCATCATCGTTGCCTTCGCAGGCAGTATGAAAAATAAGTCCAACAAGCCAAACTAATCAACTGCAAGCCAATGTGAGTCGTGCGCCAAAGTTGATCACCAAACAACCACCCAGGAGGAGGTTTGCAAGACTTAAGGGCCACCACTCACAAACTAGTACATGGCCACCTGTGTTTGTGGACTTAGTGTCGATACAAGCAATCTAGCATAAGGAATGTTGTTTTTGGGGCAATCCTGGAATGGGAAGTATGCAATTCAGAGTTGGTCAACTACCACCCAACACCCAAATACCTCTTGTCAAGGCTAATGCATCAGTGTAGAAAGGGAAGGGTGTAGAGTTATCTTCATGTGTGGAAAGGATGAACCAAAATCAAAATGAGAGATGGAAGAAACCAAACTGGCAATATTGACTACTATTGTAATGGTGTAGTTAGGGTTTTATGGTATTATTGGTATTAAAAAACTTTTGTTGTAATGGTCTAAAACTATTGCATTTTTGGTTTTATGTTGTTATGGTGACATTCCAATTGAGGGATTTTGATACGTATGGTAACATTATTATTAATCATTATTACCACTACTTGATTATTATGTACTAAGTTTTTTTTATAGGGAATAACCTATTTTTGCTATATGTAATCTTTAATTTACCATATTTATACTATATGATAAATGTATGAAATAAATACTTTGCAATAATCTGACCTAATAGTCACCAACAGAACATAGGAAGTTGTTGTCACAAAATTCAATATATAACCAAATTATATACAACAACCCTAGTCAACACAACAAGTATTGTCCAATACAATAATAAAATTCAAAACAACAACGACAGTCAATAACCATCTAAAAAATTACATTAACCAATCCTATGCTACCATCAAGTTCTTGTGACCTTCATCACCATCATGGGACATTTTTATACAGATGACAACAATAACCAGAACAATTACAGTTACACCACACTGTATGCAGTTATTTTATTTTTTGCGCAAGTCCTTAAATTTTTCCTTCTCCTTATACAATAACTCTTGGATATGCTCCATGCACTCCCTCTCCGTCAACAAGTTAGCCTCCAATTCTGACTTCTCAATCTTCAACTCATGACTCTGTATCTAGAGTCTATCTTGTATTTGACCAATGAAATCTCCGCACGTAGAGTAAAAATATCATCTACCTAATCAAAAAATGTACAACATCTGTCTCCACCCCCATGTTGACAGCTAAGAGTCCAATATGGCCATCTCCAGAATTTCCTTTTGTAATTATCATCTGTAGTTGACACTCTTAGACGTGCTCGCAGATTGCAATGACAAAATGGGTCATCTGGTAGTGGTTTACCATCCCAGCTTGTGCTAGATAAACCAATGAACATCTTTCACAACCTGCTAAAATATACGTATTAGTATGTATATGAGTCCAAGTTAAAGCAGAATTGGATCCAGGCAATATATCATGGCAAATAAACTGAAACATTGTCTAAGTATGATTACATTAAGATTAAGACAATATCATGGCAAAATTGGAATACTTACATCACTTGCATATGCTATATTTCTATTTAACATGAAACATAATATACAGCTCTTGGGCTTGTGCAGCTGTTACAAACAACAAGAAGCATAAATTCATTTCAATTTCAACAGAAACTACTTCTCCAAATTGATCATTTTGATATAAAGAGCCAAGTCAATTTGAATGTAAAAAGAAAAAAAAAATAATTTCACCCTTATTTCTCAGCAACTCGATGAAGACGAACAAAACACTAATGAGAATAATAATCGATCGATGGTCTGATATGGAGAGAGAATGTGATTTTCGACTTAGGGTTTTCAAATTTTGCATTTGGGAGTTTTCGAACTTCTCCTTCAATTTGGGGACAATGAAGATGATAAAATGAGGGGTGGTTTTGTCTTTGCAGTGAGGGAGATGCATGTGAGCAACACTTGGAGAACATTTCGATTACATTTAAAGCTACTGGTAGATAGAAGGGGGGATTGGAAAGTTTTGAAAGTAAGCGAGTCCACTTTGATGCAATTATTAGTTTTAAGACATATTGTGAATTGAGTTAAAGTTCAAGGGGGTAAAATATACCCGTCTGTTGACAGGCATACTCCAATAGTCAGAGGATAAGAAATGATGGAAGCTATCCATCTGTTGACAGGCATGCGTAGACAGCAACAACAATAGCAATAAATGCAGGAGCACAGGTAGGAAGTTAGGGGATGCCCCTAAACCCAAAGGTTTGGGCCATGAGAGCAGATAAGTGGATGATTGATCTCAATCAAATATTCAAAATCCACAGATGCACTAAAGATAAAAAAAAAAGTGTTGTATGGGATATCTACGATAAGGAGACGCCAGTATATGGTGGGATACGCGAAAGCAGCTTCTAGCAAGGTAGTTGGGAACCATAGTTGCCTTAACCTAGGGAAGATTCCGAGAGGAGTTCGATAACAGATTCTTCCCAGAATTAGTGAAGCAACAAAAGATGCAAAAGTTCGCATCTTTGGTATAAGATAGTATGTCTGTGAAGCAGTATGCTACCAAATTTATGGAATTGGGAAGGTTCACATCTCACCTAATTTCAACTAAGAGGATGCAGGCCCATAAGTTCTAAGGAGGATTGTAAACATGTGGTGTGTTTCAAAATCGAGAATTACCAGGAGCTTGTAAACATGACGCCCAAAACTCCGCTTGAAATTTGACAAACTCCGCTTGGCTTCAAATCCCAAGCGGAGTTTGGGGGTGTCATTCAAAGTCTGGGGGAGCAAAGTGTTATAGTGAGAAAAAAATTGTAACCCAAGGAATCTTAATGTCACGAGATATCCTTAGGTCTAGTGTATGATGCATATTCCTCGTACTGTTAATGTAAAATAATACTCATATTATTTCCTAAAGATTATAGGTTTGGTTTAACGCTCGAAGATACCCAATTAATAGCTTAAAGACCGAGGTAAGTGATTATAATCATATTTTTCTAAATATTACTTTATTTAACTGAAAAGTCTTTCTATAACTATATATAAGTAGTAAAGGTTTATAAAGATATATATATATATGTATGTGTGTGTATGTGTATTTGTGAAGTACCCTTAATTGAAAGCCCCTTTTAATTAGTAGTCATGTATGTTCTGTAGTCTCCTTGATCAATCAATGTTCAACCATTAAAAAATGCACCAACAAGTTATGTAATTTCCTGGCTCAAGTTGAAGTAATAAATCCAAACAATGCTAATGAGCAAGACTAGGTATGATTGTATTGTAATTAGTGTGTTATTTGAATTTTGATTTATAAATATTTTTAATGAACTATATATTTATATTTTATTAAAATTTTCAAATTAAAAATGAAAAAAATTATGTACCAAGAGATGCAAAAAGTCACATTTCAAATGGAACATTGCTGGAATATGTTGAGACAACTAAATTAGCGAGTGCATACCGTTCAACTAACAATGAGAAAAAAATGAGGCTACTCTAGTATTATAGCGTTGATACAACTATGGGAAGATAGTGTTTCAAGGAACATGTTCAACAATGATGAAAACTAGGCAAGAAGATTGAGAAGGAAAATGAGAAAAATAATGAAAGATAAATAATCTTCACCCAGTGAGTTTAAAAAGGTGTTACATCACATGAGCAATGAGAGGAAGAAATTGATCATGAAAAGAATATAAAAAGAAATATTTAAATTTATTGATCTCAAGAAGACCAAGATAGAGAAGGAAATTATGCATTTAGATATGAGTAAAATGAATGTGTTACAACAAAAATATTTTCAAACTCTTCATCTTAATCTTAATATATGCTGATGTTGCTTCTTTGTGGTTGGTGAGCATTTAACCTAGGTCGGAAGTTTTTGCTTTATTATAGTGACTTGGTAATGAAGAGCTTTTTTTAATGTGAAACTTGTTGTAAGACTGATCAAGAGCTAAAGATAGTTATGTTAGGCGTTTAACTAAAGAGTAAAGACTATTTTGATGGGTTGCTAACACCTTGACTTAGGTTAAAAAGACTATCAAAATATATATACTTTCTCCGTATTTGTTATTATAGTTGTATTCTCATTGGGACTATATATTTCTACTAGCAGTGGCAATATGATTATAATTAATACAGTACTACAACTTTATAGAAAAAATATATGCTACATCCAAAGATCGTGCAAATACCACAGTTTACAAAATAATTGTTAGATTATGTACATGACAATAATACATACATTTCTAAGCACTTGGATAGTTTTTTGATATCCAATACATGCAATCAATGCTTTCAAATATTTTTTAAAATAAATGGCATTAACCAACAACTATTGACCTAGCTATGTCGCTACTATTTTGAGACGTTAAATCACCATGATTTCCTTGCAAATCTTTTCACACTCAATTGTGCAATGCTTTCTCCAATTCTTAAATATTCAGCCATAAGATCAACCACTACTTCATATGCAAGCATCTTAATTGTTGCAATCACCATTTGAAAGGAAGATAATTTGAGCCTTCCATTAGCATATATTTTTTAGATAAAATAATCATAACGAACTTCTTCCATAGAATGGATATGTAAAAATTGAAATAGATCACAACTTAAAACCCCTTTGAAATAGATCACGACTCATTGAGAATGTACAACGTTGAACACGAAGACAATATGAACTAGATTTTCCTTTTTTTATAGCAAATTGTTCTTCTTCTATGGCAATCATTGCAATTATATCGAATGAACATATTGAGTATATTACCAAAGTAGGAGTCATATACGATACAATCAATATTAAAATAATGATCCATAAAAAAATAGGTATGGTGGATGAAAAGCAATAAAAGAATAAAGCATGAATAATAAAATGCTTAATTTGAGATGAATAAAAACAAGTGAGTTTGCGGATTTATTTATAATGAGTGAAGGAGATGTTGAAAAAATTTGACAAAATTAGATATGAGCGTTAGATACAAGAAAAGTTGTTAAAAAACATTCAATAAAGTTTTAAATATGATTGTTAAATAATAGATAGACTCTTAAATATGATCATTAAATTCTACGTAATTTGAAAATTGGATAAGGAAAAATTAGTCAAAAAAGATAGATATAATTTTAGAAGCAATATATTACATAAAAGATGATCGTTTGATACAATAAAAGTTGGTAAAAAACCAATTCTGGAGAATTTAATATATGACTATAAGATTTTTTTTAACATGATTGTTGAAAATATTTTTAAAAAAACATAGTTAGATTGTAATGTCCATTCTTGTGATGAGACTTTAAGAAATAGTTTTAGAAAACAAGACGATAATTATTAAACTTTTTAAAAATTTTCTTTTTCCTCCGCAAATATAAAAGATTTTAAAGTTAAAATTAATACCTACTTGTAAATTAAAAGAGAATTTACAATGGAATTCATTAAATTAAATCATAAAGTCTTTTTACAATTTGTGAATTCATATATCACATAAAACGTGCCTAAACTTCTGTCACCTTTTTCTTGGACCATGTTTGTCCAGACACTTCGTCCTCATTTTGTTCCTAAGATGGGGGAGGGACATACATAAAAATAAAATGAGTCAAATATTCAGTAAGCAATACTTCATATTGTAAAAATATACTAATATAATTTTTTTTTAAAGAGTGAGCAATCACCTGTCCAATAGTGACGCCCTCCCGAATTTATTAATAACACCCTAACTTATAGCGGAGGAAAACCATGGTAACAAAAAAATAAATCCTAAAACAATCCGGAATAAGACCCTAGACAAGCCTATAAAACATAATGAAAAACCACGATAACCAAAAAACGACAACCAAAAACAAAAACTCATCGACATCTTAAGGAAGGAAAGCCAGCTAAATCCAACAGGATCAAACCTCTCAGGACCCGAGGCAAAGTTAAGTTATTAATATAGACCAAATTGACACCATTGGCATCATTCTTGGCCAACCAATCTGTGATACCCCCATATGATAAGATTGAGGGTAGGTGGTGTATGGGATCCCATATTGCTTGAGAAGGAGAAGTTATTGCTCTTTATAAGGTTCCAATGGGGCTCCAATTGTATCATTGACTAGTCCTTTTGGAGTATAGGCTATGTGGTTTGGGTCTTCCATTGGGGCGTTACAAATGGTATCAGAGCCTATCCCAACCAGAAATGTGGGACTTGAGCCGTGCCACCTACAACAGACAGGCCCGACAAGGACGTCGGGAATTTAATGGGGGTAGATTGTGATACCCCCATATGATAAGATTGAGGGTAGGTGGTGTATGGGATCCCACATTGCTTGGGAAGGAGAAGTTATTGCTCTTTATAAGGTTCCAATGATGCTTCAATTGTATCATTGACTAGTCCTTTTGGAGTATAGGCCATGTGGTTTGGGCCTTCCATTGGGGCGTTACACAATCCGTCACCTTATTTCCTTCACGTAATACATGTTGAAAATGAAAATTAAGAGATTGAGCCAAACCACCAATCTCTTCCCAATAGTCCTCCAGGTACCAAACCCCACACTGCCCTCTCTGCCACCAAGAAATAACCACCATCAAATCAATCTCAACAATCACATTGAAGAGCTAAAGTGCCTTGCATAGCTGCATGCCATTAAGAAGTGCCAGAAGTTCCGCTTTATTATTGGAATAAAAACCAACAGGGGAGGTGAACACTTGCACAAGCCATCCGAGATCATCTCGAATGACACCACCAACACCATAAGAACCCGAGTTGTCAAGACTGCTCCCATCCGAATTCAATTTAAACCACCCTGATGGCGGTTTATGCTACTTGACAATTTTGCACCGCCTCTCTTTTAAAGGGGCAGGTTTGATCCGTAGTGTCTCAAAAATCATACCATCAAAACAGGACAAACTGTAAAAATTATCAAAACTCTTACAAAGGGCACCAAGCCATACACAAATAGATTTGACAACAGTTTCATGTAATTCGAAAATGCCCTCCATACGAGCTAGGCATCTTCTCCTCCAAAGTCTCCAAGTAACTTTGACAGGCATAAGGCCAATTATAACACCCACCTGAGAGTAAGACTTTGCACGCCGGAACCAAGAGGAGACTTGGTTTTTCCAATTGCTACCAAGAGGAAGCCCAAAGAGATTACCAAAAATTGACCAGATTTTTTTAGGAAAATCTCCCTAAAAGAGAACATGATTAATGTCATCATATTGACCTACAATACAGCACTCACATTTGGAAACAATTGGAATGCCAATACGACGCAACCGACCATCCACACTCAAAGTCCTGTGCCAAGCCTTCCAGAACTTAATAGACATTTTTAAGGGAAGATTTTATGCCAAATCCAAGAATGCCAGTCTAAAGCTCACTCAGACTCTAATACAATGCCATGCTAATTTAGTGGAAAACATACCTATTTTTGTTTAGGTCCAGACAAGAACATCCTTCCCTGAGTTAGGCCCAGATAAAGAGGCTAAGATATCATCCACATTCTCTAAACCAACCAAATTCTCTAACAGATTCATATCCCAGCTATCTGACAGCCAACATTCATTAATTTTCAACAAAGGCTGACCCACAACGGGCAAATAATTAATCAAGGGTTCATTCTCCCTCCATTTGTCATACCAGAATAAAATATCTCCTTCTCAAACTCTCCATTTGGAATTATTCAATATCAAAGGGATACAATGAGCAATCATTTTCCAAAACCTCGAGCCTTTGTTAACATTTTTAAGGAACCAAGGTTTCAATCCCACATATTTAGCCATAAAAAAGTTTATCTAGAGAGAGTTACCTTGTAGAAGATTCTAAGCAAACCTCATATGCAAGGTTGTTTGAATGTTCTGGAAATGCCTCAATCCGAGACCCCCTTCTGCCACATGCCTACAAATATGGTTCCATGCCATCCATTTCTTTTTATCTCTTCCATTTGATTCCCCCTAAAAGAAAGAACTCATTAGCTGTTGGATCTTATTAATAATTGCTTGAGGGACCTGTAAAACAACAAATAGGTGAAGGGCCATACTTGAAATAACATGACGTAACAAAACCAGTTTCCCTCCAGAAGACAATAGCTGCATTTTCCAACCACTTATTTTGCCTCACTTTATTCACCATGCCTTCAAGATATAATTGCTTAAGATGCCCGATGATAATGGGCACTCCAAGATATTGGAATGGAAAATGCCCCTCTATGAAACCGGTGCTACGGAGCAGACGCCGTTTTCGAGTATGGGAGATTTTATTCGAGCAATATAATGCAGACTTGTGTTTATTAATAGCCTGTCCCTACCATCTTTCATACTGATCCAAGATACTTAAAAGCGCTCAAACCGACTTGTGGCTCCCATTAGAAAAAAACAACCACATCATCAACATACATTAAATGAGAAATAATATGCGTACCTCTAACCTGATAAAAGTGGCCAAATCTATTCACAGCCACACTCTGATGAATCATCCATGAAAGGATCTCCTGCTGGATAATAAATAAATAAGGAGATAGGGGATCACCTTATCGAAGACCACGACCTCCCGGGAAGAAACCTTTTATTGTCCCATTCATCATAACCGAATACTAGGGACTAGAAATACAAAAGAAAATCAAGTCACAGAATTGAGACGAGGAACCAAATCTCAACATGACCTTAATCAGAAAATTCCAATCAACGCGATCATATTCTTTTGCCACATCAACTTTTAACATAATATTGCCATCATGATTCCGTTTATTAATAGAATGGACCATTTCCTGAGTGAGGTTTGTATTCTCAAAAATACTTCTACCTGGGATAAAGGCACCTTGCTCCAGTGAAACCAGTCGAGGCAACAAACTAGTTAATCAATTCACAATTATCTTTGAGCAAATTTTATAAAAAAACCGAGTAAAGATTGATGGGATGGAACTTATCAAAACTTGTAGGAGAATCCACCTTTGGAATTAAAACCAAGTAAGAAGCTGTAAAAAACTTGGGAAGAGACTTAAATGCAAAGAATTCCAACACTACATTCCATAAATCATAATTAACCACCTCCCAGTAGCTCTCGTAAAATCCAGAGCCAAAACCATCAGGTCCAGGAGCATTGTTAACCAGAATTGAGGACAAAGCAGCAAATACTTCCTCCAATGAAGGCGCACTCACCAGGGAGGCATTCTCCTCCGCAGAAAGAACCGGATCAATAAGTCCCTCAAGAATAAGTCGTTCAACTGGTGGTTCACTCTGGAGAATAGATGAAAAATAATCTACTGCACCTTGGTGAATACTGTCCGAAGATTGAAACACCACATCATTCGACCGCATCTCTAATACCCGCTTACGCCTTTTATTGGCTAAGCAAGCATGAAAATTTTTGGAATTTCGGTCACCATCCACTGCCCATTTGAGCTTTGCCATTTGATTCATACTTTTATCACTCATCTACATACTTTATATAATTAGTTTTTTTATTTGAAAATATTATAATGTGAGGTTTTTCTTTAAAAAAGTTCACATTCCACATAAAACATTTGCCACACCTTGTAACTTCCTTCATAAAAAGATAAAACATTCCATTATATCAATTAGTTGTTATCACTTTTCATTAGGCAGTACACAATATTACATCACATATGTTAGAGTTCTCGGTCTTTTAGACCTGACTGTGCCCATGGACCTCGGATTAGGAATCCATTTCAGTCAGGAGGTAGCACTGGGTGCACTACTAGTACTACTTACTCGGTATTACAATCTGCCATTTCCATTATTACCATTATTCATTCAGTCATGGCCTTTACATAGTATCATACATTAAAACATTCATTTGCCTTCATTTACTTTCATTCATTCATTCCAGTCATTTTTTTTTCATTTCATTTGTCAGTACATTTATTTCATAAAACATTATTTCATAACATAAGTGTGACGCCCCCAAATTCCGCTTGGGATTGAACGGACATTTGAAGCGTCGAGACATGCAACACAATGTTACCTGCCCCCGTTCATGACATATAAGATGCAATGTTCCTAACATGCATCTAACATTATGCAATATTCGCAGCGGATAATCTTTTTCTTTAGCAATACTATGCACCAACTAAATATATCCCAAATACTTGAAACATAATTCATACATAAAGGCATACTAAAAAGCCGTGATCACCACACTAGTCTAAAATGGTTGTGATCAAAAGAATACTTGAGATACAACTCCAAAAGTACAAGTATTAACCTAAGTTAAATACTATACCATCATCAACATCGCACCGTGGCCTAGTCGACCGTATTCAGTTGGTCAGATTCCAATTCTCCTTTGGGTCCTGTAACAAGATCTACCATTCGGGGGGAATGGTAGTTGGGACTACCACAGTGAGATTTGATTACAAATCTCAGTAAGTTAACATAAAACTTATACACAGGTTAAAAATGCATGCATGGCAGTAAAAGCATAAATGCATAATTATAGTCATACATAAACATAGTATAACTTGACATATAGCATGACTTAACCAGAACTTAAGCGTGAACTGAACTTGACTTAACATGGCATGAACTTAAGCTTAAAACATAACATGAACAAACAACATAACATGAACGTGAAACATAACATGGACTTGAAATATAGCATGAACGTAAACCTGCATAACATAAATAAGAACTTGAAAATAACATAAACTTGAACATAACATGTACGTGAGTATAACATAACATGGACTTGATCTAAAACTTGACTTATCATGTATTTGATCTGAAACTGGACTTAACATAAACTTGGAATCTTATTCAATTGTCTTGATTAATAACGTGCGTTAATACGTACTCCACAGTTGTTGTGGCCCCACGTATTCAAGTAACATAAAACATAATACGTACTCCACAGTTGTTGTGGCCCCACGTATTCTACATGTCACAATTGCTGTGTCTCATGTAGTGTATGCTCCACAGTTGTTGTGGCCCCATACTTCATGCTCCACAGTTGTTGTGGCCCCATGAATACACATAACATAAAATATAATACGTACTCCACAGTTGTTGTGGCCCCACGTATTCTACATGTCACAATTGCTGTGTCTCATGTAGTGTATGCTCCACAGTTGTTGTGGCCCCATACTTCATGTAACATAAAATATAATACGTACTCCACAGTTGTTGTGGCCCCACGCATTATAAGTAACATAAATATAATACGTACTCCACAGTTGTTGTGGCCCCACGCATTATAAGTAACATAACATAAATATAATACGTACTCCACAGTTGTTGTGGCCCCACGCATTATAAGTAACATAACATAAATATAATACGTACTCCACAGTTGTTGTGGCCCCACGCATTATAAGTAACATAACATAAATATAATACGTACTCCACAGTTGTTGTGGCCCCACGCATTATAAGTAACATAACATAAATATAATACGTACTCCACAGTTGTTGTGGCCCCACGCATTATAAGTAACATAACATAAATATAATACGTACTCCACAGTTGTTGTGGCCCCACGCATTATAAGTAACATAACATAAATATAATACGTACTCCACAGTTGTTGTGGCCCCACGCATTATAAGTAACATAACATAAATATAATACGTACTCCACAGTTGTTGTGGCCCCACGCATTATAAGTAACATAAATATAATACGTACTCCACAGTTGTTGTGGCCCCACGCATTATAAGTAACATAACATAAATATAATACGTACTCCACAGTTGTTGTGGCCCCACGCATTATAAGTAACATAACATAAATATAATACGTACTCCACAGTTGTTGTGGCCCCACGCATTATAAGTAACATAAATATAATACGTACTCCACAGTTGTTGTGGCCCCACGTATTATAAGTAACATAACATAAGTATAATACGTACTCCACAGTTGTTGTGGCCCCACGTATTATCAGTAACATAACATATCTTATTTTTCTTAATGCATGAGATGTTAATTAATATCATATAATTTTTTCTAACATGACGTATACTTGTAATGACACAATATGATTTAATCATAAACATTTCATGGCATACTTGTATCATATGGCATACTTAACATGGTATACTTATAACATACAGCATTGTATAATAGAAAAGATTGTGTAACAGATAATTATTCATGAGATTAAATCATACGTAACAAATAAACATATAATGACATAGCATGGCATGGCATATACGATAACATACATACATAAATTGTAGTTCCCTTACCCATCACACATACACAATAAACTGATAGTAAGTTAGAGGCTAACTTACCTCGATCGTCGCGTTCTATGAGAAAAGGGCGCGAAACACGAGGAACTGCACAACAGCTGGAAGAGGAACACTCAAGTCCTTAAGATTTTCACTTCTGAACTCAATTGTCATATTATGAGCACTTGCAACACCACGGCAACTTGAGGTTTCACTATACTCAGAAGAGATAATTTGACTTCATAAAGCCTTTGCACTAAAACAAGTTCATTAAAATTATCAATAATAACCAACAAACAATTCCTTTCTCAATCCATATACTCTTAGCCATAGTCAACCACAAGATGACACCAGTCACCCCAGACTATAATCCATAACACCACTGCTTCGGGACACTGTCATACAGTTTCCCAACACTACACCATGCTCTACACTTCTCTGTTACGCCATCCAACCCTTCGTGACACGCCATCCGGTGTTTCACGACTTAATACAGAGTACACTCACGTGAACTCTCTTCCATCCACACTACAAAACCCATCACTGCGATACACGTCTCACAGTGCATCGCTACGCGACACGGAGTACGCACTACGCGTACTTCCTTCGCTACAACACTCATCAACACGATGCACATCACACGATGCATCGCCATACAACACGGAGTACACTACATGCGTACTCCCTTCCTTCTACGACACACATCATTACAGCGCACGTCGCGCGGCGCGTCGCTGCATTACACAGAGTACGCTACACGCGTATTCTCTTCACACAACCCGCCGTATCACATCTACGGCATCCATCTCACGCCTATACTTCACAGCACAGTCCACAAAATACACAATCAAACTCAACACTTCACAACCACACTTCCCTTCACAACTACGCAACGAACTCCACAAATACAACTACACAATTCACAAACCAACCAACTAACTATTTTAAACGTAAAATAACTAGAGATAGAAGGTTATACCATCGACGGGATAACCCGCGCGTCGCTCGTTGTTCGTCACGAACATGCGTCGGAGGAACGTACGTGGCGGCGTACGGTGGCTGTCCACCACATAAAGTGGTAGTTTGGGCTTGAGAAAGGCTAGGCGTGGTCTTGGAAGACTCATGATTTTACAGCTGTCGATGAAGAACAAATTACGTGATTTACGGAAAAGATAATCTATACGCGTGATTCCAGATGAGGGTAAAGATGAGAGAGATGTGATTGCTGTCGGGAAATAATCCAAAACTGATAATTTTAGCGGGCTGTTACAATAAGCATAAACATAATCATTTAAACATCATTTCATAACATCATTTAAACAATATTTCATAACATCATTTGAACATCATTTCATAGCATTGATCATAAACACCATTATTTCATTTAATAGAAAATAAAGATAATAGTACGACATATAATATTCCTTTCACATGCATACAACTATTATTGAGGTGCATAAAAAGGGGTTGCCAAGGAAGGTCATTGCATACATATACCTTAAAATATTAATATTTTAGCATACTTTCAACCATCATTTCATTTTCCTTTAGTGCAAAAAAAGAACATTTGTTATAAAAGCTTTTTATTCCATTCTCATGTCATTTAGAAGACACTAGAAGAGTATGAACATAGCAGTTGCCAGGACTCCATGCCATTTTCATTTTATGTATTCCATTCATATGTGTGTCAAATAAAAATTAAATTTTTAATTAGCATATGGTTGGTATAATTATAAAATATAAAATAATTATAAAAAAGTATTATTATTAAAAAAATAATATTTTATTATTATTTTGGTAAGTAGATAAATTGAATTAATTCAATGTAGGATTATATATTGAATAACAAAGACAAAAGGTAAATCATGTAATTTTTGACTAACTTTGTTTTTGTCTTTGAGTAAACCATTGCCAATACTCTTATAGTAGGCTAGCCAAAATGAAAAAAGTGACATATTAGTTGAAAATGGCAAAACCTCCTCTATTCCGGTGAGTGCTCCAAAAGGACATTAAAAAGTTGACACGTCCAACCCTAATAGGTATTTTGTACTTAGATATGCAAGAAAGCGAAATAAAAAATTTCGGAAATAAATAAACCTAAGAATGAATAAATAAAAAATTAAAACTTCCAAAAGTGGGTCTAATGTGTGAACTTAGAAATTTTATTTTGCGGTCAATGTGCAAGTACCAAAATTTATGGAGCCAATATGTCAATATCAAGAAATTTAGGGCAAAATGTGAAAATTAAATGGATAAAAATTTCATCATAGCATATAATCACTACTATTAAACAGCTTTTCAAGCACTAGAAAAAATTATAAGTCCATATATATATGTATATTTATCATAGTTAAGCTCGTTTTATAGATATTTTTTGAAATTTTGTTGTGAATATGAACCCAATTGCATATAGGGTTATTTTCTAAATATGTCAATTGAAATGACACTTTAATGAATAACTGAAAAGCTAATAGAAGTCACAATACTAGCCTGGAATGAAAATTTCTAACATAAACTCTTTGAGACAAATCATGTTTGTATTACTTTAGCAATTATGCAATTATATCGATATTTTCCAACAACTCTTGTGTCAGATCAAAATGATAAAGAAAATTTCGGCAAAACCCTACGGTTTGATTGGATCATTCGGCAACTCTTATGTCAGATCAAGCGGATAAAGAAAACTTTAGTAGAGCCCCAAAGTGGGAGTAAGAATCTACGTACTTGACAAATGAAAGATAGTAAAAAGGGAATAAGAGAAATGAAAATGTGGTTGGAAGGGGTTTAATCCCCTCCTCTTTTGACAAGCCCACTGGATTGCCTTTTGGGCCTAAGCCCAAGTCTAGACCAACAAGCCCTAAGCTAATGACTCGGCCTGCTAAGAAAACACCGAAAGCTAAGGGAACTTCAAATAGCTATCTCATTACTTGAATTCAAATGAAAGATCAGACGGTTACCACACCTAAGAAAGGACCTCTGTGGATTCTATTTACACCCACCCAGGTACGACAATTAGGACAAGTTCTCATTCCTAAAAGATCCCGATTATCTTCACTGACTTAGGGCATCAAAGGCGTTTTGCACCACACCAAGCCTCTTTTCTTTTTGATTGCAGGGAATTGTTCAAGCGGCTATGTGAAACACGTCCATAACATTGGTATTTACCCAAATGCTTTTATTTTACTTATGCATTGATTTATTTTAATTTAATATGCATTCTCCCCTTTGCTACATGTTTGCTGAATAATTTTATTCTAAGACCTCTACACCACACACTATCCACATAACATAATCTGATTTAGAATATAAGTTTTAAAATTTGAATTTCACAAATCAAAGTAGAGCATGTGGATGATGTGCGGTATAGAGATTTTAGAATAGTATTTCTCATGTCTGCTAAAACTTTTCATCTTTACTTATAAAACTTAGGAAGTCTAAAACAATATTAGAATCACTGAACTCTATTAGGTATATACTTAGGTCTCGTTTGGTAACACAATTTAGATGAAATAAGATGAAATATTTTGAATAGTAGCAAAATTTTTGAGTTAAGATCAGGTGAGATAGTTTGTAAAAAAATGTGTTTGAATAGTGAGATAAGATGAGATATTTTTTAATTTTTGGAATTTGATAAAAGGGTGGGCTCCACCAATAATTGAAAATTATTTAATTATTATTGGGTAATTAGGGATGACAATATGTGACACGACCTATTAACCTAACACAAATCATTTAATGGCAACTGATGTTTCTTGTTTTTTATTTAATCGAGTTCATCTCATGAACAAATTTGTACTAGTTATGTATTTTGGATTATAATAATGAGTGTGATCTTTAAGAATTTTAGGGCTTGTTTGGATACTTAGAATATCTCAGTATATCTGTGAATAATAATGAAATGATTTGATTTAACATGTTTTATTGTGTTTTAAAAAATAAGAGAGAAAATGTTGAATAAAAATATTATAAAGTTAAAAAGCTATTTGAATATTATTTTTTAATATTATGTTTGTTTTAAATTTCGAAAAAATTGTATTCTTTTTTGTGTTTTATTTAGAAGTTTAGAAAAGTTGTAATGATTAAGTAATGATTAGATATAAAAAAAAATTAAAGACTTAGGTTATATTTTGATGTTGAGATGAGTTAAGTTGAGTTGTGAATAGTAATATTTTATGGATCCTATTGAGATGAGTTTAACTTTTTTATGTTGAGATGTGTATAAGTTTTTAGGTTGAAATGTATGAAGTAGATTGAGATGAGTTTTAACTTTTTTATAGAAAGTTGAAAAAGTAGTAGGTCCTATTAATGATTGCCATTTTATCTTTAGTGATGTTTGGTAAAGAAATATATGAGAATTGTTGTGTTGCCAAACGAACTCTTAGCCTTCCTTGGTAGTGATGAGGTGAAGGCTTTGGGAAAAAAAATTAATTTCTTTTCTTGAAAAAAATTATTAAAAGTTATATGGTAATTAATTTTTTTCTATTTTATTTAAAAATAAACAAATCAAAATATAATATTCATATTATATTTTTTTTCAAACCTTGTAATTATCTAGATAAACATATTTAACAGAAACCCCCACATTCACTGGATAGCTAGCTACATAATGATAATTGCACTAATTAAAAACTTTTTAATACTGGATAGCTAGCTACACAATGGTAATTGCACTAATTAAAAACTTTTTAATATATGTTACTGTCATACGTTATTTAGTGAAATACAAAATTTAGTTTATAGTTTACATATATTGCCTCTTTTATATAATTCCTATATAGTCATTTCTATAGTTCAACCTCACATTTTGATTGCAATATATGAAAAGTTTAGATGTAAAATTACTAGTATTTATGAAAAATGCAAAATTTGAAATTTATTTGCTTCTTCTTATTGTTTACACATTTTCTATCACTTCGTTAAATGTATTATTAAAAGATTTCAATTTATAGTTCTGGTTTTGTCCATGTTCTTATTATATCTATGTGGTGGATTATGTTGACGCAATTCTCAATGATAGCTGTAATGCTTCCATTGTCATCCTTGATAAAATAAAATAAAAATAGCTTCAAGTGATCCCAATGGAAGATGCATCCAATGGTTAAGTTAGAGAGAAATAAGCGTCTCTTCATCAACTTAATAATCTTGTAGTACATGCTTGGTGTGTATTTATAAGATTTAAGGTACCTTACATGTTGAAACTTCCTCGTGGATACAATATTGGAGATGATAGTGTCCCACAGATGACGGTATCTCTACAAAACCTATTTTGTTAGTGTGATCATCTCGTGAGAAAAGCCTCATCGTGTAAGGTTCCCTACCAGCCACGACAATTCATTACATTATCCTATAATCTCCAAACTATGCATTTTACTCAGTTCAACTATTCCTTGTCTTGTATCACATGAACTTCTCGTGAATGTTTCTTTGGTCGCCCACCAGCCTTTCTTGCCCATGGTGTAGACTTATGCATAACAATTATCCTGCAAATTCTCGTCGCGTGTGGTAGTAGGCATTTAAGTCTAGCCTTAACAACAAATCAATTTATGCAGGAAGACTTGAAAAATCCCCACCGATGGGACCAACTGTTGATGCAATTCTCAGTGATATGGGCAATGTTTCCACTGCCACCTGTGACCAGAGCAACAACCTCGGGTGATCCTAGTGGGGGGTGTCTCTAATGGTTAAGTTAGAGAGAAATTAGAGTCTCTTATGCAATCTCTTAATCTCACAACAATACTTGGGGTTATTTTTATAAGGCTCAATGTGCCTCACATGGTGAGGTTTTCCTCATGGATATAATACTGGAGATAATAATGTCTCGTCGGTGAAGGCATCTCTATGAGACCTATTTTATTAACGTGACCCTCTCGAAAGATAAGCCTTACCAGGTAAGGTTCTGTAACAGCCCACTAGAAATTCAATGGTAGAATTTCTATAGACTTGAGAAACTTCGTGAAAACTCCGTAAGTTTTCACGAATCGGCTAATCGCAAAGGTTTTAGCCTGTCAACATAGTGTTATCACTCACTATGGTGCCAGAAATGCGATTTTAATTGTTTGAGGTAGTTAGAAGTGTCAGATTACGTTATAGTTTATGCCACTAGACTCAATAGAATATTTAGGATTTTATGGCCCAATAACCCATTTTCATAATTTCAGACGAAACGGCTGTTCGAAACTGTGAATTTATTTATAGGGGCACTTCGGGGTTGAGTTTTAGTAAACAGTTTTTACTGTAGATTAATATGAATATTTAGGATTTTTCAATACTAAGTTTCTTGTGCATTTTTTTGGAGTGAATAGTAACCTCGATAAGCGTACTAATTGCAGTGTTTTCAAAATCACAGTGTGAAATGTCCAAATTAGGTTAGAGAAGTTTTATTTGGACATTTGGCAATATCTTAGCCACACATAATGAATAGTATTAGATACTTGGCATAAAGAGGAACCATTAGATGGATTTGTGAAGGAAATCAAGGTGTAAGATCATGCCACCTAAGCAAAACATTTTTCATCTGATCAACCAAATTGAGCCAGATCAAAGAGAGTTTCAACCCAAGTGAAACCCTAAATGGTTGGAATTCATTTGAAACCCCAAAAACATGGTTGAAACCGGAACCCTAAACGGTTTCCCCAAACCCTAAAGTTGGCTTTTAAACCCTTTTTGATCCAATTTCTAGCATTGTGTTTAATCACTTGATTAAATCACTTCCACATACTATTAATTTCTCAAATTCTTGTTATGACATCATTATCCAACCTTTTAAACCTTGAAAATTTGATTGGTTCAAGAAAAATTGGATTTGGGCTTGATAGCATCTCAAACCCTAACCAAACCCTCTTTAAACCCCAAATTGAAGCCCACTTGGTTGAGGTCCACCAAGGCCCACGAATTTGGCCACCTTGGCAAGGCTTCTTGGAGAAATTTCCTCACCATTCACTGCCCTTGGCTGCACCCAATAGTGCCTTGATGAGATGGAGAAACCCACCCCATCAACCTCCATAACTCACAGCTTCTGCAGGCTGTCCTTTCCCCTCTCTATTCTCCACTTTATGTCACATAGCCACCTCCAATCAAGGGTCATTAAGGTCCATATCTTCCCCTTGCATAAGGATTGAGTCGTGCAAGACACACTTACTTCACTTTAATCACTTCTTCACCCCGTTCTTAGAGAGAAACCCAAAAGAGCTCTCTCGAGTAGATTTCTGGGTCTTTTTGCGTGGAGGTTTTTTACCCTTTTTACGTATTTTCACACGATGAATCCTTCATAAAATTTGTTCCTCTTTGAGTACAGTTTCCTTAGATATATCATTCGTATCATTCCATGGTCATTTGGTCGGTCAAAAGTATTTTTAACCATGGAAAGGTCATTCTGGGCGTGAATCTGGAGAGTATGTTATGTTTTGGAGTTTTTGACCAAGCTAATAGACATATCTTGGTCCAAAAATTTTATGGAGTGTTCTTAGCATGTGTTTAAGAGTGTTCATTGAGGTTTTGTTGTATGGATAAAGCTTTTGATGATAGATTTTCTTAGATCTAGAAACTTGAAAACTGGAAGTGGCATAACAGTTTTTATTTGGAGAAAGTTTGAATATTTCGAGGTTTGATCTTACTCTAAAGGCTTTGATATTTTTATATGATGATCATAAGTCTCTTATTTTCATGTTAGGATGTTAGTTTGGAGATATATAGCATTAGTTTCAAAGATATGATTTTTCTATGCAAGAGGATTTCAGTCAGGCCTAAGATTTGATGTTTTTGGATTAGATCTATGTTTTATTGATTTTTAGCCATGTGATTTCAAGTTTGATGGTTGGATCCTAAACCATGTGATGCTTTATTTCAAAGATCTCACATTGTTAAGCCATTGATCAAGAGATTTATCATAACTAGTTGAGGAAAAAGTTTCTGTTTTTGGAATAAGTGTAAAACCAAAAACTCCAAGTGTTCTTTTGTGATTTTGGTGACTTTAGTTTGATGATTTAAAGCATCGTTGATCTTAGGATAATGTTATGAATATGTTGGAAGTAAGATTTGATTTTTTGGAATTCTTGGAGATGTTTTGATTTAGGGTCAAAGCTTGTAATTAAGTGTTTGGATCTTTTTACAAAAAGTTTGGTGTTAATTATAAGCTTTTTCTAAATGTATGTTTTAAGTATGGTTTTAAACTTAAGATTGGAAGATGTTTGTTGCAAAATTTTGGTTTAAGCATGAGTTTTGAACTTGGAAGGATTTGTAACAAAAATAAAGAGAAATGGCCAATGGATGTTTCGGCCATAGTGTGTTTTCTATAGTTGTATTGTGTTTTAAATTTTTCTAAGTTGATATTTGAGTTTAGGACGAAATTTTCATAAGGAATGTAAATTTTGAAAGTTTTTGGAGTTAGGATGTGAAATCTTTAAGTTAGGGGTAAAATGGTCAATGACCATTTTACCCTAAGTTAGCTTGTTTTCATGTTTCTAATTGTTAGTAATTAAATTTCTAACTTTTAGAATACCTTCTTACAGTTCCTCGTGTTTCACGCTTTATTCTCATAGAACGCGACAATCGAGGTAAGTTAGCTTCTAACTTACTATCAGTTTATTGTGTATATATGATGGGTAAGGGAACTACAATTTATGTTTGTATGTTATCATATATGCCATGCCATGCCACGTCATTTCATGTTTATCTATTATGCATGATTTATTCTATCACGAATATTTATCTGTTACACAATCTATTCTGTCACATATTGCTATATGTTATAAGTATGCCATGTTAAGTATGTCATATGTTACATGTATGTCATATCATGTATCATTCATCATTGCAAGTATGCCATGTTAAGTAAAGAAGTCAGATCAAGTTTATGTTAAGTCAAGTTTCAGATCACGTTCAAGTTAAGTTATTCATGTCAATCACGACCCTAAGTGTTAGGATGGCGTAATATCCTAGTGGAACTCCTTTGTTCACGCTGGAGTGTCTAAATAGGTGTAAAATTCCCTGGGTTGACGAAGTACAGTCAACAGGTTGCGAATGAGGCCTAAGTAACTGGTCATCAGAGCGTGCCAGGCACTAACGCCGATGGTGCCATATTTTATTTTACGCGTATTCATGGGGCCACAACAACTGTGGAGCATGAAGTATGGGGCCACAACAACTGTGGAGCATATGCTACGTGAGACACAGCAATTGTGACACGTAGAATACTTGGGGCCACAACAACTTTAGAGTACGTATTAACGCATTCACAGCTGGTGCAGATATCTGTGTTGTGATGCGGTAATCGGCAGGGACACACGGCTCTAGGGGACCCGTGTAGCACCCATATGGTCAGGTTATTAATCAAGTCAATTGAATAAGATTCCAAATTCATGTCAAGAAGTTAAGAATAAGCAATCATGGTGACCCCATGAGATAAGAATAAGTTTCAGATCAAGTCCACGTTAAGACAAGTTTCAGATCAAGTTCATGTTATGTTATGTTATGCTCACGTACAAGTTATGTTCATGTTCACGTTAAGTTTTAAGTTCATGTTCATATCATGTTATGTTCATGTTTATGATATGTTCAAGCTCACGTTCATGTTATGTTATGTTCATGTTCATGTTATGTTTCAAGTTCATGTTATGTTTACGTACATATTATTTTCAAGTTCAAGTTCATGTTATGTTATGTTCACGTTCACATTAGGTCTCAAGTTCATGTTTATGTCATGTTATGCTCAGGTTTATGTTAAGTTCAAGTTCATATTTATGTTATGCATGTTCACGTTCATGCTATGTTTCAAGTCCATGTTATGTTTCAAGTTTCATGTTCATGTTATGTTTTAAGCTTAAGTTCATGTCATGTTAAGTCAAGTTCAGTTCACGTTTAAGTTTAGGTTATGTCATGCTATATGTCAAGTTATGCTATACTTATTTACGACTTTATTTATGCATTTTTGCTTTTACTGCCATGCATGCATCTTTAACCTGTGTGAGAGTTTCTTGTTAACTTACTGAGATTTATAATCAAATCTCACCGTGGTAGTCCCAACTACCATTCCCCCTGAATGGTAGGCGACGTGTCAGGATCAGAGTAGAGAGCAGACATTCGTAGACTGAAGGAGGTTGACTAGACGTTGTAGACACGACGTGGAACTTATAGCTTCCATAGTTAGTTTTTGGACTGTTTTCTGGTCTCGTTAGTCGAGTTACACGAGTTACTCGATGAACTTCCTCAATAGTGTATTTTGGTATTGTAAATATGGAGTTTGGTCTCTCATGTTTTTGAGGTTATAGTCTTCTAAGACTCGTACTAAAATCGTGGATGTTTATTTTATTAAGTATGCTTGGTTATGATTTAACTATTTGGGATATTATAAGTTTGGTGCATAGTATTGCTCAAGAAAAAAAAAATTATCCGCTGCGAATATTGCATAATGCTAGATGCATGTTAGGAACATTGCATCTTATATGTCATGAACGGGGACAGGTAACCATGTGTTGCATGTCCCGACGCTTCAGATGTCCGTTCAATCCCAAGCAGAATTTGGGGGCGTCACAGGTTCTCTGCTAAACATAACAATTCCTTGCATTATCCTATAATTCCTAAAGGATGTGTTTTACTCATTGTCAATCATTCTACGATTTATGTCACATGAACTTCTCGTGAACATGTTTTGGTCGCCTAACGGCATTTTCTCGCTTATGGTGTAGACTTATGCCTAATAGATTAACGCAAGATATCTCAAATGTCCCGTACTAGAAGCTAAGAGGAGAATTTTCTCCCAAATACTATTGTTCTTTTGGTAAAGGGAATTGTTTGAAGTCTTTAAAGAAGCAACATTAGAAAAGGATATGGCAATTAACATTAGTGCATCTAACCTTCATATAGCTATCTTGTCATTCCCGAAAATTTGTAGAAAAGAAAAGCAATGCATGGACATTTACAAAAGTCATTACTAAAAAGAAGCAAATATAAAACCCATTTAGCTCAAAAATTATGTATAAAATAAGATATCATGCAAGCGATGAACAGGAGATTGAAAATTAACTAAAACATTAGGGAATCAATGTTAAACTTTTTACATGAACATTAGTATTTGGATTTTCAATTTTCTATGATCCATGATAATAAATAATAACAGTTAAAAGACATATTTCTCCATCTTAGTTTGATATAGAATTTGACCTTATTATATGAGAATGATCACCTTAGCAACTTCAGCTCCAAGTGTCTCCCTATGGTTAGAGGCACAATTATATTATAGGTTAGAACCTTTAAATCCTCAATGCTATAAATAGACTTCTGGCCATTATGAAATCTAGAGGTATTCGTGTCTCACGATGGCTTATTAATTAAGTGATAAATTTTGAACTACTCTAAACCCATTAGGAAATATATATGTGGGACGTAGAGTTTTAATAAAACTTTTACATTCTCCCCACATGGTCATATGCTCATAAAACAAGACATGGGTTCATTACAGGAAACTGACCATATTGCTCACGTTCATTTTCAGAAAACATTACTAACTTAAAATACTTTATATGAGTTTTGTAATATCAATATCAAAGCTACTAATACGAGTCATGGCAGTCCTCTATTATATAACAAACAAAATTCCTTCCATGTACTGCAATACTAGTAACTTAATTTAACACTATCTTTAATTGGGACAATTAATGCTAATATTGCAATTGCCTGGATTCCAATTCATGTCTATTATAGACATTATCTTGCCATCATCCATTCACATCATTCAATGTACATATAAAGTGAAAAGATAATAAAACAAAACAAAAATAACCATAATAGATATCATTAAGTGTCCAAAAATAAAAAATCCAATACATCAACAAGCTCATTAACATGTTCATATCATGAATAGAGACACGACACATTCTATAAACATGTTCTTTAAAATGTTTTGCTACTAGACCCTTTGTCAATGGGTCTGCTATCATAAACATAGTACTAATATGTTCTATGGACATTTGTTTGTTTCTATACTTCCTCTTTAACACTGAGGTATTTGAGTTCTATGTGCTTAGCACCATTTAAATACCTATCATTTTTGGAGAAAAAACTATAAAGGAATTATCTCAATAAATTCTCAACAACCTAGCAATAGAGTCAACAACACCAAGTCCTGAAATAAAGTTCCTCAGCCATAAACCATATATTGTGGCCAATGCATACCACAAACTTAGCTTCTATTGTAAATGAAGCAGTGATTGTTTGCTTCATGCTTCTCCATAAGATTGCTCCATCAGCCAATAGGAAAACATAACCTGAAATAGATTTCCTGCTATTAAAGCAATCAACAAAATCAAAGTCTGCATATCCAATTACCTCCAAACTATCAGTTCTTTTAAATGTAAGTTGGTAATTTTTAGTTTCTTGA
Source organism: Carya cathayensis (assembly GCA_011037825.1). Lineage (NCBI taxonomy): Eukaryota > Viridiplantae > Streptophyta > Magnoliopsida > Fagales > Juglandaceae > Carya > Carya cathayensis. The sequence goes on from QGSO01000558.1 coordinate 468,856, forward strand.
AGATAGTGCAATACCCTCTTTGCTGCCTTCCAATGAGACATTCTTAGGTTACTTTGGTAGTGCCAAGCATGCCGACTACAAAACTAACGTCTAGCCTCGTACAAATCTGTGCATATATCAAACTCCCCACAATCGAAGCATAGGAAATTTTTTCCATTTCTTTACACTCCCACTTAATTTTAGCATATTGTGATAGACCAAACTTATCACATTTTGATATTGGAGTATCTAGTGGTAAACAATGTTTCATGCCAAATCTCTTAATAATTGTTTATATGTAACTTTTCTGTGACAATCACAATAGTCCTCATTTTTTATCCCAAAAAATTTCAATTTCGATCTTGAAGGATGCCTCACCCATATCTTTCATTTTAAAGTTCATAAAGTAGACCAAGATCACTACTAGCCAACAAGATATCATCAACATACAGGATCAGAAATATAAACTTACTCAAGCTGAACTTCAGATATATATATTGATCAATGATGTTTTCTTTAAATCCAAAAGCAGTAATGGTATCATTAAACTTTAAGTACCATTGTCGATAGGCTTGTTTAAGCTGGTAGATCGATTTCTTGAGCCTACATACTAGGTGAACTTTACCCTTTTTTGAGTAGCCTTCTAGCTACTTCGTGTAGACCTCTTCATCCAAACTTCCATTTAAAAATGTTGTTTTCACATTCATCTGCTGCAACTCTAAATCATAATGAGCCATCAATGCCATAATAATCATGAAATAGTCCTTTTTAAATACTGGAGAAAAGTCTCTTTGTAATCACTGCCTTCTTTCTAAATGAAACCCTTGGCAACAAGTCTAACCTTATATTGTTTAAAATTGCCTTTTGAATCGTGTTTTGTATTAAAGACCCATTTACATGCTACTCTTATACACCCTTCTAACAATTCAATGAGATCCCAAACTTGATTTTGATTTATGAATTTCAACTCTTCTTTCATAGTATCGATCCATTTACTAGAATTACTCATTTTTATAGCTTGTGAAAACATTAGTAGATCTTCACTGTCCCAATATCAAAATCAGATTCCTGGAGATACACCACATAGTTTTTCAAAATAGCAAGTCTCCAATCTCTCTAAGATCTGTGTAAGACTACTTATTCTAGTGACTTAGTACTTGGTTCATTATTGCTATTATCATTATAAGATGAGTGATTATTTACTTCTTCCAATGTATCATTGTGATCATCAATCAGAGGTACCACTATCTTTTATGAGGATATAGGTATAGAGACATCTATATGTACTTCCTCAATGATCACATCTCTAAATTTCATACTCCCACTGATCTATCCAAGTTCAATGAATTTGGCATTTTTTGCTTCTATTATTCTCGTACTCTGATTAGCACAGTAGAACCTATACCTTTTGGATCTCTCTAGGTACCCAATAAGATACCCACTCACTGTTCTAGGATCCAGTTTCCTTTGATGTGGATTGTAAAGTCTCGCTTCGACTGGAAAATCCCAAACATGCATGTACTTAAATTGAGTGTCCTACTAGTCCAGAACTCAGAAGGAGTTTTTGGAATTGACTTACAAGGAACTTGGTTTAAGATATACACTGTCGTCTTAATAGCTTCACCCCATAATGATTTGGGTAAGATAGAATTATTTACCATACTTCTGACTATGTCCAATAAGGTCTGAGTATGCTTTTTAACAATGTCATTATGTTGTGGTGTTCCTAGCATCATGTACTGTACAACAAGTATTCTCCATACTTTCCATAGTATTATTCTCCACCTTGATCTGACCTGATGATTTTCACATATCTGTCTAACTGTCTTTCCACCTCCATGAGAAATATTTCAAGTATCGAAATTATTTGAGATTTCTCATGCAGCATATAGATATATATCCAAACCGTGAAAAGTCATTTATAAAGGTGATAAAATACTTTTCTCCACCAAAACATTCAATCGAGAATGATCCACATATATCTGTGTGTATTATTTCAAGAAGCTATTTACTTCTTGTGGCACCTTCTTAGTACATTGATTTGCTTTTATTTAATACAATCCACACACACTTCAAGATTAGTAAAATATAAATGCAAAAGTATCCATTCTTTTACTAATCTTTGGAACCTTTCTTTGGATATGTGCCCCAATCTTTTTGCTACAAGTCATAATAGTTCTTATCCATCATGTTTCTTTTAGTTCTAATACATGCTTCATGGTACGGGGCATAGATAATTTTTACAAATGTATTATCAAGGCAAAATCAATAAAGGCTATAAGAAAGAAACCCAAAACCAATGAATAAGGTGTTTTTCAACAAATTGAAACTACAATTATGGAATGAAAAAGAATAATCATTAGTGACAAGTTTGGATAAGATATTAAATTACACCTCATAGAAGGCACAAAAACTGCGTCATGAAAGTCTAAACAATGAGTGCTACTCAAAACTAAACGAAAGGTTCCTATGGCTAAAACTCCAGCCTTATTCTCGTTTCCCATAAAGATAAATCTTTCAATGGGTTTTGCTATACGTCTTGTAATGTATCCCTACATAGTAATGGAAACATGAATATTAGCACTTGCATCCAGCTACCAAGAGTTAGTAGGAACATTTTCAAGGTTTCATTCAAAATATACAAAGTTAAAAAGCTTACCCTTCTTTCCAAACCAAGCCTTATGTTTCAGACAATCGGCTTTCATGTGTCTGAATTTCTCACAAAAGTAGCATTTGCCATTTATATGTTGAACATGATTGACTTTCGCAGGCTCCTTTCCTTTTAGTGGTTCAGTTCATTTCATTTTTCCATATTGGTACTTTTTCTTTCCAACTTCTTTAGTCACAAAATGAGTAGAGTAATGTCCTTTTTATTTCAATCTTGCTTCCTCCTGAACTACCATACCTGCTAACTCATTCACATTCCATTTATCTTTAATAAGATTATAGTGCAATTGGAATGTACCATACTGAGGTGGCAATGAGTTCAATAAACTAAACAATAAAATACTCATATACCTTCATTCCAAGGGTTTGTAATCTGGCAGCAATATTTGTCATTTCAAGGATATACTCTTGCATTCCTTTACCTCCATCATATTTCATAGTAAAAATTTATCTGCAAACCAAAACCTCTTCTCATCATTTTTCAAAAATATTTGGGCATCCTCAGTACTAGGGAGTAAATTTTTTATATTTTTGCTTATGGTCATTCTCATGAACATTATACTCAGCCTGTTTGATCTCTCCCATTGTTTGTATGATTCTCTCGCATCCCTGTTACTACTCTAAGTGATGGGTGGCTGTTTTGGACTCATAAGGAATGAGTCCAGGTCAAGAACTCTTAAGATGAATTAGATTTTCTCAACCTACTCAGAAAAATTAGAGCCATGCAAAACAGGAACATATGAAGTTCGTGAATGCAATGATGTTTGTATGCTTACTGCAAGAAATAAAAATTTTGGTCACATCATATTTTGAGTTAGACACTCATAAACAATAATAAAAATTTAAATAATTATGAATGAACTGATAGTATCATTAAGATTTCTCCTTTGGGAGTCAATCATAATATACAAAGTGTTCTTACCAATATTAAATTTCATGGATGAATTAACTATATCACCAGAATTCTCTTTTAGAAATAAAATCTGATATAAAAATTGTTCCCTTAATCTTATTTTGATGGATGAACTAGTAGTGTCCTCAAGTTACTCCTTTGGGAGTAGGTCTTGATACACAAATTGTTCACTCAAACCTTACTTTGATGTATGAACTAATAGTATCATCAAAATCCTTCATTTGGAAGTGAGTTTTGATATACAAAATTATTTCCTCTATCATACCCATCTTACTATGGAGTTTAATGATTTTTCATTCAAAATTAAGAAAAATCTTGTACCTTTGGGCAGTCAATTTTTTCCTTAATTTTGGTGCAAACCATCTACCCTATATTGGATAAATATTATATATGACATAATAACAATAATTTAAATAAGAGTGAAAAAACCAACATGAAATAATTCATGCATTTATTGGACAATAAGATCATGCACATAAGACGAAATAAAATTTTAGATATTTTAAAATAAATAATATTAAAATAATATTATAATATAATATTATAATCTAACTGGTCCGGCTCTGAATTAGTATTGGTCAGTAAACTTAGGCCAAAACTCGGTTCAATAGATCGTTCAAGTTGTGGATCGGGTCACACAATGACTTTTATATGGGGTCGGGCCTACTGTACAAGCCCAACTCATCACATGCCTAGTTGTGATGGCCCGCAGCGCGTTCAATCCCCTTTTTATTTTTTTATTTACTTTCAGGCTAGGCCATAATTCATTGTGCTGGCTCTACTGTCCTTTGTTTCTCATATTGGGCTAAGGCCATGGCCTACTAAGGTCCCAAAGTCAAAATGTGTTTAAAAACCCTACCCAAGTCGTCCTTTCTTTCCTCCTCCTTCGACATTAAGTAGCCGCCACATTAGGGAGCATGATGTCCACATCAGGAGAAACCGGCATGGCATCCCCAACCTCCTCCCACTGCTGATGTCCACCTCCCTTCACTTTTTTATTTTATTTATTTATGTTATATCATGTTGTTGCTATGCTAGGTTTCACAACCCCTTGTGCCGCCACCATTGGGATACCGATGAGGAGGTTTTAAGCCTCCTCGCAACGTTATACACTCTTCCCTCTAGTTTTAATTTTGTATCAACAAAAAAAACCCACCAAAGATGCTATTGGCAGCATCCAATGAGGCTTTGTAGCCCTTTATGCTGCCACTTTACACCCCGAGGGAAGTCACTTCCTCCAATCTGCCTCATCCCTATAATCAAGGGATTTGCCTCATCCCCTACAATGAAGGGATTTGACTCATCCTCTAAAATCAGGAAATTTACCAACAAGTCTTATATCTAAAATCAAGGGATTTGCCAACAACTTGATCAACGTCTAGGTGGTAAGTGGTTGGTCCTTTTTGCATCTCCATCAGTCCTCCCTCTTCAAGATCGATCTTGAAATTCCTCCCCTAAGTCTTCATTCTCCTCTGACTCCATCCCAATGAGAAAAATTAGTTTTACCTTGCATTTGTGGCCCATTGTGAACCTCTAATTGTAATTGAAACAAGCTCATTTTCTTTTCGTCTTTGCATCTCTTCCCATGATAGCCTCTTCATGCTTGCGGGTAGTAGTTTGACTACGTTTGATGCACCTCCATTAGGGCCTCCCGGCGAAAAGTCTTTAATAAAGTTTTGTTTGCACCAAACTTGGAAATCATTGCGGGTGGTTTCCTTACCTCAAAGCGGCTATTCTTCCTCAAATCTTGGAGTTGATCCTCTTTAATCCGTGCAACCTCCAAGGCTTGCATCAAGGTTTTAGGTTTACCTTCACCGCCAATTTACCCTTCAAGCCACCCACTAAAGTTCTAATTAGGGCTTTTTCCGACCACCCGTGTACCCTTGTAGACAAATATTCGAACTCTTTTTGATAATCCGGATTACGCCCAAAGAATAACGCGGTAGTTGTAGCACAGCTTTGGGGTGTCGATTCCACAGGGAGACAAATTAAAAGAATAGCAGAAGGAACAAAGAAACTAAAGGAAAATATTAAATGATTAATAGAGAACAAAGATTAATTTTAAATGCAAATTAAAATGAAGCAAAGTGATCAACGAAAAAAGTACTCAAATTTGACGAATAGTAAAGCGTCGGGAATCCCGTGCACAAATCCGGTATTTTAGTTATTTTTAATTCATTGGATAACTCAATTAGGAATTCAATTCCCCAAATTCCCAATCGGAAGGTATAGATTTATAAACCAAAATTAAACCAAATGTAACCTTTTGAAAAAACATTCACCATTTTTAAAATATGTAAATTACTATCTCTATTGAGAAAATCCAACGACGACAATATACTCAGGGAGCGATATTGCAGTAAAGAACTAAATCAATATAGATAAATAATTGATCCAAACATAATCAAAGAACCAATCCATTCAATAGAAAAAGCATGACTGAATCTATAAATAGAATAAATTCTATGATTATTCAGAGAATAAAACATCAACGATAAATTGAGAATGATAAAACAAAAGAGTTTTAGTAATTGAAGATCAAATATATAAATCAAAAATAAATTAAAAATACCATCTAATGTGCAAATTCATCCCTAACCCTACTTGAGAATTTAGTTACCCATAAATATACTGGACAACAAAAATATCTAGAGAAAACTGAAGCGAACTGTCGCCATGGAAGTGATTTTCTCATCTCTTCAGATCTGCCTCTTGTGCCTCATCTCCCCTATTTCGTGCTAATGATATGCTTATATAGGGTAGGAAAGAAACCCTAATGTCCTCTTAATTTCCGCATAAAAAAATCACCTAAATTTTAGGACTCATCTTGGCAGCCACGTACACACTTCAGGAATCTAAATTTGGAAATCCTTATTAGAGAAAAATTTATAGCCCTTTATGATAGATTTCTAACGCATCAAGAATCACATCAATCAGATATGTGAGTAAAAATTTACGGTCAAAAGACTAAAGTATGTCCAGACTGTCTGCTAGCGAATTTTGGACTTGGACTTCTTGTGGTTTCCTTTTGTGATTTCTTTTTCTTTTTATTTTCTTCCAAATTGCTCTTAAACCTCATGAATGTCCTCCTTTGAATTTGACTGAGCTTGACTTGCTCTTTTATAAACTCTGAAATTAAATATAAAAAAACTGCTTAAAAGTATCTCACTGTAAATAGAAACTCAATTCAAGAATACACATTAATTCCTATGATTTCTATTCACATTTTAGCATTTTAATATAATAATAGGGTATTGAGAATGCACTTTCGCACACTCATCAAATCCATTAAAGCTCCGGTTAGCATGATCTTTGAAAGAGTCTCATGGTAATCCATTTATTCGGTTGGTTCGAACCTCCCCAAGAGCTCTTTGACAAATTTCCACCATTTCAATTCCCTCTTTTGAGTTCTATAGGTCTTCCTCATCCATTGTCACCATTGGTTAGCCTCCCGTCAAGGAAGTAAGTGGCATAGGACACCTTAGCATGGTCCTCCTTGTGATTATGCTCGAAGTATTGTTTGGCCATATTTACCCAAGTGCTCAGGTCATCACCATTGAACTTAGGAAAGTCTATCTTAGGTTTGATGGTTTCCCCCCTTGGCCTTCCATTACAAACACCTCTTCTGTCACCTCAATTTTCTTCTTCCCTTTCACTTTCCTCTATTGATTCCTCAATGGAGTTTGAGGAATCTTTATTAGCTGAATCCGAATCCTCCACCCTCTCATGGTATTGGATTCTTCTAAACCCAATGTAACCCTCGGGACTATGGTGTCTCTCGACCCTTCTTCTATGGCGCCTTCCGCTTCCATTTTCGAGTACCTTTCTTTGGTTCACCAATTGTTGGAGTACCTCATCTATCCTTCCAAGCTGTTCATTAGTGGAGGTTTGTTGTGCCTCTAAAGTGGCTTTAAGGTTCTCAATCCGCTACTTATGTGTTGATTGTTGATCGGCCATGATCTTCCTCTGTGGCTTCCTCTCTACAAGTTGGACGCCTCTCAACGAAAGCACCAATGATAGAATCCTCACTTGCACTTAGGTGTTTATAGTCATTTTGGATGGATGAATCAAGGGTTACTATGGGGCAACACCAAGATCCGAATTGGTTGGAATATGAAAATCAAAACTAACTCGAGCTAGCACTCAATTCTAGGCAACAAGTGTTTAAACTTTTATTGAAAAATAGCATAATAAAAATATAATGCAAGACCAAAATAAATAGAGCTAAGGTTTGGCTAACCCTCCCCTAATCTAGATCTCAATCCAAAATAATTCAAACTCCTAAATCTAAGGGAAACAATCCCTAAAATTAATGAAATAAATCTACTAATTAACAAATTGGTAAAATTCTTAATTTTTAGAAGCAACAACTCAGTCACTTCCTTTAATCCGCCCCATCCCTAAAATCAAGGGATTTGCCTCATCCCCTACAATCAAGGGATTTGACTCATCCTTTAAAATTAAAGAATTTGCCAACAAGCCTCATCTCTAAAATCAATGGATTTGCCAATAACTCGGTCAACCTCTAGGTGGCAAGTGGTTGGTCCTTCTTACATCTCCATCACACCGGCAAGGGGACTCCAGCCACCTTATGTCGCGCACTACTGACCCATACAGCGGCTCCTCTCTCCTCTTTGAGACAATAGAGTACAAACAAAGAAAGAAAAAAAAATGCAAGCAAAAATTGAAACAGATGCATGAATATAAATACAAAATTTCATGAACATTCATGTGAGTTTCTCTCCTACATAAATATATCAACATAAAGTGGGTGAAATACACGATGAGTGGGAGAAGTACACATGTATTATGATGTTAAATTAAAATAAGGTTATATATATCATATCTCTATTATATTTTATCAAGACTATAGAATATATATGTTAAATATTTTAACATGAATATTAATATTTAAATTTTCAATTTTCTATGATCCATGATAATAAATAACAACAATTAAAAGACGTACATTTCTCTGTCTTAGTTTGATGGTGAATTTGACCTAGTTAGAAGAGAAAGATCACCCTAGCAATTTCACTTCCAAGTGTCTCCCAATGACTAGAGGTATAATTATGTTGTAGGTGAGAATCTCAATCCCTCAGTACTATAAATAGACTTATGGCCATCATAAAATATAGAGGTATTCATATCCCATTTTGACTCATTAATAAGCTATAATATTTGAACTAATCTAAACCTATTAGGATATGGGTTTGTGGGACATTGGGTTTTAATAAAACTCTTACAATCAAGTCTAATATCTTCTATGGTTTCACATAAACCAATGGAGGAAGAAAGCTTGTTCATTAAAATATTTTATGCCATAAAATTACGAAAGCATGCCGTAAATTTTGGAATTCCTAACTTGCCCTCAATTTCTTTCCCAAAGTTTTCTCCAGCAACCAAACAAAGTATACTTTAAAGCAGCAGAAAAAGGAAGAGAAGGGTTATGCTTCAATACAAATTGCAAGAAAAGAGAAAATAGAATGACAAAGAAACATGGAATCACAGTTATCGTTCAGTGATAAGGCTTTATAGAATTTGAGCATCTTGCATTAGGATAAATACCAGAGGGAGAGAGAGAGATAGAGAGGCAGTGGGAGAATGGTAGTCAAAATGAGAAAGTTCTACATATGAGCTACAATACTACTAAAATTTCTTACAAATTTAGAGATACACTATTTATATTTAAAAGAATTATTTTATTATAAAAATATACACTAACTACGCCAATAGAATTATTTCATTTTTTGTATATGAAAAACTAATATATTGCACAAGTAGAAAACTATTAAAATTAATATATAAGCAGGAGGTAAGGTTCCTACACATTGTTTGTAGATGAAAAATAAGAGGTTGAGGAAAAAAATAGTTGGGAAACAAATAATTTAAGCAAAAATTAAATTTTTAATTCACATATAGTTAATGTAGTTGCAAAATGTGAAAAAAAAATAAAAATATTATTATTAAAAAAATTATATTAGATAATTATTTTGGCTAATCCTACTACAACATATAGGGCTTTTTTCATTCACCACACGAGGACTATGGGGCTCGAACCCAATTCTCTCCTTTGTTCCCCTGAGCAAAGCAGCAATAATTTTCCATAATAAAGCAATTCAAATAAGTAACTTTATCTCAGTGCAGCAAGCAAGTATGATAGGCCAACTCTAAGAATGGCATTTCATTTTTATTTTATTATTTATGTGATTTCGCATTGGGGTTCTCCTTCGGTTCAGACTTGACCTCTTTCTTTCGGCTTTTCATTCCTCATGCATTGAGAAGTAGCAAAGCTTTCCTCATGCCAGCGTTCAGTTCAGTTCCTATTGAGTTTTTTTTCCGCGACATGATGTCGTGGGAGAAAGTGGCCTTTTGCCACAAAAATTGTTGGAGAGAATAAACATAGGCATTTTTCCATGAGATTGTCATAATCCATAATATTTGACGGCAAAAGATTTTTTCCTACCACGTCCGTAGTTTTTGTGACCAACTTGTTTCCTGGATAATAAACATGGGCAGCATATGGACGTTTAGTAAGAAAATAGTTATTGTGACGACTTAGATTGTCTTTTTACATGTTGAGATATATTCCTTAAATATCATGATGGTCAATCACATGCTTGAATACTTGACTTAGATGGAGCGTATTGGTGAAATGATATTGGTTTGTACAACCCAAAGTTGTTGGATGATTGTATTTATCGATGTTTTATATTCCCAAGCTTATGGCATTTTTTTATGCAATAGACTTTTTTTCTAAGCAGGGTACTTGATTTAAGCTATGCAGTTCATATATTTTTGTATAGGATTGATTGTTATGTTATTATTATATGCATATCGTTGTTATCCACCTGTAAATGTAAGAGAGAGTAGGGTTTCTGTTCAAGTGCAAAAGGGTAGACTCTAAAACACCTAGAGACCCAAACAAACCTGTTAGAAAGGGCTTTAAGAAACACCCACTTAAAGTCCTTGGGATGAAGCCTAGGAGGGTTGTTTCATTTGCAAAGTGAAGGACCATATGGCCAAGCTTTGCCCTAAGAAAGCTGAGTTGGAAAAGAACAAGGTCTGATTTTCTGCATTAATTCTATTTCTTTTTGGATTTCATATATCTATACATTTCATTAATTGAAGAAATTTAGTTTGATTTCAATTATCTTGTAGATTTTCCTTTCCAAGTACTCTAGAACCTGGAGTGATGTATGTACATAGTTGAAATTAGTGCTAAGAAAATTCACCTTTACAGGTTACACTTCAAACTTCAAAGTATATTTCGGTTTCCGGTCCAATTGAAAGCCATTTTCAATCACTTTTCATGATCGTATACATTCCTTTCTTAACCCTACCATCTCTTCTACTTAATTAAAACCTGGTATATCTTCTTCATGATGCTCCCCGCTTAAGTTCTAGTACTACTCCCAGTCCCAGAAGCATCTGATCTCTATAATATTTTCTAGCTTTTTCTCCAAAGCTTTTCTCGACAAAGGTCATGTTTTATTTCCTAGAACTTGCATATACAAGTAGCTTTTAGATAGTTTTCCCCTTTCTTTTCCCTGTTGATCTCCATAATATTCCATATTGCATTGTCTTTTATTATTAGCATTATTGTTAGTATTATTATTATTATTCTGCTTTTGACCATAAATGGGCTTATTGGATAAATCTACTCATATTAGATAGTGAGCAATAGATTACAACTTGCTATCAAAGTGCAGATGTCTTTATACAACTTTCTTACTTTCTTTCTCTCTCATAAGCAAGGCTAGCTATGAAAATGTTGCTAAGAAGGTTTAAACTTCTTGAATAAACTTCTTCTTCTTTGTTTAAGAAAACTTATTATTTTTTAAGTCATGTCTGCATTTGTGTGGGCTGATAACTTGTTTCTATTTTACTTTCCATTTTCAGTGGATTCCTGAATTAAGGCGTTACGCACCTGGTGCTCGATGTGTCATTGTTAGAACAAAGCTTGGTAGGTTTTATGCAAATCTACTTATTGCAACATACATTGAGTTGTGTTTCATTGTTATGTGATTGTAATCCGTTTTGTGTTTGTGGACTAGTTCAAGTCTTTATGCCTTTGCATTTTGGCATTCTTTTGGCATTCTTGTGGCTTCTTTAATCTAACTTTTGTTTAGACAGTCATCTTTGTTAGCAGGATGTTTGCTTGCCGCATTGATTTTTCCCAGCTATTTGTATGTCATTGTTATTATATGCTATTGGAGAAATAAATTATTTTTTCCCGGTGTTTGCTTTCCCTAAGTTCTCTTGTTTACTATAGTATCTAGTATGATTCTTGTTGTGTACAATCTACCAGGCTTCCAGCTAAAGAGGTTAGTGTGGCATTGGGTATATACAAAGATATTCATATTGGTTTGACAAACTTATTGACATTGATTTGTCATTTCAAACCATTGAACAATGTTATAAGTGTTAACTTGGAAAATGTTCCTAAAATATATTTCATTTACATGTATGTCTAAGAGAGTTGATAAATCAAATGGCATGCCTATACTCTCGCCATAATTCTGGTACCTCAAGCATGCACAGCAATCATTTCACATTCAATTTGGTGATCCAATTCCTAATCCTTACGATGATGTCCTTTCTACTCCAAATGTAAGTATAGTATGTTATTTTTTAAGAAACAAGTTCAACAAATAGTCTGCTTAATGATATTAAGTAGTGTTCTCCAACAAGTAGGGTTTGATAGTGTTCATTGCAGTAGTGTTCATAGAGAATGATATTACAATAATGTTCATTTTTTGCTAGTTTATTTTTTATTGATAAATGCTGAACTTTAGTTGTTTGTAGGTCAAGCTGATTAGACACTCATATTTTAAAGGTAATTTGGCTTCATTTGTGTTGATGTTTGAGCATGGAATGGAGTTGGATAAAGATGAATTATTTTGAAGTGTTGGGATTAAGTGATGAAGCTATTTTGAGTTTGTAAAGCATGATTTGGTATTGGTTTCTAAAACTTGAATGTATTAGGAATGGATAAGTTTATAAAAACAAATGTAAATTTTTCTAATATTTTCTTTTTAAATTATTATAAGTGTCAATTTTGATATCTAATGTTGGAATATATTTATTTAAGCCTATATTAGACTATTTGTTATAATTATTTTTGGCTAAATCTCTTTTCTTCTTCTTCTTCTTTTTTTTTTTCTAAAATAGCTTAGCATTTGCCATGAATGTAACTCAGGGCAAATACTCTTTACCACTATATGCTCGGTAGCTAATACGTATTTGCTACCAAACTGTAGACTTTCATAAAAAATGAACATTAGCAATCATACCAAATGGTAGGAAAAGATGGAGTTTGACAACTATAATTCATTTTGTGATATAATTGGCACCACGAAATCTATTACAAACATGTTTTTGGCACAACAAGATACATCACAAAAAACTTTATACCACCACATTTTTCATGAATATTATCATGATAATTGTATTTTTCCGATCAAAAAGATTAGTGGGTAAATAAATTTAAAGGATCACACGGGTTTAAATCCAAATAGCTTTTGCCACCGACCAAACTAGTTTTTACCACAAATTGGATTCGTGGAAAAAATTTATCTTTTCCCACGAGCAAAAATAGTATTCACCACTTATTATATGCCACGAACGTCCCACGAAATATTTTGGTGGGAAAAATGTTTTTGCCACTTAATCCTAGTTTTTCCAACCACTCTCTACTGTGGAAAAAGTCACAAAATGTTGTAGATCCAGTATAGGGTTATATCTTGAATAGTTTTGATTTTATGCAAAACATATACTTTTAGCTAAATTTTAGAGATAACTTTGAAGAAACCAATGACAATACTCTAGCTAAGCACTATTCTCATGAAGCTATTTAAATAAGAGCTTAGAGTTTTACCTCTGGTTTGAATAGTGAATTAGGGTAAAATTAATTGAGATGAAAATTGAATAAAAATATTATTAAAATATAATTTTTGTTTTAGAATTTGAAAAAGTTTAATTGTTTATTGTATTTTGTTTGAAGGTTTAGAAAAATTATAATGATTAGATGAAATGAGTTGAGATAATTTATAAAAACAAACGAAGCTTTAATAATGAATGTAACTCTTATTCTTCTATCCACTTTATTTTCAACACTACCAAAATGAGAACTGTGTACAAGCAAATGTTTCGCCAATGTCCTGCATTTTTAAAATATAATTGGTTATTATAATTTCGATGGTAGTTTGTTGGCTTGGATGATGTGAACATTGACTTGGTCGCCTCGCTTCTCTACTATATCTACTCTGTCCAAGCATTCAACGTTTCGTTTTATTTCTCCACTTATGCTTTTCCTCTATGTCGATGACTTTGTTTTCGTTTCTAATTGGTTGCTTGGAAAAAAAAAAAAAACAGTTTAAAAAATTGAAATCTGTGGAATATTGCTCAGTTGAAAAATATGAAAAGGCTAATGTTTCATCTTAGGACTAGGAGTGTAACCGGTTTGGTTTGGTCCCATTTTGGATAAAATTTGAGACCGAATTGGTATGAACCAGTTTTACATTTTTAAGAACCGATTCGGCATTGGTTACCCCCTAAACCGATTCTTCTATTTTTATCAGTTCGGTCCGATTTTCCAGTTTTAATATACTAATAGATAATATAGTGATATATTATTGTATATTATAATATATAGTGATATAGTATTAGTATTACTATTAATATGTACTATATAAGATTAGTATAACTATTAATACAATAAATTATATTGATATAATATTTTAAAATTTAATATTATATTAATTAGTAATTTATCATATAATACAAAATTATTTTATATATAATTATATAAAATATATATGAATCAGTCTTGTCCGGTTTCAGAAAAAGAAAATCATACCCGACCGATTTTGACTAATTTTAAAAAAAATAAAATCGATATCGGACCGAACCTGTATTTACCGGTTTATCGGTTTTTATTTTTTACACCCCTAGACTTAGGGCCTCTTTAGGATTACGATAGGAATCTTAAAAATTGTTTAAATATCTTTAAAAGTTCTTTAATTGAAAAATTAAGTTATTTGGGTATTACATATTAAAATATTTTTTAATTTCAAATAAGTAAAAAAGTATATTTGACAAAAAATATTATTTTAATGCTTCTCCTCGATGTTTTCTTCTAAAATTATAAGTTATATTTTTTTACCATAATCTCAAACAAACACTTAAAACTTGACTTTACGCATTCTCTTTGAAGGGATACCTCATTAGCTTATGTATTAAGCGCAGCCACCTTCCGTCCTACGGTCATCAAAGCCACAATTGAATATTTGATTAATTAACAACATATATAATAATTATTTTTAGTGCAATTTTTAATCGAGTAATGCTATTATATCCCTTAGTTTTTACCACTTATTTTGCCCCTTTACATGTATTGTGGTACTACGTGATTTATTAAGAAAAACTAAAAATACAATTATAAAAGGATAGAGTGAATATAAGGTTTTAGTCTTTATCTTATTGTGTTTTCAGAAGTCGTTTTGTTTTGAATATATGTTTTTTAATAAGCTACGTTGTACCTAGGGCTAGATAAAAATTCGAAAATCTAACTCCAAATCCGAATACGACAAAACGGATTCGTATTTATTTTTAATTTTTCAGTCTGAGTCAGAGTTGAAAGTGTCGCCAGACAGACTCCGCCATATGATATTGTACATATATTATAAAAAGATGTATTTATATATATATTAATATATATTTTAGTATAGGTATATAGTTGTTTGACTAAAACTTATATAGTTAAATTCAATAATATACTAGTATGAGCTAATTATTATAAAATAATATACTTGCACCATAATATAAAAAGACTATAATAGTTTAGTATATGTAAACATTATAGTATTAGTACCATACATAATCAAGTATAGAAATCATTTAAGCAATAGTATTGAAATAAGTCTAATATAATAAGTTAATAATACATAATACTAATTTATTAAAGTATAATAACATTTAGTATAGAAACAATTTAGACACTAATATAGAAATAAGTATAAGATGATAAGTTAATAACACATAATATTATAGTATAATAACATGTAATTAGACACAATAATATGTAATAGTATAGTATGAGAACATGTAATTAAACATTATAGTATAAGTCTAATACGTATAAAACTAAGTTAGATATTAGTATAGAAATAAGTTTAGTGTAATAAGTTAATAATACATAAATTATAATACTATAGTATAATAACATATAATTAGACACAAGTGAATTAATATTTATTAATAACCAATACTAACAATTATAGAAACCATAAATAGAAAAAACTTGTGGTTAAAACAAAGATTAAAATTATTGTTCACTTTCACAAAATATCTCATCTCATCTTACTTAATCATTACAATTTTTTAAAATTTCCATACAAAATAAAATAAACAATTCAATTTTTTCAAATTTCAATATAAAAATAATATTAAAACAATATATTCTAATAATATTTTATTCAAATTTCAACTTTAATCTTAATTCATCTTATCTCATTTCATCTCATCTCTAAAAACAAACTAGACAATTTAAAAAAATAGGATTTAATTTTTGGGGGAAAATTAGGTTTAGAAGCCCAAAACTATAGCAGTCCAACCCAAAACTATAGCAAGCCAACCCAAAACACTCAACTCATCCCACATTTAAGCAAAACAATGTCATTTTTAGAGGAAAACAGATAGAGGAAAAACACAGGTGTTTTGACTAGGGTTTCTATGATTCTAACACCCTGGTGCGTCCTCATTTTATAATTCTCACTTTTGAAGTTTCTAAATTCTAAGAAACTTTAAGGGGCAGCTTGGATGTTGAGATGAGAATTTTGAGTTTGAGTTTAGAGTTTAAAATATTAGTTTTAGTAATATTATTGTATTGAGATTTGAAAAAGTTGTATTGGGATTTGAAAAAGTTGAATTATTTATTATATGTTGTATGAGAATTTGGGAAAGGTGTAATGATGAGATGAGAATTTTGAGTTTGAGATGAGATTTTTTGATTACCAAACCTGCCCAAGTCCCTTTACTTGAGCTACCTTTACCCACCCAGCCCGTCGCCTCTCTCTCTATTCTCCTATAGTGCAGCCTTGCGACCTCACTCACTCTCAGACTCACCATGAGTCGCGCTCTAACTCACTCTCAACTCCTAGTGCCACAGCCAATCGTCGTCGGTTCCATCACTAATTCACAGTAAGTGCCTCTTTTGTTCACAGTCGTAGTTGATTTTTGGTTCACCATTGTAGCCTCTTCCATTGATTTTTGGTCTTCTTATTCCTAGATTTGGCATCTGTTTACTTCCAAGTTTTTGGTTCACCACAACAAATCCCTCTACTGCCCCTTGCTATGTTTGATTTTTTTCTGGTTGTGATGCTAAAGAAAATTCCAAACTTGACTCCATTTTGACAAGTCGAAGTTGAAGTCGGATCGAAACCTACATAAGTTAAGAGTCAAATGTCGAATTCAAACTCTGAAAAGTCAAGGTCGAAGTTAGATTTAGGAGATTATGACTGTGCTCACCCCTACGTGGCACTACATTGGGGGAGGGGGGCAAAATGAGTGTTATAAATTATGGAGTATGTATTACTCTTTCTAATCATTAATCCAACTGTTATCTGGGGGTAGCGGCTACAATTAGTTGGAGGTCAATCCAACCATTGACCATCAGAATACAACCAAATATTGTCGGAATTTGGACAGAGCTTCAACAATCGATCGTCGTGGTGGCTTGATCCCAACTGCTAGTTGTAGGTGGTGGCAGGACATCCACCCATTATTTTCAAACTTTAATTCTAATTATTTTTAATTTTTAATATATATCTTTTAGTGTGTAAATATATGAATTTTATCTTTTATTAAAAACATAGATATTATATTTTTATTGGAGGGGATAAAAGTTCGCTTTACAGAGCATGGAATGAAATTAAATTATAATAAAATTTATTTTATATTTCTATATTTTTTATATGAGTCTATTCTAAGATGAGTGCTACAACTATAAAGGGATTACATAAAAGTAATTTTATAAATTTACATGGTTTTATGTAATCCATCAGATCTATTTTACAATAAAAATAATTTTATAATCTGATGAATCACATCAAGTACATCAGTTTCTAAAATTATTTTTATATAATCTAGTTTTGGGTAGAGTATTTCTCTCATTCTAATGACTACAAGCGTTCTCATCGACTTAGCCATTTGTCCTTGCAAGAAAAAATTTAGCTAATTTGAGATAAAAATCATCTGTATTGGATTAACCATTTGTCAAAAATCACAACCATAGTTCATTTTTGGTTCACCACCTTAGCCTCTTCTGTTGATTTTTGGTTTGTTTATTTCTAGATTTGGTCTCTACTTGTTTTAAAATTTTTGGTTTACCACAAGTCCCTCAACTGCCCCTTGCCATGTTTGGTTTTTTGTGGGTTGTGATTAGATGGTTGTGAAGCTAAAAAAAAGTTCAAATTTGACTCCGCTTGTGATTTGACTTCATTTTGACAAGTCAGAGTTGGATTGGAGCCTACACAAGTTAGAGTCGGAGTTGGATGTCGGATGCAAACTGCGACAAAGTCGGATTTAGAGAATTCCGACTCCAACTACTTTGGTGTTCATCCCTACATAACACCACATTCAAAGGCAGAATGAGTGTTATAATTTTTGAAAGATGGTAATAGTACTCCTTTTAATCATTATTTCAACTTTTATTTGGGGTAGCGGCTGCAGTTAGCTGGAGGTCAATTCAACTATTGACCACCAAAATAAAACCAACGATTGTCGGAATCTTCATGGAACTTCAACAATCGACTGCCAGTAGTGGCTTGATCCCAACTGCTAGTTGTAGGTAAGGCTGTGCAAATCTCTGATTATTCCGATTCTGTCCGATCTCCGCTCCGATTCTGACTTCGAATGAGTGTTTGGAAATCGGAGTAATTCTGAAAATATTTTCAGAGTTTGAAGCCGGAGTTCAAAGTCACTCCAAATTCCAAACTCCAATAAATATAATTAATATATTTAATATTATAATATATGTAAATGATGTTCCATTAGCCTAATGGTTATTATCATTTTTATTAAACTCCATTACTGAGCCCCCACCCCTCCCCAAATGACCTAAGTGAACAAATGGTTTTTTAGAATAAATTCAATACAAAGTAAAACCATTACTGGAGTTTGGAGTACTCCCCGTGAACAAATGTTCCCTAGACTAAAATTAATAAAAAATTAAAAAGTAAAACCATTAATGGAGTAGTCCCCCACGTGAGCTTTGGAAGCTTTTTGAACAAATGTTCCCCAGACCCATAATCAATTCTCTCTCTCATTTCTCCATCTTTGTGCAGCGCCCATTCTCTTTATTTTTCTCAATTCTACGTCTCATGAACTCGAGGGCCTCTCAAATTCTCAAGCTCTCCCTGTCTCCCATGCTGGAGCCATGTCTGACGAGGAGCACTACTTCGTGTCCAAGCTCGAGCCTTGCTAAGTTTTCTGTTTTTCCAACATTTCGATCCTCTCTCCCTCCACCTTTCATAATGATCATGATTACTTAGAATTAAATTTTGCAATTTTAAAAAATTGGAACTCCGATTGGAGCTCTAAACTCCAACCTCCGTTCGGAGTCGGAGCCAAATTTTGCCTTCGAGTTAGAGTCGTAGGTTGGAAGGCACTCATCCGACTCTGTCGGAGTCCGAGCTTAATATATATATATATATTTTAGCATGTAAACGTATGAATTTGATCTTTTATTAAAAAATGAGATATTATGTTTTATTAGAGCGGGTAAAAATCAGCATTACACTATTTCGAATGAAATTAAATTCTTATAAAATTTATTCTATATTTTTATAATTTTTTGTACGAGTTTATTTTAAGAGGAGTCCTACTATCACAAATAGATTAAACAAAAATAATCTCACAAATTGACATGATTTCATGTGATTCGTAAATAATTTATTTTACAATAAAAATAATTTTATAATTTGACACACTACATCAATTTATAAAATTCTTTCTATATAATTTCTTTATAGCTATAATATTTCTCTTTTTTATTTTATTTTATTTTCTCATCCATTTCATTTCCAATGTTTTCTCTCCTTTTTTTTCTTCTTTGTTTCCCATCCGTCGCTTGTCTCCAACGTTGCCAACAAAATAAATTCAACAAATAGCTGCTTGTTATGAAACTTATGAAAAGATAGAGAGCAAAAGAGAGAGAGAGATGTTTAGAGAACTTTGTTTTCTCTTCTTTCTTGGGGTCTTACACAAATGAGGACTCCCTCTATTTATAGGGATTTCTTGGTACAAAGGATGGTTAGGATTGTTACACTTGTCATCAATCCAATGGTAAAGAGTACAAAGGAGGTTAGGTGTACCTAAAATCACTATTGGGGGGTAGGTGTACCTAAGATTACCATTGATGGCTAAATGTGGTCATACAATACAATTTGAACTTGGTTTCTAACACTCCCCCTTTGGATGACCACATATAAAGAATATGCCTCGTTAAAACCTTGTCAAGGAAAAACCCAGTGGGAAAAAACCAATGACGAAGGAAAAAGAGTACAATATTCTGTATATCGTCAAGTGCTTTAAGATTGCCTCATTAAAACCTTGCAAAGGAAAACCCAGTGGGATAAAACCTTAGCGAAGGGAAAAGAGTACAATCAGCACAAATCTTCAAGACATTTACTCCCCCTGAAAAGTGCATGATAATAGGTCTTCAAGTCTTCGCATTCCAATCTTCTGCACAAGTTTCTTAAATGTTGCAGTTGGTAATGCTTTAGTGAATAAATCTGCCAGATTATCACTTGACCGTATCTGCTTGACATTAATTTCACCTTTCTCCTGAAGTTCATGAGTATAAAAGAATTTAGGTGAAATGTGTTTGGTTCTATCACCTTTGATATATCCTCCTCTAATTTGAGTAATACAAGCAGCATTATCTTCGTATAAAATTGTTGGACTATCATTAATCACTGGAAGACCACACTTTTCTTGAATATGTTGAATCACTGATCTTAGCCAAACACATTCTCGACTTGCCTCATGAATTGCAATTATCTCTGAGTGATTTGAAGAGGTAGCAGATATTGTTTGCTTGACAGATCTCCATGATATAGCAGAATTTCCATAAGTAAATACATATCCAGTTTGAGATCTACCTCTGTGTGGATCTGAAAGATAACCTGCATCCGCATATCCAACTAATTGTGGACTTGATCCATGTTGATAAAATAATCCCATATCAACTGTACCTCGGAGATATCGAAGGACATGTTTAATGCCATTCCAATGTCTTCGAGTTGGTGCGGAACTATATCTTGCAAGTAAATTAACTGAAAATGCAATATCAGGCCGAGTGCAATTTGCAAGATACATCAGGGCTCCAATTGCACTGAGATAAGGTACTTCAGGACCAAGAATTTCTTCATCATCTTCACAAGGACGAAATGGATCTTTTTGCACATCAAGTGATCGAACAACCATTGGAGTACTCAGAGGATGAGCATTGTCCATGTAAAAGTGCTTCAAGACTTTCTCTGTATAAGTTGACTGATGAATGAGAATTCCATTTTGTAAATGCTCGAGCTGCAGGCCGAGACAAAATTTCGTTTTGCCAAGGTCTTTCATTTCAAATTCATTCTTTAAATATGTAGCGGTTCTTCTTATCTCTTCAGGAGTTCCAACAAGATTTAGATCATCAACATAAACCGCAATAATAACAAATCCAGAGTCTGATTTTTTAATGAAAACACATGGGCATATTGGATTATTCTCAAATCCTTCTTTCAATAAATATTCGCTAAGGCGTTTATACCACATGCGTCCGGATTGTTTTAATCCATATAAGGATCTTTGAAGTTTAATAGAGTACATACTTTTAGATGTACTCAAATTAGAAGCTTCAGGCATTCTATATCCTTCAGGGATTTTCATATATATGTCATGATCCAATGATCCATATAAGTATGCAGTAACCACATCCATTAACTGCATATCTAATCCTTTTGTAACTACCAAACCAATCAAAAATCTGAATGTGATTGCATCCATAACAGGAGAGTATGTTTCCTCATAATTAATCCCTGGTTTCTGCAGGAAACCTTGTGCAACAAGTCGTGCTTTATATCGCACAATTTCATTTTTCTCATTACGCTTACGCATAAATACCCATTTATATCCAACAGGCATTACACCCTTTGGTGTTTGTACAATTGGTCCAAAGACCTCTCGCTTTGCTAGCGAGTTTAATTCAGCTTCAATAGCTGATTTCCATTTTGGCCAGTCATTTCTACGTCGACATTCTTCGACAGTTCTTGGCTCAATTTCTTCATTACTTCTGGTAATGTCAAGGGCCATTTTATATGAAAATATGTTGTCCACAACGGTTTTATTTCTATCCAGAATTTCTCCAGTATTCATGAAATGTATCGAGATCTCGTTATTTTCAGGTACCTGTCCCTCTTCAAGGGAAGACATTTCATTAAATACCTCTTCAGGAGGTTCTTTTTCAGGAGATTTATTCTCTTCAGGAGTATCAATTACTCTTATGGCCTGTGTTGTGGGTATGGACTCTTCAGGAGTACCAAATTCATTTTGTATTTTTCTCTTCCGAGGAATTTTATCCTTTGCACCAATAGGCCGTCCACGCTTCAGGCGTATCTTGGACTCACCTGTTGCTGTTTTGGCAATTTGTCCTTCAGGGACTGCAATCCTTGCTGGAATATTAACAGCAGGAATATATGATTTTACCACACCTTTAGTGTCAGTAAATGCATCCGGTAATTGATTTGCAACACTTTGCAAATGAATAATCTTTTGAACCTCTAGTTGACATTCATTTGTACGAGGATCAAATTGGGAAAGAGCTTTATTTTTCCAAGTAATTTCCTGTCGTGCTTCAGGCACCGACTTCTCATTACCCAATGTTGGGAAAATGGATTCGTCAAAATGACAATCCTCAAAACGTGCCTTAAACATATCCCCTGTAAGAGGCTCAAGGTATCTAATAATAGATGGAGAATCAAACCCAATATATATTCCAAGTCTACGTTGAGGACCCATCTTTGTACGTTGTGGAGGTGCAATTGGAACATATACCGCACATCCAAAAATACGAAGATGAGTAATATTTGGTTGTTGACCAAATGCAAGCTGTAATGGAGAATATTTGTGATATGCTGATGGCCTAACACGAATCAATGATGCTGCATGAAGTATAGCATGTCCCCAGGCAGAAATAGGAAGTTTTGATTTCATAAGTAAAGGTCTAGCGATTAACTGAAGCCTTTTAATTAATGATTCAGCTAAACCATTTTGAGTGTGTGTGTGGGCAACTGGATGTTCAACATCTATGCCTATTGACATGCAATAGTTATCAAAAGCTTGAGATGTAAATTCACCTGCATTATCCAATCGAATAGTTTTAATTGGATAATCAGGAAATTGTGCTCTAAGTTTAATTATTTGGGCAAGAAGTTTAGCAAATGCAATATTTCTAGTGGAAAGAAGACAAACATGTGACCATCGACTTGATGCATCAATTAAAACCATAAAGTATCTGAACGGTCCACTTGATGGTTGAATAGGCCCACATATATCCCCATGAATTCTTTGTAAAAAAGACGGAGATTCAAAAACAATTTTTGAGATAGATGGTTTGATAATCAATTTACCCTGAGAACATGCAGAGCATGGATATTCATTGGGTAAGATAATCCTCTGATTCTTTAGGGGATGCCCATACGAATTATCAAGTATTCGTCTCATCATTATTGCTCCCGGATGTCCAAGGCGATCATGCCAAGTCATAAAGACTTTGGGGTCAATGCACTTCTGGTGCATTACCACATGTGATTCGATTGTTTTCATTTCTGTATAATACAATCCAGATGAGAGGGCAGGCAGTTTTTCTAATACGAGCTTCTGGCTCGAAATTATTTTAGTAATGAGAAGATGCTCTTTATTGTCTTCGTCGGTGGTTTCAATATGACAACCATTACGACGTATATCCTTAAAACTCAATAAATTTCTTCTTGATCGTGAAGAAAATAGAGCATCATCGATGCAAAATTTGGTGCCATTAGGCAACACAATATAAGCTCTTCCGGAGCCTTCAATTAGATTCGATGAACCAGATATGGTATGAACGTAGGCTCTACTCAATGTTATATTTTGAAAATATTTTTTGTCTTTAAGAATTGTGTGAGTTGTAGCACTGTCAGCCAGACATACATCTCTATTATTCATCTCAAGTTCATCAGTAATACTCATGATTCTACAAAATATATAAAACTTTCATTAAAACATTGCAAAATATAAATAAAGAAAATACATTAATCAAAAAGGAACACTTCCATCACCAATCAAGTGATCTATTCTATCACTAGAATTTTCAAAGAAATCAGAAACATCAAGATTTGTAATATCTTCTCTATCTAAAGCATCTGATGATTCAGCAAAATTTGTTTCAAACTTTTTTGTTTTTTCTTTTATAGAAGTTTGATATAAGTCAACCAAATGCTTAGCTGTACGACAGGTACGAGCCCAATGTCCAGTCATACCACATCTATGGCATCCATCTTCATCTTTCTTTAAAGATTTATTTTGAGGACCTTTGCCCTTCTCTGAGTTGAACCACTTCTGGTGGTACGGTGTATATCTTCTATTATCCCTTTTAGTGTGGTCTCTTCTAGGACCTCCACTTCTGTAATCTTTTCTACCACGTCCTCGTCCTCGGTTTCTTTGAAAATATGCACCATTTGCTTCTGGAAATGGTGTAAATCTAGTATCATTCACTTCAGGGAATGATATAGAACCAGTAGGACGTGACTGATGATTTCTTAATAAAAGCTCATTATTTTGCTCAGCTACAAGAAGACAAGATATAAGTTCAGAATATTTTTTGAACTTTCGCTCTCGATACTGCTGCTGCAGGAGCACATTCGAGGCATGAAAAGTGGTATATGTCTTCTCTAACAAGTCATCATCAGTGACTTTTTCACCACATAATTTTAATACTGAGCTAATTTTAAAGAGTGCAGAGTTATACTCACTAACACTCTTGAAATCTTGCAACCTCAGGTGCATCCAATCATGACGAGCTTTTGGGAGGATCACAGTTTTCTGGTGCTCATATCTCTCCCTTAAATCATTCCACAAAATAAGGGGATTTTTCACCGTGAGATACTCAGTTTTTAATTCTTCATGGAGATGGTGCCTAAGGAAAATCATTGCCTTAGCACGGTCCTGCCGGGACCCTTGATTTCCTTCTTTAATTGTATCTCCCAGGTTCATCGCATCTAGATGGATCTCAGCATCAAGGATCCAAGATAAATAATTTTTCCCAGAAATGTCAAGAGCAACGAATTCCAATTTCGTAAGATTTGACATTTTCTACATATATAAATCAGGAACATAAGTATGTTTATATTAAGAAATACATTTACAAAATTATGAGAATAAACATAGAGTTTCATCAAGTAATATAACATTTCATATTCATATTGAGAATTACAAATAATATATTGAAAAACTTACTTGAAGTAGAAGACTACTAGCTTCAAAACCGTCAGAGACTTCGTGCTGATAACGTGTTATGAAACTAATGAAAAGATAGAGAGCAAAAGAGAGAGAGATGTTTAGAGAACTTTGTTTTCTCTTCTTTCTTGGGGTCTTACACAAATGAGGACTCCCTCTATTTATAGGGATTTCTTGGTACAAAGGATGGTTAGGATTGTTACACTTGTCATCAATCCAATGGTAAAGAGTACAAAGGAGGTTAGGTGTACCTAAAATCACTATTGGGGGGTAGGTGTACCTAAGATTACTATTGGGGGCTAAATGTGGTCATACAATACAATTTGAACTTGGTTTCTAACACTGCTTACTTTTCAATTGTTGATTTTTTCCTCATTTTTTATTTTCCTGAAGTAAGAAAAGGATGATGAAAAGGTTGAACTCTGAATCTAGACGTGCTGTAGACATCTGTTGGTAAAGATTAAAAAAAAAAAAAAAACAGGAAAATACTTTAATTAAAAAATGATTATTCAAAAGTAAACTTACAAACTATGTGATTTGATGTGGTAGTCAGATTGTAAAGTAACTTTTATCATAAAGTAGATCTAATGGATTTCATAAAGTTACATCAGTTTGTGAGTTTACTTTGTATAATTTTTTTTATGTCTGTAACAATTCTCTAAAAAAAATTTATAAAAGAAGCTACTTAATGTAAAAAATAAGGTATATAGGTTTAGTTAACGAATTGTTAGCCAAATTTAACCAATTTTTTCAGCTAACTTATGGGAATGCTCTTATAATATCTTTATTGGCTTGATCAAAGTTTAAAAATGACTCAAAATTTGGTTAATATGTGCCAAAAAAACCCTACATTAGATTGAATATTGCTGAAAAAATTTAGATATTAGCTATAGTCATTCAACAAATTTGGAAAATTACAGTAATTTTAATAAACATTAAAATAATACTTTCTCACTGCAAGCAAATAAATTAAATTAATTAGAATATAATTAACATTTAACATTTAGAATATAATTACTATTAACAGTTAATAATACTTTTTTTATATTAATTTAATTATAATATAATTATTATTAACATTTAATTGGTAGAATTATAAAATATCTTTTCATTTTTAGGAAATAATTGAGTTTCAATTCTTTCTAATTGTTTACTCATGGTTTTTAGATATAGGTTGGTATAATTATTTTGTTAGATTATATTATCAGTATTCTTACTTTCTGTTACCGTATTATACATTTTTTTAATCGGTGTAGCTAGTATTTGAGTACTTCTTTGATTGTACTTAATAGCTTCAAATGGGGTATTCTTCGTAAACAATTTGATTATTATATTCTTTAATCCATTGATTTGTAGTCCTATTTATAGTTGATAATTGGTTTGATTTATAGATTTCAAATCATGTAAAGAAATGTACATTAATTTGTATTCCTTCTAAGTACTTATAATATTTTTGTTGAATATAATCTCTCTCTATTTTTGTAAAAGTTGAGAAAAATACTAATATTTTTTTATTATTTTCTTATTTGATATAATCTTGTTTGAGATATTCTTTATTAATTTTAAATTCTTCTTACTCAGGGTGTATATTATTTGGGCATCATTTTTAATTACTTGTGAACATATTAGAGAAAAACTTTCATCCTTTTCACTTGAAGGTATTATAAAAATATTTAATAATTTTTTCTTTAATGTTTCAGCTATATCTAATTTATTAATATGTTATTTAACCTTACAATTTGACTTGTAAGGTCAAATGTGATAAAAATAAATCAAATAAAAAATTATTAAATTAATAATATTTTATTATTATATAAAGACTAAATAGATAATCTAATGTAAAAATTAAATTTAAATAAAATATATACATAGAAATTTATGTGATATCAGTTAAAATGCAATTAAAATGATGGAACTAAGGTACTGTTTGGCCACTTGAAATTTTCATCTTAAACTCAAAATTCTCATTTCATCATTACAACTTTCTCAAATCTCAATATAAAATATAATAAATAATTTAACTATTTCTTAACTTTTTCAAATCCTAAAACAATAATAATATTAAAATATAATATTTTAATATTTTATCTTAAAACTCAAATTTTCATGTGAGAATTTTTAGTGGCCAAGCAGAACCTAAATCTTCATTTTTAGCATAAGTTTAGAAGTTAGATAAGGTTAAGAATTCTCATCTCATTTTATTTTATTATTAAATTTTTTTAAAATGTTCATATAAAATATAATAAATATTTCAAGTTTTTAAAATTTTAATTCAATTTTTTAAAATTTTAAAATAATAATATTAAAAATAATATTTTATTTAATTTTTTTTTACTTCTATTTCAAATTAAAAATTTTCTCTCACCTTCTAAACTAATCCTTTCCGATAGATTCTATCACTGTTTTTAATTTCGTATTGGTCATTAGTTCGATATAAAAATTGTACTTATTTCGTACTGGTCAAAATATCGGCCGTATTTCGATCTGTACTGGGTTATGTACCGGCTGGTATTTCGGTCTTTACTTTTCTTTTTTTCATTTTTTCAAATTACAAAGTTATTTTTTGACCCTCAATTCAGACCAGTCTATTTATAATTTATATATATATATATATATCTATTTATACATAATTTATTCATATATAAATTATTATTTTTGAATATAATTAATACATATATAATATAATTTATTTATATATTGACTATCTTAAAACGCTATACAAAACGATACAAATACTTAATACCTTAATCGGTAGTACATTGATATTCAAAAGAGTTATGCTATATACAAGTAAAACTACGTACTAATTTATATATTAATACTGATTACTTCATATTTAAAATTTAAATTAATATTATTTTTAATAAAATTTATTTTTTAATTAATCATATTACATTTATGCGTACATTAATACACAATTGATCCTATTACATTTTTCCTATTCAAAATATTGGATTCTGTATCATGCACATGCACTCGCCAAAACGTCACGCTCTCCGAAACCCAACACAAAACGACAGATGCCAGCCGAATAAAAACACCAACCCGGTAGGCCCATGCTTACACACACGTGTGGGCTTTGTTACCGAGAAAACCACGTCCTTCGTCTCTCCGTCAGTCACCGTTATCCGGTCCGTTATGTTAGGCTACCAAAAGGCCAAATCCCGATCAAATCTCTTCGTGACTCCGTCTCGGCGAATCCAGTTAGGATGGGAAATTTTGGCGGGTATTTTGCCCACACGGAGGGTTTCCCCAAAAGGAACCCTAGTGGAAGAGTAAGAAACTCTTTGAGAATTGAGAAACTGAGAAAGGCAGAAAGAGAGGGAGAGAGAGGGGAAAAGTAGAGATCAGAGCTCAAAAACCTCTTGCGATTTTAACTCGATCTTAGCAAAAACTACTTTCGTTCTCACATTTCTTCACCCTATCTGTAAATTTGGTGGGGGAGGTAAAAATCGTGAACCTTTTGTGAATTTGGTATGCTTGAGTTTCAGGTTTTTTGGCTCGCACTTGTGGTTTTTCAGATTGATTTGAGAAAATTTGGAAATCTAAAGTATGCATTAATTGGAAACTGAAGATAGTATCACTGGCTTAGATTGGATCGGCTAGGGTTTGGATGACTCAAGCTGCATTAGAGAAGACGGAGGAAGCTAAACCTTTGGAAGCAACTTACAGCAACTCGCGTACCAGAAGCTGCAATATGGACCCTCCCGAAGCTCGATTCACAAACTTCTGCAAGGTTTATTTTTGTTTTTTCTCTTTCTTGATTACTTGTACCCTTTTTTCTTCACATTATCACCTCATTTTGCTGTTTACTTTTGTTATAAGTTTTAATATGCATTTTGATTTGGATCTCTGTTTTATTTTTCAAATTTTGGTTTTCTGTGAATTATTTATGGGTTTTGGTGACAGTTGAGACTATCATTGGATGAGAACACTTGTACGAGAGCTATGAGGCTGTTTAAAGAAACCAAGCACCTTCTATTGGCGAATAGTTCTGCTATTGGAAATGGAACGGTATATTTTGTAGTTCTCATTTTTCCTTTTCATGAGAAAAGGTTGTTATGTGGCACTAACTGAATTGTATTTGTTTGTGCCAGCCTGATGAAGCAGAAAGGTTTTGGTTTGCATTTGTTTTATATGCTGTGAAAAGGCTATGCGAGAATAATGGAGATAGCGAGCAACAAGGTTGTGATGATAATGGCTTTACCTTATGCCAGATACTAAGAGTTGCAAAGCTGACGTACGTTTTTAGTCGTTCAGTTTTCCCTTTTCGGTGATTATTTACTTTCTTTGATTCTAGTCGTCGTATCCTGTGTTTCGTAGAATTGTGGACTTCTTCAGGGAGCTTCCACATTTTGTGGTCAAGGCTGGTCCCATTTTGAGTAATTTATATGGTGAAGATTGGGAAAACAGACTTGAGGTATGGATGTGATGGAGCGATATGCTTTTATTTTAAGAGGGTGGTCGTATTATGTGTTCTGGACAGAGATGCAATTAATGGTACTGCCTTCATTTTTTCCAATCAGGCGAAGGAGTTGCAGGCCAATTTTGCGCACTTGAATCTTCTTAGCAAGTGGGTTATCCTTTCTTTTGTATCTTTAAACCGTGTATTTAGTCTGATGCATTGCCTCTTTCTCTTTTGATGATTCAACTTTGCTGTCTTTTATCGCATCTAAGAAGCCTGAGACTAGGATGCAATTAATTACAGATACTTCCAGAAGCAGTTATGGTAGTTGAGTGTAATGTCAAGTCTCCTTAATTTTATTTGTGTTTTGTGGTACTCGTGTGTTTGCTGAAGTGGTACTGATAAAAAATTGTTTGCTGAAGTGTTGATATAGGAAGTGATGGGAATTTCCATCTTTCCCATACATAACGTCTATGTAAATTTTTCTGAGTCAATATATCATTGACAAATTCTGTTAGTGTCATTGACTTTTAAGATTCACAATAGTTTAATGCGAGGTGATTAAGAACAGATAATTTGTTACTTGTAGCTAAGCAGAATTCATAAGATTTAGTTAATTGCATGGTGCTGGAAAAGCTTTGCTCCTGGTATTATGGACAGAATATAGAATGGTGAGAGCTGGGTGGACCTTGAATGCTTTTGAAGTTAGAGTATATGATTGTTTCAGCTCTTTACATGTTTTTTTCTCCTTTTGATAAGTAGTGTTTTACATCTCTTTTGTTTTTTTTTTAATAATTAGCCTTTTACAAGTTTTTTACTAGCATACTTGGAGATTTCTCCTCTGTTAAAGAGATTGTACTGCCATTCTATATCATTTTCACTAGACAGCCCCTACTTTTTCATTCATTGATTGAGGTGCTGTTCACTGAAAAGAAGTAAAGCGAAAAAAACTCTTAGCTTATTCAATGTCATAGATATTGTTCAATGGTTATCTATTGGATTTAATAGAACACCTATTATAGTTAATATTATTTATCTTATGATTCTGGTGTCACATTAAAGTATTCAATGTTTATGTGATTAAACTTTCTTCTAAGGCAATAGGTGACTACATTTCCAGTATTTCCTCTCTTGACCAATTTTCTAGTTTATATGTAAATGACATCATTTTCTCATTATATTAATGATAAAAGGCACTACGGTCGCGCCTACCGGGATTTCTTCTTGACAAGTGATGCAAATGTTGATAAGCAGTCATCTGTTGCTAGTTCCTCTGGTTATGTCTCGGACT
This sequence comes from Carya cathayensis, assembly GCA_011037825.1. Taxonomy (NCBI): domain Eukaryota; kingdom Viridiplantae; phylum Streptophyta; class Magnoliopsida; order Fagales; family Juglandaceae; genus Carya; species Carya cathayensis. The sequence goes on from QGSO01000558.1 coordinate 499,654, forward strand.
ACCATCGTTTTGGATGGTTGCTGTTTTTGGCACTTCGTGTACATGTGTTCAGCCGTTGTAAGGACTTGGTGACTTGCACAAATGGTTTGGTTTCTGTATTGGTGAGTTACATTCCTGCATTACATAATTTCATTGATTAATATATCCCAGAATGGTGGTCTGGTTATGGGCATAACATGTGCTTTTCAATTTTCTTCTTGAATGTGTAAAAATGGTTGTTGCATTAAGTTAGAATTTCGAGAATTGTCTGAAAAACAGAGAAGTTAAACATTTTAAATAGGATCAAAGCAAAATCAGTTTCTGGATTTTCATGGGTTGGCTAAAAGTTACCTAGGTTTACAATTTTACCAATTTAATTATTGGATTTGAAGTTTTTGCAATTAACTCTCTCTGTGTAACTCTCGTTAGACTCACTAACGGTGAGTTTGCCATGTGGCATTAATGCTTTGTGTCAACCAATTAGAATCAACACGACACCACATTAGCCACATTAATAAAAAACCATAAAGGCCAAATCAGTCCTCAAGTTTCACCCGTTGGCAAAAAACTCCTGAGTTTCCAATTTTAGCATTTTAATCCTTGGGTTTTAAACTTTTTGCAACAAAAGTCTTACATCCAACTCTCATTTATAACCACTAGACGTAGTTTCCACATGGTATTGATGGCATGTGTTAGCCAATCAAAATCCTAGACGTGGCACAAAAAGCCATGTCAGCCATCTTACTAAAAATAATAAACAATTTAACATACAATTTCAGAAATCCAGAAATTATTTAAAAAGTCAAAATAATTTTAAAAAATTAAGAAAAAAAATTATAAGTAACAAAAAACAAAAAATAATAATCAAAACCAAAATATTAAAAAAAATTAATTAATAAAAAATAAAAAAAAGGAGTGAACTTAAAAAACAAGACCCTACCTGCTTGTGGAAGTGGCTGTGGGGAGGTTTGTTGGTTTGACCCACCCAAGAGGTGGCCCAATCAGAGCCATCTCAGTGAATGATCTAATTGAGCCACCTTTAATCCTTTATGGTCGCTCAGACCACCCAGAGTTGGTTAATATTTTTTTGTTTTATCAATATTTATGGATGTTTTTGAGATTTTTTCATAGCATTTTTTAATTTTTTTGGCTTTAATTTTTTTGTTTTAGATTTTTAAAATGTATTCATATTTTTAATAAGGTAGCTGACTTGGCATTTTGTGCCACTTGTCGGGTTTTGATTGGTTGCCTTGTGTCAACTGTGTCGTTATTCAATCTAATGAGGGAGTTGGATGGAGAAAGTTAATTGCAAAAAGTCTCAAAACCAAGGATTAAAACGCTAAAATTGGAAACCTATGGAGTTTTTTGCAAATGCTTGCCAACCCAGAGATGATTTTGCCTTGAACGCTTTGATAATATTCTTTCAGCCAAATTGTTTCCCTTGTTCATTTAGAATATTGGTTGTACCTATCAAAAATATTGGTTGTGGTAAAGAGAAGAATTTATCGAAATCTTGCTGACTGCCAAAAAAATTTTCAATTGCAATATTATTGTACTGATTATTGAAATATGTGACAGGCTATTTTAATTATTCATGTTCCTGTTCGCTTCAGAAACTTCAATATCAATGATTCTCAACGCTTCGGTAATTTTTTTCCGTCTCTTTTGGTAGATTTTATATGATAGTTTCTTCTTTCTTGGGGATGAGCCCCCCCCCCCCCCCCTTTTTTCTTTTCTCACATTATTCATGGTTATATGATCCCATCTTTTCTTCTTAAATTTTTGGAAAGGCATCGGAATTTGGCATTCTTAATTGGTGTTGATTCTACTAATTTCTGGTTCAGTTAAGAAAGACAGGAAAGGTGTGGACATCGTTTCATCACTTTGCAACATTTTTTACACCTCAGAAGATGAGTTGAGGAAAACAATGGAAAAGGCCAATAATATAATAGCAGATATTTTGAAGAAAACACCATTTCCAGCATCTGAGTGTAATAGTGAGAACATGGAGAACATTGATACAGGTGATTGAAAATTTCCTTACAGATATATATTCTATGGGTACTGATTATAATATATGGTATTAGCTTCATTTATTGATGTTTCTGAAATTTCAATACTCATGTAGATGGTTTAACATATTTTGAGGACCTACTGGAGGACTCGTCCTTGACATCGAGTTTAGGTATTTTGGAAAAGGATTATGATGATGCAATTCGTAGGAAGGGGGAACTTGATGAGAGGGTGTTCGTTAATGATGAGGACAGCATACTTGTTTCAGGGAGTTTGTCTGGAGGTGCTGTGAACATAAATGGTGTCAAGGTATGTTTTCAGTGAACAAGCTACATTGTTTTTGAAGTCAATGTAGTTGTGCAAAAATACTTGTCATTATTTCTTGTGTAGAAGAAGAATAGTTCATTGTGATATTTTTCTTTTTTAACAGAGAAAATTTGATGCAATAGCCTCTCCAGCTAAGACAATTACAAGTCCACTCTCTCCCCAGTGCTCTCCTGGACCTCATGCAAATGGTGTTCATGGTGGTTCTAATTCCAAAGTGGCTGCTACACCGGTAAGCACAGCAATGACAACTGCAAAGTGGCTTCGGACTGTCATCTCTCCACTTCCATCAAAACCATCTGCAGAGCTGCGGCATTTCCTGTCATCATGTGATCGGGATGTAACTGATGATGTAGTACGCAGGGCACATATAATATTGCAGGCTATATTTCCAAATGGTGGTCTCGGGGAGCGTTGTGCAACTGGAAATCTGCAAAGCACAAACCTCATGGACAACATCTGGGCAGAACAACGGAAACTTGAAGCACAGAAGTTATATTATAGAGTATTGGAAGCAATGTGTAGAGCAGAGGCCCAAATATTGCATGCAACCAATTTGACCTCTTTGTTAACCAATGAGAGGTTCCATAGATGTATGCTTGCCTGTTCTGCTGAACTAGTTCTGGCAACACATAAGACTGTCACAATGTTGTTTCCTGCCGTGTTGGAGAGGACCGGCATTACAGCTTTTGATCTTAGCAAGGTCATAGAGAGTTTTATTAGACATGAGGAATCCCTCCCGAGAGAACTGAGGCGACATCTGAATTCATTGGAAGAACGACTTTTGGAGAGCATGGTATGGGAAAAGGGTTCCTCAATGTATAATTCTTTGATAGTGGCAAGACCTAGTCTCTCTGCAGAAATAAATCGACTTGGGTTATTGGCAGAACCAATGCCATCTTTAGATGCAATTTCCATGCATCATAATTTTTCTTGTGGAGGGGTTCCACCCATGCCATCTTTGCAGAAACATGAGACTTCACCAGGTAATGGTTTTTTGACTTGTGTCTAAAATTTTTCTCATTGGCCACTCAAAATTACATATTTCATTATATGCATAAGTTCTCAGACAGAAAAAATGTACTGAATTGATTGTTAAAAATCTGTGGTAGCTCATTATGGAGCGAGCAAAGTGGTTGTTGCAGATATAGGTTTTAAGCTCCTGGTTGCTGTCCATAAGTATATATACTTACTACAAAGCTAAGACACATAGGGACATGTACAGAACTGGTTGGAATAGCTTTATTTTGTTAAAATAAACTGTGATTTCGATTTCAAGTGATATATATCTACTCTGATACTGTTATTCAGGTCAGCATGGGGATATCAGATCTCCAAAGAGACTGTGCATGGATTATCGAAGTGTATTAGTAGAGAGGAAGTCCTTTACATCCCCAGTCAAGGATCGCCTCCTGAGTAACCTTAAATCAAAGCTACCACCACCCGCTTTGCAGTCTGCATTTGCTAGGTACGATTTGATGTAGATGTTGTCTCGGAAGGCAGTTAGTGATGAATCTAATTAGTTGCGTCATTTTATTGCTATAGCCATTCTTTAACATGTGGTTCTACTTGGGATATCCATGTGTGCAGTCCAACACGGCCAAATCCAGGTGGTGGAGGGGAGACGTGTGCAGAAACTGGAATCAATATATTCTTTGGCAAGGTATGGCACACTTATAAGAAATCACTTCTACTCAAGAGTCCAAGAGAACCTGCCTGTTGCATGTATAATGGATATACATATCCAGGGTTTTGATTTTTCAAAGCTATTCAATTTGAAGCTTTTCTGTGTTATGATGGTAAATCTTCCTGTAGATGACATGTAGATCAAACTGTTGTGGCCATTGGTTTGGTTTGATGACTTGTCAAAACAATGTTGTTTGGTTTGATGAGGATATTGGAGACCAGTCTTAATGCAAGATGTGTTCTATAATGCTTTTTTTTTCCCCATGTTTATGGTGCTGTATCTGTGTTTGAAAGTCCTATTTTTATAAGTAACTAACAAAGTAAATGGTAAACATATGCTCATGTCATGGTTTGTATTTGTAGTCTGTTTATTGTCTCACCTTACCTTCCAGATATAATTAGGATTCAATTCCTTTGTTTCACTTTGCCTTTTTATTTGCACTAACAATTACATTTGTGTACTTGTGCTTTCTAGATAACTAAGTTGGCAGCGGTCAGAATCAATGGTATGGTTGAAAGGCTGCAACTATCTCAACAGATCAGGGAGAATGTGTACTGTCTTTTTCAACAAATATTAAGTCAGCGGACGCCACTATTTTTTAACCGCCACATTGACCAAATTGTACTTTGTTGTTTTTATGGAGTTGCAAAGGTTTGCTATAATTAATTGAGTGTTTTTGGTCTCCCGTTTAATCATATTCCTTTTTTCTGAGTCTTGCCATGTTTTGAACTGCAGATATCTCAACTTACCCTGACCTTTAAGGAAATTATTCACAACTACAGGAAGCAACCACAATGTAAACCTCAAGTTTTCCGCAGTGTGTTTGTGGATTGGTCATCTGCCCGGCGCAATGGGGTATGTCGACATAATCTCTAACTGTCAGTTTTATGCATGAGTTTTATTCCGGCTGTAAAGCCTCTGTTGATTGAGCTTGGCCCTGCTGGAACAACCACAAAAGCTAACCGAGTTCCTGATGGTATGCTTTTGTTACAAATTTTACAATGGAAACAGAGAACGTCACAGGAACATGTTGATATCATTACATTTTACAATGAAATATTTATTCCGGCTGTGAAGCCTCTGTTGGTTGAGCTTGGCCCTGCTGGAACAACCACAAAAGCTAATCGAGTTCCTGAAGTCAACAATAATACTGATGGTATGCTTTTGTTACAAATTTATGTATAATTGTCATGCTGATTCTATTTGGTGTCAATTGTAATTGGCATCCTGCTAACAATTGCCTGATATGCTTTTGTATTTTCTGGCTGATAAGCTCAATGTCCTGCATCTCCTAAAATATCTCCTTTTCCAAGTCTCCCTGATATGTCCCCAAAGAAAGTATCAGCAGCACATAATGTATATGTCTCTCCATTGCGATCATCAAAGGTACTTGTATGTTTCTTTAGCGTTCACATTTTCTTTGCTCCTTTCTCTTCTTTTTCAAATCAGTCGACCTCACATGCTTACAATCGTACTTGATCAGAGGACAAAAGATTCCACATCTTCATGTGCTATATAAAGTTATTTGAGATATTTGGTGTGTGTTTACATTTGAGTTATGTTATATGCTACACTCCCCACTCCCATCATTTTGCGTTGATGTGCCACTGTCTATCAGCCCTAGATTTTGCTAGCTCTTATTTTAAAAGGAAAAAAACCAAGGGTTGATGGATAATGGCATGTCATAAGACTGGGTGGAAGTAGGATGAAAGTATATAATGCAAGTCCCATTCTTGATTTGTTGGAACCTTGAATTCCCACCTCCCTGTAACGGTGACTTTGATGATTCAATTTACTCTGAGAGCTCATATCAGTTTTCTTATCTGTTTTCCATGTACATACCCAGAGATGAACCATCATATATGTCACTTGAGGCATTTGTCAAAGTTGGTTCTTGAAATTATGCCAACAAATTTAACTTGCAGTTAGTTAGCTATTGTACAGATGCCTGCTCTATTCTTTAGGCCTTTGGCTTTTTTGAGAAGGTGGCATTTTTTTTTCTCTTTTTCACCTTGTATTTGAGTTGCTTGCTTGGTCTTGCAATGGGATGTTGTGCTGCTTGATAAATATTTGAGAGTTATTTTACTGCAAGAACCTAATAGTATTTTGCATGCAACTCCTGGTGTTGACATAGATAGCATCTTTAATTTATCTGGGCCAACTTCCTTTTGTTGATTCGGATGATACTTATAGCAAAGGATCGTGATTATGATAATGTAGTGACTGATCTCGATGGATGAACTTGACATCGAAATAAGTTGAACTGGAGTGCTCTGATCTGTAATTGCATCCTAGGACTGACTTACTGATTCCTTTGTTTGAAATTAAAATCTGAACATCTACAGAAGGATGCTCTAATCTCACATAACTCGAAAGGTTACTATGCTTGCGTTGGAGTGAGTACTCATGCATATCAAAGCCCTTCGAAAGACTTGAGTGCTATCAATAACCGCTTGAATGGGTATGCATTTCTACATGCTTTCAACTTCTGAGGTTTGAGCCTTTTTTACCTTTTTGTACCATATCAATTATATCCTCATAGGCGTTGCTTTTTACTTCAGGACCCGAAAACTCAGAGGTACCTTAAACTTCGATGATGTTGATGTCGGCTTGGTTAGTGATTCTATGGTGGCCAACAGTCTCTATCTTCAGAATGGGAGTTGTGCATCCTCATCAGGTGCACCACTGAAATCTGAGCAACCTGACTCCTAATTTGATGGACAGGGTGACCTCATATGTAAATTCTAAGTGTCTCATTCTTCCCCTGTTTTAATCTATACATGTTTTAAACCTGTGAGATGGGGTATGGTATGAGCGGTTTAGTTATTTTAGGATGGCCGCCACAATCCCCGTATGCTTATTTAAGGTAGGTATGGAGCTTTCCGAAAATGTAGTTCACTCTGACCGACTAATTTAATAAAATTACTTATTATTTTTTTTTTCAAGTTTTGAGTGATTATTGATCTTCACCTACTCGTGCCTAGTTCGCTATGGCATTCACTCTCTCCTCTACTGCACCTAGTCGTTACTAACTAACGAATTCTTCAATTATGATTTCTACTTATTAAATCCTCAGCTGTCTTGGAGGTATACCCATGTGTATCCACATAACAGCAGCTTGATATCTCTCAGATGCATTTAATTTGATCTTGTTCTTAGCTGCCCCTTCCCATCTGAAGCCTCAGCCTCAGCCTCTGAACAAATTCATTTTATTAGGGTTTTCCATTGGATGTTGGATCGGATGTGATTTCTACTATGGATTGGGTGTGGGATGAATAAGTTCACTTGCATAATAAAGATGTGGTCTTTCAACTCCTCCCTTCTTCCCCTTACCCTTTTTGGGACATCCACATTGGGAACTGCAAATCAGGACAATAGAAGATGCTGTGCTGCTTTGGCCTACAAGTAGGCATCTTGTCAAGAACCCTAACCGAAGTGGGGAAACCTGCATCTGGAGAAGTGAAGGGATGAAATAACAGTGAAGTCTAAGTAAGAGTTGAGCGACACCATTTTGGAGGAAGTAATGAAACGCTGCGTAGTGCTTGTTGGAACGCCACGTTTTGGGAGGGAAATTATAAGTGAAAGCAACTCTGCAGCTCAACGGAAGGAATAGACCGTTTCATTTGGTCATTCTAGAGGATTGTATAGCTTAGACTTTTCTTTTATAGTAATTTCTGTTATTTTCCATTTCTACGTTTTGTCAATTATTTCTTGCTTTAGTTTGTTAGCCTTGTGCGGTATAAGGGAAACATAAAGGGGAGGGAAAGGTTTGTTGAAAATCCTACAAGAAGATTGTGAATCTAGAGGTTAGGGTGACCTTGAACCATTCCTTTTGTAATTTTCTTTACTACCAATTTCCATCAATACCAATCAGTTTATAATTCGTCTATTCCTTACATTCAAAATCTCTACTGTTCCATTTGGATTCATAACAATTGGCATTAGAGACTAACAATTCTTCATGGCAGACGGGATAAGATTCCAACAGTAGTAAGAAAATTTGTTACCGAGTAAATCCATGGAAGAAATTCTTGCTCAAGGATTTAGTAGAACAAACACAAAAATTACAAGATTTTGTGGCAACGATTGAAGGAATTTTCGAATGATTTTATAGAATCTTTTGTTTAGTTGCAAGACTAGGAGGTCCAGAATCGTGCAATCTAGGAGGATGAAGAATATGCAACGAAGGTTGAAGAAAATGTGGCATTGTCCACAAAAGTATATTTTGTGGGTCTAATAAGGGAAATTTTCTATGACCACCGAATTTCCCTCCTCTCATTTAACCTTAAAATCCCTCATGCCCAACCTTTGTTCCACCCCAATTGCAAGGCTAATCCAAAGATCCCCCTCATTCTCTCTGTTTAGCGCAAGCTCGGTGGCTTCTCCTTATCTGACCTCACCGATGAATCTGCTACCCCAGCCAGGATAGACGACTTCAAGGCTACCATCATGGAGATCGTGAATGCCGAAGCTGCGGTTGTGGTTGAGATTCCTTTGCAGAAGAAAATCAAATGGCTATTCAAGCCCATGGTTGTGATCGTTTACAAGAGAGAAGAGAAGCAACCCTCAATCGGAAAAAATCTCCTCCGTGGGAAGTATTCCAAACAAATGACCACGTCTCGAATGCCATCCTCCATGGCTGAAAAGCTTCACACAATCTTTATTTGTGTGTTTGTTGGGAAATGTTGGGTTTGTTTGGCCATGAGTGAGCTCCTGTCATGTAAACCCTCAGTTATATTCGTATCGCGACCTCCACTCGTATGCCCAAATCCACCGCCTTGACACCTTTATTCCTCCACTTGCTCAAGTGTGACGATATCCAAGATGCCATTGTTGAAGGAGCAAGCTCATTCCTATTTACAGAATACGGCTTCATTTTGTAGATTTTGTTATGTTATTCTCCTCACTTTTGCATAGAAACTTCTCATTACAAAACCAAGCCAATGAGTGGCAAGACCAAATCTCCAAATGCACTATCTATTTTCAAGTACATTGACTCTGTCTCTAATTCAAGATTGCTGGACAATGTTTTGGAAGAAGTTTCTCCTAGCAAACAACTAACCATATCAAGTGGATGCGCTTTTATCAATCCATCCATATGCTAAGCCATTGGAATTGCTAGTTGCAACTGTATTACTTAGATGCCTTGGGGGATTGTCACTTTTTGGAGTGACCGGTGGTAGCTTAACGGAATGCCTTTGGTTGTCATGGACATATGTAGCTGATTCAGGAAACCACACTAACTCAAAAGGTATTGGTTGGAGGCTAGTTTTAGTTTCCATTAGCTTCGGTGGGATGCTGATTTTTGCAATGATGCTTGGACTTGTTTTTGATTCAATTTCTGAGAAGATTGACTCACCAAGGAAAGGAAGAAGTGGGTGGTAGAACAAAACCACAATTTGATTCTTGGGTGGAGTGATAAATTGGGATCACTTCTTAATCAACTTGCTATAGCCAATGAGAGTTTGGGTGGAGGAATGGTTGTGGTGATAGCTAAGCGAGACAAATGAAATGGAACTTGACATTGGTAAAATGGAATTCAATTTCGAAGGAACATCGGTTATATGTAGAAGTGGGAGTCCTCTGATTCTAGTTGACCTAAAAAAGGTATCCGTCTCAAGGCCTGTGCAATCATTGTCCTAGATGAAGATGGAGATGTTGATCAGAGTGATGCTCGTGCACTTAGAACAATTTTAAGTCTAATTGGAGTTAAAGAAAGGCTTAGAGGACATATAGTTGTTGAACTTAGTGATCTGACAACAAGGTCCTTGTTAAACTTGTTGGTGGAGATCTTGTAGAAACTATTGTGGCTCGTGATGTAATAGGTCACTTGATGATTCAATGTGCTTAGCAATCAAGACAAGCACAGATTTGGGAAGACATACTTGGGTTTGAGAATTGTGATTTATGTATCAAAAGATGGCCTAAGTTGGATGGCATACAATTTAAGGATATCTTAATCAGTTTTCCCAATGCCATTCCTTGTGGAATCAAGGTTACGTCATGTAGTGGTAAAATTACTTCGAATTTTGATGATTCTCCTATGTTCTACAAGAAGGTGATGAAATTCTTGTTATAGTTGAGGATGATGACACCTATTCTCCAACAACATTGCCTACGGTTTGGAGAGGTAGTTGGCCAAAAGACTTTTCGTTCCAAAAACTGCAGAAATGATCCTTTTTGTGGATGCATCTCTAGCTCCTAGTTTAGAGCTTTGGATGTTCAATGATGTTCTTGAGAAGGTGAGGGAAAAGAATCTTATTGATGGTGGTCTTGACATCAAGCGATTGATGAATATATCCGTGGTTATTCTATACAAACTTATGTCATTCTGGTTTGTTGAGCTTTTAGTTGTTCTTTTCGACATAGGATGTATAGGAGCTTGCAAACTTGCTTGGTTGCTTTACGTTCAAGCATTGCGTGCGGGCAATCTCTATTGTTTGGATGTTTCGTGCCTCGTGTCTGAGGAACTCAAAGAAGCATACCCACACCTTGTAGGCAAGGAGCTCTAAAGGGGAGATATTGTCAAGAACCCTAACTAAAGTGGGGAAATCTGCATGTGTAGAAGTGAAGGGATGAAATATCAGTAAAGTCTAAGTAAGAACTGAGCGATGCAGTTTTGAAGGAAGTAATGAAACGATGTGTAGTGCTTGTTGGAACGCCACGTTTAGGAAGGGAAATTATAAGTTTAAGCAACTCTGGGCTCAACATAAGGAACACACCATTTCATTTAGTTGTTCTAGAGGATTGTATAGCTTAGACTTTTTTTTAATTGTAATTTCTTTTATTTTACATTTCCACATTTCGTCTGTTATTTATTGCTTTAGTTTATTAGCCTTGTGCAATATAAGGGAAACACAAAGAGGAGGAGGAAAGGTTTATCAGAAATTCTGCAAGAAGATTGTGAATCTGGAGGTTAGGGGGGACCTCGAACCATTCATTTTGTAATTTTCTTTACCATCAATTTCCATCAGTGCCAATCAATTTACAATTCGTCTATTCCTTACATTCAAAATCTCTACCGTTCCATCCGGATGCATAACACATCCCATTCAAAAGGAGTTCTCGTTACCCTGCAGCCTCCAAATCTGAAATGTATTATTCTCTAGAAAAATGTCGACAAAAATGCATAAACTTGAGGCCTCTACTTCTTGTAATACACCGTTTTCCAATAAAGTCATTTTTAGAATTTTCGAAGAACCAATGTGCTATTAAACTTGACTTAAAAACTTTTCTTACTAACAAAGTGTCAGATATGAAAGATCCCATAAATAAATTCAATCTTTATTAAATACTTAAAATAAAAAAGAGAGTCTGCATAGGCACTTATTCAATATTGCTCTAAAGCTGTGTCAAAATCTTCACATTTGATCTTCTACTAACTAGCCTATTAAACTTGTGGTATTGCTAAATGATTCATGAGTAATCTAACTTTGGCTTCAACTCTATCTCTGCATTCATCCCCTTTGTACATTTTCAACCAATATGCCAAGGAGGTAATCTTATATCGAGGGTCAAGAATAAAAACTACATAAACAATTATGTTCATTCTATGTTCTCCCAATATTTATCAAACTTAATCTTCATATTAGACGTCATGCTTATCAACTCACCATCCTCACTCTAACACATTTTGTTTAAGTGTGCTCAATTGTACAAAGTTCCTGAAATAGTATATTTGAGGTCACGTTCAATGAGCTAGAGATTTTTCAATGTGGTATTGTAAAAAACTTTTAGAAACATAATAAAAATCCGAGTCCTTTGCCAATCCTTATTTGCAAGAACCAAAAGTTATGAATCCATCACTCCCATTGGTACAAAAACTTTTTTGTATTTTTCAGCAATACTTAGCATTAGGTATGTTGAGTTCCATCTAGTAGGAAAATCTAGACAATTTTTTCACACTCAGTGTTCAGCTCGTTTGGACATGTCTTAAACATATCAAGCCTTGCCCATGAAGGCCTCACAAATCCTATTGCCTCTATAATATTATTTAATGCATCATGTATATTTTTTAAACCATCACATACAATGAGGTTTAAAATATGTGGAACACATCGCATGTATGTAAACTTGCCCTCAAAATTGTGAACTCCTTATCTCTTATACTCCTCCTCACATGATCAATAGTGACATGATTAGAGAGGAGACATTATCTATAGTGATTGTAAAAAGGCAGTCAATCTCTCAATCTAACATGCTAGACTCAACATCTAAGCAATAGTCTCACCCCTATGATTAAGAATATGACAAAACATTATGATTTTCTTGTTTAAGGCCCAATTTCGATCAATAAAATGTCACGTAACAGATAAATAATTCTATTTTTATTTTGCACCAATGTCCATATATCGGGTGGTCAAATAAATTTTTTGACCGCTCAACAAAGCATTCAGTTTTTGTTTCTCCTCATTGTAGAAACTCATACACTTTTTTTGCAAGGTAGTTCAGATGCTCTACCATCTTGAATGTCAATTCAAACTGGATAAAATAGTTGGCAATCATCACCTTTATTTTTTCAGGATCATATTTTCTAACCCTTTTTTTCTCTTTCTGTCTAGTGGGAGAGGCTTGACAAGAAAATCTAAGTGTTTTAACATTGAAGAAGTGTCATTTTTATAATGACATCCATATAACCTCGAGTAATAATTGCATCAGGCTTTTGGGTCAATTTGATCAACATGTTTAACTTTTGTAAAATGAACCCATACTATATATTGGTTGGTAGCTTTCTTGGCTCTTTTTGCCTTTGGGGAAAGGAATGGTGTGGGGTTTGCAGTATTCATGGAGGAAGGCACTAAAATACTAGTGTTTTCCTCTATGTTCAATAATATATGAGTCGAGTCACTAATACTACCATTAAAACTATTTTTCATATATTTTAAACATAAAAAATAAAAAGAGAAATATAATAGAAATCAAATCTGACATTAAAACAAATATATGTGTATATATATATCCAAACAAACACACAGAAAGGACAATGCAATAGGCAACCATCTTAATTTTACACACAAACACACAGAAGGAAACTCATAAATCTATACCAGACGTTGCCATCATATGTTTAGCAAAACAAAGACTCATTGACTATTCTTGGAAAAAGTAGAAGGAAGAAAAAAAAATCAGCATGCTTAATCATTCTATCAAGGCATTGCTATCACATGTCTAGCAAAATACAGATTCATTTTTTGCCTATTTTTGTAAAAAGAAGGGAAAAAAAACCATCATGCATAATCATTGTATCAAGACATTGCTATCACATATATAACTGGACAAGAACCTTTTCAATTTTATCAAACATATAAAGGTGTTTTGGAAGAATACCAATACTAGGCTGGCAGTTTGCCTAGTAGCTAGCTAGCTAGTAACTTTTTATTTTTATTTTTATTTTTTATTTTTATTTTTTTAACTCAAGCTAGCTAGTAGTCATTAAGAAACATATAAAGCCACTTTTGTTCTTTCCAGTTTACTGGTTGTTCTGCTGAGGTCGTCTCTCCACTACCATTCAAAAGCATTCCTTGAATAACTTTTCTTTTGAATCAAAGCATGCATGGACTGAAGATCCATATTTATTGTTGAATGTAGACTGTTGATAGAAATGGTGGTCATGAAATTCTTTAGAGTTCGATAGACTACGCACTTGCATGTTCATATATATATATATATATATATATAGAATCATGGTTGGATTTTATTGGTCAAATATAGTGGCATTTTCCTTTTGCAAAGTGCACTGCTTCTACATTTTCTTATCTAAACCATTGATTAGGAATTTAATTTTTTTTGAAAAAAGGGAAAAACATTAAGAGATGGTCTCTTCTTCAAATATTACATATTTTCAAACCTCCCCTCAAGCATTTAAAGATTTCTTGGATCTGTTATTATGAGATAATCTGATCACGTGCTGAGGGAAGAGGCACCAAAGTCAGTTCTGATGAGATATAAAAACTTGCCATTATCGTTCATGGCCAACTGTTCTGAGTTACTTTATTTTACTTGTATTTTTTTTTTTTATGTTGCTTCTAATTGGACTTCCATCATTTTTTGTATGGATCATGTTACTACAGATTTAGGGCTACAACAGAATATCTCATCTACAGTACCCATGAACCCACAGTGACTTGATAATATGTGATTTGAAATTTAGGAGAAAGCTCTGAGTTCTCCATTACATACAAAAAAGAAATCGTGTTATGTAAAAAAAACGATGGGCATGCAAAGCCAAGCCCTAAATCTAGTAGATTGGGCTTGGACAATATCATCTAACAGATAAGCCAGCCTGGACTTGGAGTGCGTCGGCCCTTTGGGATAAACCCTTTAGTGAGCCAGCCAGTACGTATGGACACACTCACCAGGCCAATTGTATTCCAAGCATTTGAGAGCTGCACTACACAACGTCTCAACTAGGTAGATTCAATAAAGTTTTGACTGGATGAAAGCCTAGCTCTTTATCCATTAAACTCCTGTTTTTTCTCGTCTTTCTTGTGCTAGACAGAAAGACGCATTTAACAATCTATTGCACTGAATAATATGATGCATAAAATGGCAACCAGCATAAACACCACTTTCCATTATACAAAAAAAAAAAAGGATCGAGCTCCCATAGAGTTGACCCTAGATAAACAAAATTGCATTAATACCTATCATTTTAACATCATGTGAGGTACATTACTTTCACTTAGGGATATGTTCATTCCAATGAAAATGACAATAAAGAAAAATCATTAGAGCACCAAAGTATAACTCTCCATATTGCTGCAAAGTATAATCCTCCATCATGTGCAGGCAAATGTCACGTAAACTCAGATCTAGCCAAAATAAAGGAACTCAAAATGGTTGCCCGTGAATGATAATTAGTAAACTCATATCTAGCCAAAATAAGGAAACCCACTAGGCATTGGGAGCAGAACGCGATATACAAATAGATAAACTTAGATCTAGCCAAAGTGAATCCAGTTTTAAATACAAACACAAAAACTCCTTTAAAAATTGTCACAGAGAGAGAGAGAGAGAGAGAGAGAGAGAGAGAGAGAGAGAGAGAGAGAGAGAGAGAGAGGAACATATCGAGAGTACTCTTAGCATTTTGGGGACTTTGTAAAATAATTGGCAACCACTCACTGATAGTTGAAACGATAGGGATGGCACTAGGGTTTGGGGACTTGAGAGAGAGAGAGAGAGAGAGAGAGAGGGTGTGGGAAGTAATTGGTAGGGACTCAAAATGGCATCCTTTTCCATAAACAAAACGATGCAGTTTTGTAACATTTAATTGGCTTTTTAAAAACAAAACTGGTTACGGATAACTAGGTCAATACCTGGTATCCATAATTGGATCTGGGAATATCTTACATACTAGATTCACTCGGATTTTTGGGTTCCGGACAGGACTAGAAAAAAATCCGGATAGTCTTAGAATCTAATACGAATCAATACTGTGACCGCCGACTTGATAAGATGGGATAGTCTAGAGAAATAGCAAGAAACTCACCCATATTAATTGGAAGGGATGAGTTCACCATTTTTGGGGTAATTCCCTATCGATCTCTATGTCAGCTACAAAAACCAATAAGGGAAATTGGAAGATTGAATTCATGGCCTGTACTTGTGAACAAAGTCCTATGTCTCTATATTGGGCAAAAGATGGTAATTCTAGGTTACTTTCATTATCGAACTTTCGTATCATTTCAGTTTACGTGTTTATTGACTTAGGCATCGAAGGTGCATCAAGGCACACCATGCCGTCATTATTCTTTGTCACAGGTTGATCGCTTTGGTGAATAGTGTATGGAACATGTCTTTAATAGTAGCGCCGTCTGTGAGATCTTAATTTTTGGGTGAATTTGGTTCCCCATAGGAGACAAACGTGATTTCCACATGCCAACCACCACACATTCTTGAGCAACCTGAGATCAAGAAACTAATTCTGTAGACATGGAAGCACGACTCACAGAAATAGAAGGAAGGTTGAAGAAAGTAACGACGGCGATGGAAGACCTTCGATAGGAGAATGAGGACCTGAAGCATCGCAACGTTGAACTTAAGTGAGGCCATAATGCCAAGCCAGAGTGAGCGGTCCGAAGGAGAGGCATAGAGTGCTGGAGGAACAAATGGGGAGGAGTTGGAGAAAAATAGACTACATGACAAGTTGCGTAGCCTTGTTGATAAGTATGAAGAGATGGCCAAGAAGATAGAGGGGTCATCCTCGGTCGAGCAGCTGCTCAACCACATAGACCTGCCCTATAGTGCGGAGGTGATGGTCGTACCACTCCTACCGAAATTCAACGTCTCACAGATAGAGATGTATGATGGATCCGACGTTGAAAGGCATGGTGTGAGGCTAGTTCAGAGTGCTACAGCTAAGGTCAATTGATAGATTTGAAGAGTTAGTTAAGCAATTCCTGATATAGTTCATGGCTAGCAGAATGCTTCGACGGCCAGCAACGTATCTTCTAACCATTAAGCAAAAAGAGGAAGAAAGGCATACCTTACCCAATTTAATAAGGAGAGGTTGACCACCAATGAGCAAGATAAGAAGATAACATTGGCCACCCTTTTGGGAGGTGTGTGTCCCAGAAGCCCTTTATGGCAGAATTGGCGAGGAAAAATCTATCAACTTTGAGAGAATTCGTGGATAGAGCTAATGATTTTGTCAATATAGAAGATACCTTGCAGGCCCTAATTGAACCAAGAAAAGGCGAGATGAAGACAAAGAGCAAGAATTCCAGGAGAATGGAAGAATGAAGGCTCAACCCTAACTCACAAGAAAGAAGGCGGGAGAGACAAGCACCCGCTCACGAATGTGGCACCAGAGTTATCCACAATAACCTAAATGTTGGCCAAAGGAAGGGTCCTTGGGAAAGGAGGATTTAGGGTAGGCAATGAGGGGTCAATGCTTGTGCAAGTATTATCAATTGGACACCTAACTGGACAGAAGATTGCTACACAATGAAAAAGAGGGTGTTCGATCTAACAAGAAGAGGTGAGTTAGAATGGATGCTCACTGAGCATGTAAAACCAAGGTGAGGAGAGGAGCAAGAATGAAATACTCAGCAAAGCAATAATTTGACAACACGACGGCTAGCAAGAGAAGATGGCCCTGATGCCCCTCACCAAAATCCAAATCGCGATGAAGCACCCTTGAGAGAGATCTGTAAAATAGCTGAGGGATTCATTTGAGGTGGCACGTCCACCTCTAGCAGGAGAGCACATGCTCGTAGGGCAAGATATTAAGAGGTTTATATGGCAGATTGGCTGCCCAAACATCCACAGTGCAGAAATGTGGCCACCATCTCTGTAACAGCCTGCTAAAATTATCAGTTTTGGATTATTTCTCGACAGCAATCACATCTCTCTCGTCTTTACCCTCATCTGGAATCACGCGTATAGATTATCTTTTCCGTAAATCACGTATTTTATTCTTCACCGACAACTGTAAAATCATGAGTCTTCCAAGACCACGCCTAGCCTTTCTCAAGCCCAAACTACCACTTTATGTGGTGGACAGCCACCGTACGCCGCCACGTACGTTCCTCCGACGCATGTTCGTGACGAACAACGAGCGACGCACGGGTTATCCCGTCGATGGTATAACCTTCTATCTCTAGTTATTTTACGTTTAAAATAGTTGGTTGGTTTGTGGATTGTGTAGTTGTATTTGTGGAATTCGTTGCGTAGTTGTGAAGCGAAGTGTGGTTGTGAAGTGTTGCGTTTGATTGTGTATTTTGTGGACTGTGCTGTGAAGTATAGGCGTGAGATGGATGCCGTAGATGTGATACGGCGGGTTGTGTGAAGAGAATACGCGTGTAGCGTATTCTGTGTAATGCAGCGACGCGCCGCGCGACGTGCACTGTAGTGATGTGTGTCGTAGAAGGAAGGGAGTACGCATGTAGTGTACTCCGTGTTGTATGGCGATGCATCGTGTGATGTGCATCGTGTTGATGAGAGTTGTAGCGAAGGAAGTACGCGTAGCGCGTACTCCGTGTCGCGTAGCGATGCACCGTGAGACGTGTATCGCAGTGATGGGTATTGTAGTGTGGATGGAAGAGAGTTCACGTGAGTGTACTCTGTATTAAGTCGTGATACATCGGATGGCGTGTCACGAAGGGTTGAATGGCGTAGCAGAGAAGTGTGGAGCGTATGGTGTAATGTTGGGAAACTGTATGACAGTGTCCCGAAGCAGTGATGATATGGATTATAGTCCGGGATGACTGGTGTCATCTTGTGGTTGACTATGGCTAAGAGTATATGGATTGAGAAATGAGTTGTTTGTTTGGTTGTTATTGATAATTTTAATGAACTTGTTTTAGTGCAAAGGCTTTCTGAAGTCAATTTATCTCTTCCGAGTATAGTGAAACCTCAAGTTGGCCGTGGTGTTGCAAGTGCTTACAATATGGCAATTGAGTTCAGAAGTGAAAATCTTAAGGACTCGAGTGTTCCTCTTCCAGCTGTTGTGCAGTTCCTCGTGTCTCGCGCTCTATTCTCATAGAACGCGACGATCGAGGTAAGTTAGCCTCTAACTTACTATCAGTTTATTGTGTATGTGTGATGGGTAAGAGAACTACAATTTATGTATGTATGTTATCGTATATGCCATGTCATGCTATGTCATTACATGTTTATCTGTTACGTATGATTTAATCTCTCATGAATAATTATCTGTTAAATAATCTTTTCTGCCATACAATGATGTATGTTATAAGTATGCCATGTTAAGTATGCCATATGATACATGTATGCCATGAAATGTTTATGATTAAATCATATTATGCCATTTACAAGTATACGCCATGTTAGAAAAGTATATGATATTAAATAATATCACATGCATTAAGAAAGATAAGACATGTTATGTTATAATAATGCGTGGGGCCACAACAACTGTGGAGTACGTATTATATTTATGTTATTTATAATGCGTGGGGCCACAACAACTGTGGAGTACGTATTATATTTTATGTTATTTATAATGCGTGGGGCCACAACAACTGTGGAGTACGTATTATATTTTATGTTACTTATAATGCGTGGGGCCACAACAACTGTGGAGTACGTATTATATTTATGTTACTTATAATGCGTGGGGCCACAACAACTGTGGAGTACGTATTATATTTATGTTATGTTATTTATAATGCGTGGGGCCACAACAACTGTGGAGTACGTATTATATTTTATGTTATTTATAATGCGTGGGGCCACAACAACTGTGGAGTACGTATTATATTTTATGTTATTTATAATGCGTGGGGCCACAACAACTGTGGAGTACGTATTATATTTTATGTTATTTATAATGCGTGGGGCCACAACAACTGTGGAGTACGTATTATATTTAATGTTATGTTACTTATAATGCGTGGGGCCACAACAACTGTGGAGTACGTATTATATTTATGTTACTTATAATGCGTGGGGCCACAACAACTGTGGAGTACGTATTATATTTTATGTTACATGAAGTATGGGGCCACAACAACTGTGGAGCATACACTACATGAGACACAGCAATTGTGACATGTAGAATACGTGGGGCCACAACAACTGTGGAGTACGTATTATATTTTATGTTATGTGAATTCATGGGGCCACAACAACTGTGGAGCATGAAGTATGGGGCCACAACAACTGTGGAGCATACACTACATGAGACACAGCAATTGTGACATGTAGAATACGTGGGGCCACAACAACTGTGGAGTACGTATTATGTTTTATGTTACTTGAATACGTGGGGCCACAACAACTGTGGAGTACGTATTAATGCACGTTATTAATCAAGACAATTAAATAAGATTCCAAGTTTATGTTAAGTCAAGTTTCAGATCAAGTTCATGTTATGTTATGCTCACGTACATGTTATGTTCATGTTCATGTTATGTTCCAAGTTCATGTTCACATCATGTTATGTTCACGTTTATGATACGTTCAAGCTCACGTTCATGTTATGTTATGTTCATGTCCATGTTATGTTTCACGTTCATGTTATGTTGATTGTTCATGTTATGTTTTAAGCTTAAGTTCATGCCATGTTAAGTCAAGTTCAGTTCACGCTTAAGTTCTGGTTAAGTCATGCTATATGTCAAGTTATACTATGTTTATGTATGACTATAATTATGCATTTATGCTTTTACTGCCATGCATGCATTTTTAACCTGTGTATAAGTTTTATGTTAACTTACTGAGATTTGTAATCAAATCTCACTGTGGTAGTCCCAACTACCATTCCCCCCGAATGGTAGATCTTGTTACAGGACCCAAAGGAGAATTGGAATCTGACCAACTGAATACGGTCGACTAGGCCACGGTGCGATGTTGATGATGGTATAGTATTTAACTTAGGTTAATACTTATACTTTTGGAGTTGTATCTTAAGTATTGTTTTGATCACAACCATTTTAGACTAGTGTGGTGATCACGGTTTTTTAGTATGCCTTTATGTATGAATTATGTTTCAAGTATTTGGGATATATTTAGTTGGTGCATAGTATTGCTAAAGAAAAAGATTATCCGCTGCGAATATTGCATAATGTTAGATGCATGTTAGGAACATTGCATCTTATATGTCATGAACGGGGGCAGGTAACCTTGTGTTGCATGTCTCGACGCTTCAAATGTCCGTTCAATCCCAAGCGGAATTTGGGGGCGTCACAATCTCCTTTGGGGAAGATGATTGTGAGGGGGTCTTGTACCCACACGACTATGCACTAGTAAAAAAATAAATGATTGCTTACCCAAGAGCAGTCGGGCATAACTAAGAACTGGTCAATATTTTCCCTAGTCAAAAGGACATCAATCCAAACGGCATCCTTGTTTTGCTTGACCCTGGCGAGAACCATATCAACATGGGCTTGTTCTTGTTTAGACAAAGTAACCGCCATCGCTTTATCTTCAAGGACTTGACACTAATAGGTGTTGATCGGAAACTCGCCCTTCAATGCTTTAGGACCAGGGAATTGCCAGCTGTGGCAAGAGATAAAAAAGAATTTCCTTTGTGACTTTTTGGCATTAGAATGTCGACCCTCAAATTGCGCCAATTGATGGGTATGCATACAAAAGCTACAATGTTGCTTGCTGAGCCCCTAATTGAATAGGCGGTAAGGAACTCCTAAGCAACCAATTCAGAATATTCCTCCCAAGCAGGCTCCAAAACCATCTGTCACACGATACAACAGCACAAGAGGACCCTCCAAGCATGAGAATGAAGTTGGGCATGCGCCAACTTCAAGAAATCAAGAACATCGGGCATAGGGCGACAAAAAGGAGGCCTTAAGCCATGAACAAGAGCATGAGTTGGCAAGGCCACCTTTTCATTGGAGCCTTCTACGCCGACAACACCCCAATGGGGAATTTCAAGAATCACAGAATCAGGAATTTTGTAAGAGTTCCCCCACTTGGTAAGGTCCCTAGGGGTAGGGATGGACCTCCAATCAACGCCCTCGTAATAGGGGACATCCCTTTGAGTGGAAGATTCAGGAGTTGAAAAGGTGCTTTGTTGGGCCATTTTTGCCGACTTGCGAAATTGGAAAGTAATGAAAGCTAGGGTTCCGAAGGAGAAATAGGGAAGAGTTAAAAATTAAGAACAAGGGAAGACCAGAGTGTGAAAGAAAGGAGTGAAGAAGAGACAAGGAAAGGGATGATTATAAAGGAGGAATGGTGCAACAGTTATGCACTTGAGTGGGAAGATGGGTAGATTGACAACAACATCATTACACGATTTGATGACTTGACAGAATGAGGACAGTGGAGCCATTACGATTTTTCCAAGGTATTGTGTGACGCCCCAAACCTCTGCTTGGGATGGAACGGAGACTTGGAGCATCGAGACATGCAGCATATGGTTGCATACCCCCGTTTATGACAGTTAATATGCAATGCATTCTAGAAAGAAGTTTAAGGCCATATTGAAGATAATGGACTAAGAGTTAGGAATATTTTTGTCATGCAAGTTTTATATTTAGTGTTCTTTTTAATGAAAGAGAAATGACGTGAGGTTAAGAATGCATGTAGGTTGTCATCTGACACACACATGAACGGCTGGACGAAATGTGCTTAGCATGGAGTCTAGGTAAGTATTACATTCATGTTCTTTTAGAGTTTTCTACAAGTATGAAAATGAAAATGAATGTTTTATAAATGCTTTTATGAAATTGTTCTTTTATGAAATGAAATGAAATGATTTTCTTAGAATGAAAATGTTTTACAAATCTATGATACGGTATAAAGTTTAAGTATACGTATGTATTAGCCTTCTTTGACAGCCCCTTTTTATGCATCCAAGAAATAGTTGTATACATGGGACTGAATGCTATATGTAGTATTTATTGTACGTATGTTCCATGAAAAGATGATGAGGATTTTATGTTTTATGTTATAAAAAAGATGTTTTATGAAATGAACTAATGTATGAAATGAATGAAAGAAAGGAAATGACCGAAAGGAATGAATGTTTTAATGTATGAATGTATGTAATGGCCACGATTGATAAATGATGATACCAAAGGACTGGGCAGATTGCAATGCCGGGTAAGTAGCATTGGTAATGCACTCAGTGCTGCCCCCTGACTAATGGATTCCCAACCTATAGCCACGGGGGGAATCAGGTCCAAAAGATCCCTAACCCAAACACACGGGGCGTAATTATGTGTATCGGCCAAAGAAAAGTGATAAGAATAAGTTTATGCTTGAAATGTTTTAATTTTACAAAGGAAAGGGTAAGGTGGGAAATATTTTGAGTAAAGAAAACCATTTTTAAAAGAAAAACCCCACCTTGTAATGTTAAAAAAAAAATGTTTTATGTAAAATATGTATGTGAGTGAGAATACATGAATGAAAACTTATGTTTTTTATATTTTCACATAATGAAGTAGTACTTACTGAGTATTTAACTCATTTTAATTTTATGTGTGCCCCACCCATGAATAAAATGAGGATGAAGTTTTAGGACAGACATGGCCAAATGAAAAGGTGACGGAATCTTAGGCCATTTTGTAATTTATGAAAACCATTTTTGTAAAAAGACTTGTATTTTAATTAAATGATTTTTTGTTACAAAACTCTTTCTTAGCTTTGTAAATGTAAATTTTAAATCCTAAATGTAGAATCTTTTATATCCTAGGAAGGAAAGAGAAAACGTTTTTAGAAGATCAGTAATTCTCATCTCTTTTCCTAAAGTTATTTTTCTAAAAGTTCCACCACAATGACATGGGAATTACACGTACACTTTTTTTTTTTTTAGAAGAGCGGAAGGTCACATGTTCAAGAGTGACCCCCTTCCATATTTATTAAAATAAAACCCTCACTTTTGGCAGAGGAATACCGTGGAAACAGAAACAAATACCAAGGAAAAAACCAAAGGAACCATAACCAAAAATACTAAACAAAAACAACCCTATTAGTTAAAGAAAAAAAACCAGAAGAGAACTAAGGAAAAACCAGACCTAACATCGTAAAGAGGGGAGGCCTAAACTATCCAAAAGGATCAAACCTCGAAGAATTCGAGGCATACTACAATTATTATAGTACACCAAATCTGCTCCTGAAATCCCAGAATTGGCTAACCAATCCGCCACCCTATTACCTTCACGCAATACATGTTGAAAATGGCATTGCATAGTTCGGGACATACACTTTTTTACAAACTATTTCATTTTATCTTAATTCAAAATTTTTATTACTATTTAAAACATCTCTTATCTCATCTGAACTGTGTAACTAAACGAAACTTTAATCTACTGGTTGGGTGTTGATGCAGAGCTATGATGCAATGGCTTACTTCGAGTCCATCGTTGAAGATGTGATTCAAATGTACTATAGGGTTTGGATAGTGAGTTGAGATAAGATAAAAGTTGAAAATTGAATAAAATATTATAAGAATATTATTTTTTAATACTATTTTTGGTTTGAGATTTGAAAAAATTAAATTTTTTATTATATTTTATTTAAGAATTTGAAAAAATTGTAATGATTAGATAAGATGAGATAAGTTGAAATGCTTTATGAATCCAAAATAGCCTAAGATTATTGAAAGGAATGTGTTACGTCCACCACTTCTAGCTCCTACCCGGAGCTACTGTTAGTTATGTTAATGTTTTCTTTTTTTGGATTTTTTACATGTATTTTTTTAACACTTTTAAATATTTTTTTCTTAAAAAAAAATTCACATAATTAAAAAACACTTTCTTAATTACGAAGCAAAAAAAATTGTCAACGAGAGCTGGGACTGGAAGCGGTGGGACTATCATTTTCCTTGTTGGAAGCGGTGGGACTATCATTTTCCTTGTTGAAAAGGTAAGCTTTTCATATCAATAAGATGTTTTAAATCAATTAAAAGGCTCATACTTGTAAATACATCTATCGCAGGGTGCTTTTGATTAGAATTAGTGATGTTAATTTTTTAATCCAGTATAGGAAGGCAGTTGACGTCTTGATAATTTTGTTCCAATACTTCTAAAAGAAAAGACTTTCTGGATATTCCTTTCCGACATTAACTTCAATTTTTCTCATTTAAAACCATTTTACCTATTTGCACGTGACCTACTCTCTTCTCTCAGTTAAATTGTAAGAGATAATAAGGTTCAAATTGCTATTCGGAGTGAGATTACATCATTGATGGAAGTCCATGTTATTGAATTCGTAATTCATATATGTAATTGACACAGAAGGATTCGAGCCAGATGATGCTAAGTTGTCAGATGACACATTGATGGCGCTAAGATACTTTGAGTTGATAGATCAGCGCAAAAATGGCAGGTAATTGTGATATTTTCCTAATTGGAGTAGTTTTGGGTGCGTTTCGATATTTTGACTATAATTTTAGTTATGGGTATTAGAACTGTATACATATAACCCCAATTCAAAAAACTCTTTTCGGCGTGCACGTCGTGGCCACCCAGCTTTGCTCAGTGTGCATCTTCTTTTTCGAGATCAAAATCCACAGTTTTCCCTTCCGAATTCCAATTTTTAGTTTTTTTTTTCCTTTTATGGTAACATTTCATTTATGATTTAGGAAATGATTCTGAACCTGATTTAGGCTAGATTTTTGACAAATTACTTCTTTTATTACGTATTTAATTTTAACATGATTATTGAGATTCTGCTATTTTTAGTAAAATTTTGATAAAGATGATTTTTAGCTATACAACTCAGCTTGTGAGCTGATTTTCGACATTATTTGATTTGATAATTTTGAATTGAACATCAGAAGTGTTTCTCTGTGTTTTTGGGTGATTCTCTTGCGTTCTTCCCTGTGAATTATCTGTTAAAATTAATCTGCAGAATAATCGCTATTCTATTCGGTGTCAGTAATTTTGTGTTTGGTGATGTAATATATAAATATAAAATAATGTAATATATAGTGAATTGTATTATTGCGTGTTGCATGCATTTTATGTGATGAATATTAGATTTTTTTTTTTTGTTTGATATACATGATTTAGTTTAAAAGGTTATTAGTTGTTTTTAACTTTATTTATTCCTATGAAGTAAAATTTAGTTCTTCATTTTAATATATGATTATTATTATGGACAATGGAGAGTGTTTACTTTTTTGAGATGTATTTGATGTTTTGAGATTTATTTAATTTATTGAATTATTTTTTCAACTTTATTTTTTCTTAAAAATCTTTTAGTAAAATAGACACTTTTAAAAAATAAAAAAGTTTATTTTGTAAAATTTTGGTACTCGGGTACAACCGGTACCCGAATTTCTTGGTTCAAAAAATCTAAGTTCATCCGGTATTGGCCCGGATCATAACTCGTATTATAACGGATATTTGGAATTAAATCACATTAAATAATCAAGTCTGGATTCTAGTATATCTGGATGAGAAATGCTACTCATAAGCCTCATATACCACACACTTCACATTTTTTATTTTTTTAAATTTTTTAAAATTTTTTTTTAGAATTTTTCTTTTTAAACTATTTTAATTTTTCTATTTATTATTTATATACCAAATATTTGATAAAATAAAAAAATAAAAAAAATTAAAAAAATAGATAGTGTGTGGTGTAGGGGCTTATATTTAGAATTTTTCTATCTGGATACTTGAAGAATTGGTGCCCAGTTCAACTGTCTTAGCCCAGCTCACTTAAAGAAGGATGCGTTGCAAAATTGCATAATTATTTTTAAGAAATTTTTTTACACTATACTATTATATTATTCTCATTTTATTATATAAGATGTGATATATTTATCAATATTTTATCATTCAATAATAAAAAATATATCCTATCTTATATCATAAAATGAAAATAAGATAAAAATATGGCTTATAAGATTTTTTTTTTTTTAAAATACAAAGAAAAGGAATAATTAAAAATAAAAACAAAGAAAAAGACAAAAAGTCATGGGCTTAACGTTGTACGAGATGGGCCGATACTACAACCTGTCCGAATTATGAAAAGTTTCCTATGTTTTATTTCGTCCTTTTGGTGAGTAAATTCGTATGGAAATTCAGATCGTTTCCTCTACTAAACCTCCTCAAAACCCCAGTCTCTTTATCAGCCGCAACGACACGCACTGACCGAAGTTCAGGCAGGCAGTGCGAGAGACCTTCTGAGCGAGCAGAGATGGTAGTCAAGGCGAATACGACGCCGGATCTGGAGGCTCTGCGCGAGCTCTTCAGACACCACATAGAGTCGTTCGATTACATGTCTGACAAAGGACTGGAAATACTATTCCAGAGCATCAAAGGCATTCATGTTCACGATTCTTTCACCAACAAGAACCTCAGAAATATCCTTTATGATTTCCCCATCTCTCTTTTTCCGTAAAGAATATTTCCTCCTCTTAGTACTTCATATTTAGTTATAGTTATAGCTGTTGGTTTTAGTTTGTCTTTATGACTTGATTGATTAAGCTTTTTTTATTTTTTGTTGTTGAAATTTTTGTCTATATTCAATTTAATATACGTTAATTCTTGACTTGGATGTTACTCTGGGTTGAAAACCCTAAGTTGCACCGTCCGGCAAAGGAGCTGTTATCGAAAACGATGCACGGAGACCTGCTTCCTTACAAAGTAAGATTTTGCATTCCATGATTTCATTCCTTTTTCCTTTTTAATCTCTCTTCTTTGTATAACAGTGTAGGCAGGCTAAGATTTCGTACACGGGGAGTTTGAAGGCCGATGTTTACTTTCAGTGGGACGGTGGAGCTCCTATTGCACAAGAATTCGATTTTGGGCAATTTCCCATAATGCTGAAGGTTTGCAGTGTGCTTATTTGGTTATGTTCTCTGAGATTTTCTATTTTTTTTTTTTTTTAAATTAGTCAATATACATGTGTCTGTTTGCCCTTTTGAATCGGTTTACAGAAACGACAACTATGCTTACTTTTTGTTTAGATACAATGCATGATCCTGTGCGGTTTTGGTCCAAAACCTACGTACTGACGGATTTCTCAAAGGTTTAGAACCGGCCGATTAAGGGGGAGCAAACCGGTAGTCTCGGTGTTGGCGTGATTTTGATTGGTTCTTTGGTTTCCTGTCAGTGGCATTGTGAAGGAGGAGGGTAGCAGAGGGTGTTGGGGCTGCGTGTGATTTTGTGAGAGAGGAGAGATATTTTGAAAAAGAAGAAGACTCGGGAGGAAGAAGAAGAGGGAGGGGAGGGGAGGGGGTGGGCTTATAAACATCAGGTCTAAAATGACTTAAGTGAAATGACGTTGTTTTACTTACGTATAATATATATAAAATTGGCCGGTTCGACGGTTTGAACCAGGTTCGAACTGGGATTGAACCAGCCGATGTCGGTTTTCATTTTTTTTGCCGTCAGCCGACCGGTTTTCTGCCGGTTTTGGCCCGTTCTTGACTTTGGTGGCCGGTGTGGTCGGTTTTTGTACAGCCCTACTGTACATAGTGATTAGAGTTAAAAATAGTCGAAGATGCCAATGACTACTTACCAAAAATTCATTGGAAAAATGATTAAGCTTTTTGTGAGCAGAGCATGGAGGCTCAAGACTTTCATTTTCAATACTCTCTTACTTTGGATAGCTTCTCTAGATTTTAATGAGCTTAATCCTTGATTTGCTTTTATCATAGGAAAGGGTAAATGTTAATGATTTGGCAGAAGTTTGTGAAATTATCTAATTTTGTAAAGTCAATAACGGATTTAAAAATGCTAATAAGCATGCTATTAGTGCAATACTAGAAAGGGAGGATCCTCATATTGGTAGCACTTTTGGTTGAGAGAGGTCAAAGGGAGCTGACTTAGTGGGGAATATATATCTTTATTTATTTTTTGATTCCATCATGGGCAACACTTTAGTTGGGAGGTTGTTGCGGTACCTTTTTCTGGTAGGGAAAAGAAGATGACTTTAAGTATCACTTGGAGGATTTGAGCTATGTGTGTTAATTTGAGAACTTGTGGGGGCCTTGAAACTTGATCTATTAGGTTATTGAATGAAGTCTTACTAGAAATTTGGCTGTAAAGCATTGGAATGAAGAAGAGAGACATTGGAGGAAAAGTCTATTATCTCAGTGGAGGAATGGTTGTTTGGATGCCAAAGGTGGTGGAGGAATGTTTGAGGTTATCTGGTAAAAAGGAATCTGATTAGACAAAAAGGGAGGGTGATAGAGTTTTTATGGTTCAAAGGCTAATGGGCTTGCTAGAGGCTCAATAAACAGGCTTGGTCAATGGAGGGCAGCCCTTTCGTGAAAAACAAGCTTCCAAAAGCTTGATAGGAGTGGAGGCTTCGCCCATGGGCTCAGTGGCTCCGACGGGTCAGGCAAGGTTGTCGGCGGCAGGTGAGTCTTCGAGAGGTCTTTCAATGTTGAGTTCTCCAATGGCGAATCTCCATTTACAGGCATCTAAGAATCGGACTAGTGAGGAGGCCCAGATCAGATCCTCAACGGCTTAGAAGGATGTGATTCCATCATAGATAGGGACGGTGATAGTTGTTGAATCTTCTAGGGGTACTCAGGTGGTGAGTCTCACTTCGGCGAAGGGGAGGTGGTTGTCTTCCCCTAATCTCAAGGTTTGAAGGGAGATTCACATCTCAAGAAGGGTCGAGAAAGGTTGGTGCAGTTACTGGCTCCTACACAGTTATGTTTTGGTGGTATTGAGTAGGTGTCAAAAGGGGATGGAATTGGAGGATGTAATGGGAGAAGTGGAGATGAGAGGTAACCCTTCTGGGTCCATTGAGGAGTATGTTTATGGGGTCCCTTGTACCCAGATCTATAACTCAGATGTGCAGATGGTTCTTGGTGGGGAGGATGATTCTGAGGCAAGTGAGCCAAGGGAGTTGAGGGAGATTGATGATGAAATGGATCCTGATCCATTGTGTTCCATTGTAACACCCCCTTCCCGTAGGATAGAGATATTACTAACATTCATAGCATAGTACCCGGTAAAGAGATTCATACCTTGAAATACCTCATATATTGAAAGACATTGAATTGAAATGAACATACATAGTCTTTGGAATTTGAAACTGAAAATAAAAAAAACATAAACTAGTCTTAAATAAGACATAAAAGACTACTCCTTGTGAAAATAACACTTATTTAATTCTAAGTCCTTGAACTAGATCTAGCTCCGCATCATCATAAACTTCATATGTGACAATTAAACATAGAAGAAAACAGAGACAAACAATAATGAGTCGAAGATTTAGTAGATAGTACATTATACCGTATAATATTACATAACTTATCATAGACTTAATTTTGAAAGACTCTTCAAAATTAAGGAAATTGAATATCTTGTAGTTTGCAAGATATTAGTGATGATTAGTACCTCGTATGAAAATATCACATATTTGATGTGCTATCTACTGAGTCTTCGACTCATTATTGTTTGTCTCTGTTTTCTTCTATGTTTAATTGTCACAGATGAAATTTATGATGATGCGGAGCTGGATGGCCAGGAGTAGATCTAGTTCAAGGACTTAGAATTAAATAAGTGTTCCTTTCACAAGGATTAGTTCTTTTATGTCTTATTTAAGACTAGTTTATATTTTGTTTTATTTGCAGTTTCAAATTCCAAAGAAAACAGAGACAAACAATAATGAGTCGAAGACTCAGTAGATAGCACATCATACCGTAAAATATTAGATAACTTATCATAGACTTAATTTTTGAAAGACTTCAAAATTAAGGAAATTGAATATCTTGTAGTTTGCAAGATATTAGTGACGATTAGTACCTCGTATGAAAATATCACATACTTGATGTGCTATCTACTGAGTCTTCGACTCATTATTGTTTATCTCTGTTTTCTTCTATGTTTAATTGTCACAGATGAAATTTATGATGATGTGGAGCTAGATGGCCAGGAGTAGATCTAGTTCAAGGACTTAGAATTAAATAAGTGTTCCTTTCACAAGGATTAGTTCTTTTAAGTCTTATTTAAGACTAGTTTATATTTTGTTTTATTTTTAGTTTCAAATTCCAAAGACTATATATGTTCATTTCAATTCAATGTCTTTCAATATATGAGGTATTTCAGGGTATGAATCTCTTTACTGGGTACTATGCTATGAATGTTAGTAATATCTCTATTCTACAGGTAGGGGGTGTTACATCCATCCATCCCGAAATTTATTGGCCCAATAAATCTTCTGATTGGGTGTTGAGGAAAGTGGATGAAATCAAGGATTGCGTGGAAATCTCTTGCGACGGTTTTTAGGAACAATTAGAGCTCTTCTTATAGCTATAGAGGCTGGTCAACCTTCTTTGGCTAGATACTAGGGGTGAGATTTGGCTGGTTTGGACTAGATAAACAAACTGGATCGGCCAATTTTGGACCGGACCAATTAGGTCCAGTCCGGTCTGGTCCAAATTATATAGGACCGGACCTGACCAGAAAGAATGAAAATTAAAAAAAAAAATTTATTATTTATATAAATAATTATATATAATTAATTATTAATATATCACAATATTACATAAATATTATATTCTTTAATGTATAACTATAATATATTGTACTAGCATATATTAATATATTAACTTATTATAAGAGTTATAGTATAAATTATAGTGTATGTATAAATTTATAATAGCATTAGTATAGTTAACTTAATATGTTAGTATTAAATCACTGTAACTACATAGAGTATTATTTAATATAGTATTACCAATTTATCACTAACATATAGTATATTAGTAATACTACTAGTATAGTTATTAGTTATAGTATTGATTCTAAGTCTATAACTATATATATTTTCTTTAATGTATAACTATAATATATAGTACTAGAATATATTAATAATTGTACAATTTATTATGTAATTTTCATTTAATAAGTCACATTTGGTATTTTAAATAAATTTTTTTATTAATCGAATTTTTTTTAAAAAAAGGTTGGACTGAATGGATTGGACCGGTTTGGGGAAAATTATGGACCGAAATTACCTCCCCAGACAGGACCGGACCGGCCCGTGCTCACCCTTACTAGATACGCTTCAATTTTATTTTATTTTATTTTTTATATTATGTTGGGGAACCTCTCCAAGGTAAGGCCTTTCGGACTCACCCATTCGGAACCACTTCAAATTAGGAGAGGGAATTGAAGAAATTGTCGTGCTCTATTAATTATAATAATTATAATACAAAGGGAGAAATTGCCTTTAGAGATAAAGACAAGGAGAGGGTTGCCAATTATCAATGAAACCAATGATCATTTCTTGGAATGTGCAGAGGCTGAACGACTATAGAAAACGTCTTTGGGTGAAGAATTTGATCTGTAAGTGGAGGGCTGATGTTATTTGTTTCCAAGAAACCAAGCTGAAATTTGTTAGTCAAACAATCGTTAACAGTTTGTGCTGCTGTCAATATGTGGGATGGGTTGAATTAGTTTCGAAAGGGGCTTCGGGTGGCGTTATTGTTATGTGGGATAGGAGGGTAGTGGAGATGTTAGATCATTATGTGGTAGAATTTATGGTGGCTTGTCGATTTAAGAGTGTGGATGATGGATTTGAATGGGTTTTTGCTGGGGTTTATGGCCCGAATGTGTATAATGGTAGGATAATTTTATGAGATGAAATGACGGGTGTTAGTTGCTGTTGGGATGTTCCTTGGTGTTTTGGAGGGGATTTCAACATTACACGGTTTCCTAGTGAGCATGTGGGATAATTATTTCTCTCATGCTATGAATGTTTTCTCATATATGATTTTTGAGCTAGATTTGATTGATTTACTGATGGCTTGGGGATTTTACATCGTCCAATGGAAGGGCATGGTCTAGGCTGGACAAGTTTCTGGTTTCAGCTTCTTGGAAAGTTTGTTTTCCTGATTTGAGCCAGAAAAGGTTACCGAGAATGTGTTCTGACCATTACCCCATTATGTTGGAGCGTGGGGGCATTATTAGAGGGCATACGTATTTTAAATTTGAAAATGTGGTTGGAGGATGAAGGTTTTGTGGATAGGGTGAGGTCGTGGTGGTCTTCATATTCTTTTTCTGGTACCCTGAGCTTTGTTTTGGTTGGTAAACTTAAAGCATTAAAATTAGATTTGAAGAAATGGAATGTGGAGGAGTTTGGGAAAACGGAAAATAAAAGGAAACTTTTGCTGCAGCAGTTGCAGAGCTTGGAGGAAAGGGAACTGTTAGGGGACATATTCGGTGAGGAATTGGAGAGACAAAAAAGTGGTGGTGGATGGATTAGAGAAGATCACTTTAATGGTGGAAATTTCTTGGAGGTAGAAATCCCGGGTCCTTTGGCTGAAGGAAGGTCACAAGTGTACTAAATTTTTTCACTGAATGATGAGCTCTCATTGAAGAAATAATGCTATTGAGGCTCTTCATGATGGTGATAACATCCTTTCAGAACGAGAGGCCATTGAGGATCATATTGTCAATTTCACATGTATACTTCCGGTGTACCTGGCTTATGTCTATCTTTATATCAATAAAATTTCTTATTACTTATAAAAAAAAAAAAAAAAGAGGATCATATTGTCAATTTCTATGGGAAGTTGTTTAGGGAAGAATATTCGTGGAGACCTAAGCTTGATGGACTGTTTTTTGACTCCATTGACCAGCAGGTAACTGCAGAATGGTTAGAGAGAGCTTTTGAAGAGGATGAAGTTCTTGATGTGGTTAGAGGAATGGCAAGGGATAAGGCTTTGGGCCCAGATGGTTTCTCAATGGCTTTCTTTCAAGCTTGTTGGGACATAATGCAGGATGATATTATGAAGGTTTTTCTTGAATTTTATTCATTTATGAAATTTGAGAAAAGTTTCAAATGCTACATTTATTGCACTTATTCCCAAAAAGGTGGGGCCTGTGGAGATGAGGGATTTTCGTCCTATTAGTTTGGTGGTGTACAAGATCATCTCTAAGGTGCTAGCTAATTGCATGAGTGTGGTGTTGGGAAAAATTATCTTGAAATCTCAAAATGCCTTTGTTAGGGGGAGACAAATTCTTGACTTGGTCTTAATTGCTAATGAATGTTTGGATAGCCGAATTAAATTAGATGAATCTGGAATTTTTATCAAATTGGACATGGAAAAGGCATATGACCATGTTAGTTGGGATTTCCTCTTCTACTTACTTGGGAGATATGGTTTTGGAGAGAAGTGGTGTATGTGGATCAAGCATTGCATTTCGATGTTGAGATTCTTCATTTTAGTGAATGGTACCCTGGTTGGGTTTTTTAATAGTTCACGTAGCTTGAGACAGAGATTTGTTATCTCATTTTCTTTTTGTTCTAGTCATGGATGCTTTGAGTACAATGATTGAAGTGGTGGTAGAAGGAAAGTTCTTGTCGGGTTTTGTAGTGGGAAATGAGGATCAGAATAGCATAAAAATATCCCATCTTCTTTTTGCCGATGATACTTTAATTTTTAGTGAGTCCAACCAAGAACATCTTCGATCTTTGAGAGCCTCGGTGTTATGTTTTGAAGCTGTTTCGGGTCTCAGGATTAACCTAAATAAGTCTGAAATTGTTCCTGTGGGTGCTATAGCCAATATTTCAGATTTGGCTAATATTTTGGAGTGTAAGATTTCTTTATTGCCACTGAAGTATCTTGGTCATATGGAAAATGATTCCTGTGTGTTTAATGTGGTGTCTTTGGCTGGAAAGGAATGGGAGATGCTTTGAAGACAAAGCATTCTTTCGGAGAACTTCGGAATTTTTTCTTTTCTACTTTGTGTTTGTGGGCTAAGACTTTTGTAAGGAATGATGATAATTTTCTGAATTTGTATTAGTCTTTTTTCTTTTCCTGCTTTCTAGAGTGTAGTAGGTATTTCTTTTGTATACGTCCTGTGTACTTGGGCTTTGCCTATTCTTGGTAATAAAATTTCTTATTAATTATAAAAAAAAAAATGTTTGTGTGTGTGTGTGTGTGTATATATTTTTTTGATAGGTAAAAGGAAATTTATTAAATCACATAAATAGGAATAGGCCAAGCACATGAGGAGTAAACAAGAGAAAACACCTAATTATAGGCTAAGAACAAGAAAAAGCAACAAAGAAATCATGGAAGCAGGTCCCATCCAATACAATACGCGACGCCCAAAGGAATAATGTATGGAAGAAAAGATCTCTAATCCCTCCCAATGAGCGTCCTCTATCTTTGGTTATTTTCCTCTGCCTAATTAGATGTTTCCCTTGTATACATCATGTCTACTTGGGCTAAGTCTTTGCGCTCTTTAATAAAATTTTCAATTACTTGTAAAGAAAGTTTGTAGAAATGATTGGGCTGTTTCTGTTTTGAGTGAATTCTTTGGTTTGTCAGTAAAAGAATGGGGGCTAATGTGAGGGAGGGAGCTCCTTTTATGATAGTCATCTCCATGGTGGTAGGAAATTGTTCCTCTTTCATATTTGGGGTTGTTGCTAATATCTCATGGTGTTTTCCATTAAGACCTTTTTTTTACCGACTGGCACTAATTCTGATTTATCAAAATTCACCCTTAAACCTAACACTGCTTCAAAGCATAGAAGAAGGGCCTTTAATGCCCTAAGTTGTTCTTTATCTGCTTCACAAAAAATAAGTGTGTCGTCTGCAAAAAGCAAGTGAGAGATAGAAATAAAGCCCCTATTTGAGTCGCCCACTGAGAAACCAGCCATAAAACCATTGGTGACCATGGCAGTTAACATCCTACTCAGAGCCTCCATGATGATAACAAAAAGGAGAGGGGACAAAGGATCTCCTTGTCTTAAACCTCGGGAGCTGTCGAAGAAACCCTCCGGACTGCCATTAATAAGGACAGAAAATTTTGCCGTAGAGATACACCATCTGATCCACATACACCATTTCTCCCCGAAGCCACATTTCTGCAAAAGATATAGGAGAAAGTTCCAGTTTACATGGTCGTAAGCTTTTTCCATATCTAGTTTGCAAATGATCCCTGCAATACCAGATTTTATTCTACTATCCAGACATTCATTAGCTATTAAAACGGAATCTAGGATTTGACGGCCCCTTACAAAAGCATTTTGAGGCTTAGAAATAATTTTTCCTAAAACCTCCCCTAATCTGTTAGCCAATACCTTAGCCAAAATTTTGTAAATTCTGTTGATAAGGCTTATGGGCCTGAAGTCCTTCACTTCCGAGGCCCCAGGTTTCTTCGGTATAAGAGCGATAAACGTAGCATTTAGGCTTTTCTTGAATTTCCCAGCATGGAAAAATTCTTGAAACACCTTCATGATGTCTTCTTTCACAACCTCCCAACACGTTTGAAAAAACCCCATCGAAAAACCATCTGGTCCTGGCTCTTTGTCTTTCTCCATTTTTCTTATCACATCATAAACTTCATCTTCTTCAAAGGCTCTTTCTAACCGTGATGCTGATTGTGGTCCAATAGAATCAAAGTCAAGTCCATCCACTGTTGGCCTCCATCCCTCTTGTTCTGAAAAAATATTTTCAAAGTAACTCACCACATGTTCCTTGATCACTGGAGCCTCTGAGCAGTCTCTACCATTGATATTCAACAATTCAATGGTATTATTTCTCCTATGAGAGTTGGCCATGCTATGGAAAAATTTCGTGCTTCGATCCCCCTCTTTTAACCAAAGGGCTCTGGACTTCTGGCGCCACGAGATCTCTTCTAAAGATAAGATTCTTTCTAGATTTGAAACCAGCTCTGTCTTACGTGATAGTTCCTCTGGGGTCAGGACTCTTTCTTCGGTGATTCTATCAAAATTCTGAATCTCCTCGGTCATGGTTTGCTTTTGTTCTCCCACATTACCAAAACTTTGAGAATTCCAAAGCTTTAAATCGTTCTTTAGAGCTTTTAATTTACCTGCAAGAATAAAAGAGGGAGTGCCATGAAACTGATAAGAAGACCACCATTGTCTTACCTTGTCCACAAAGCCTTCACTTTTAAGCCACATGTTTTCAAACTTAAAAGAACGCTGACCACCATGAATATCACCTCCATCCAATAAAATGGGAAAGTGATCCGAACATAGACGTGGTAATCTCTTTTGAGACACATCCGGGTAATGGCTTTCCCACTCCGGCGAAATTAGGAATCTGTCAAGCCGAGAGTACGTCTGGTTGTTGGACCAGGTGAAAGGGCCACCTACAAGTGGGAGATCCACCAAAGTTAAGTCAAAACTACAGTCTAAAAACTCAGTCATGGCTGGGCTTTTCCGACCGTGTTCCGTGTGGCATGTGAGCCAGAAGTTTCGGTGGCGGATTTGCTAGTTCGTTCAGGGGATCAAGTCCAATGGAATATTACCTTTAGTAGAGCAGCTCAAGATTGGGAAGTAGACAGTTTTGAGGCTTTCTTCAGCTTAGTGTATTCCACGAAGCTGAATGGTATGCGTGAAGATAAGTTGTGGTGGACACCTGCGGGTAAGGGGAACTTCTCGGTTCGCTCATTCTATAAATCCCTTATAACCACACCAAATAGTCAATTTCCTTGGAAAAGATTGTGGAGGAATGAGGCACCTCCCAAAGCGCTTTTTTTCGTCTGGTCAGCGGCTCTGGGTAAGATCCTGACGACAGATAATCTACGAAAACGCCGAGTTATTATTGCAGATTGGTGCTGTATGTGTAAGAAAGACGGAGAGACCGTGGATCATCTTCTGCTTCATTGTGAGACAGCGAGAGCCTTATGGTGTGAAGTGTTCAACAGAATTGGGTTAAACTGGGTGATGCCTGCTATGGTGACTGAGCTTTTGGCTTGTTGGGGGATGCCGGGTGGATTACCACAGATCAAAGCCATGTGGAAAATGGTTCCTATCTGTATTATGTGGTGCATATGGCGAGAGCGTAATGAGCGGATTTTCGAAGACAAGGAGCGGACACTAGTGGAGCTTCGCTCCCTTTTTTTCACTTCTATAGTCCTTTGGGCCATTGCTGTAGACTTTAATGGTCAAAATGTGCACAATTTTCTTTTGTCTTCTTTAGCAACTTAGATAGAACCAAGTCAAATAATCTTTCAAGGAGTGAATAGGAGTAATGGTTTTGGGTGTGCAAATAGGAGTAATTGGATGCCTAAATAACATCTAAGAGGAATTGAAGAGGCATATTTAAACAAAATGAGATCAAGAGTACTATGACCTTAATTATCATAGAATAACCCAAAAAAAAAAACGCGGAGGAAAATTTGTGATCTGGTTTAGGTTGAAAATGATTTATGGAGCTGACCCAATTTTGTTAAAATTAAGGCTCAGTTGAGTTGAGTTGACTTTGGCCAAGCCCAATCTACCTTCTGTTGGGACAAGAAAATGTGATGTAGTGATCATTTTCCATGGGTAGCTTTTAGTTGCTTTTAATTAGTGGATCTTGGACCTTAAAGACAAGCATGACCAATCATGGTGTTGCCTAGTGGTCAAGGAGCGAGCATGGGCAAGTTGTGGACTCAGACATTCTCAGTTTGATTCTGAAGTAGGAGTTTCTCTTGGATTACGTAATACATGGTTTTGGCAGGTGAGGTCATGCATTTCGGGTTTACTCCCGGGGTTGGCCTGAAGGGCCGTGCTTTGGTGAGGTTCCATGTCATAAAAAAATATACAGAAACAAAAGAAGCATGGATTGTTGCTTCGTCGATTGCCTCCATCAATTACCATGCCAATTTTTTCTTTTCTTACTATGTTATCTTGAGTTTCCAAGAGGCTATACATAATTAAGTTTTAACTTTATTCCTTGGAGTGAGTGCCTGAGCTTTTTTCCATAATGATACTGAACTGGGACCGTTGGACTCAGCATCCTATGAACTATGAACAAGACGTACTGCTATTTATCGACTATATCTGTACGCCATTGATGAAACTTTTGTCAGATTATGTCGGTAATCAAGTCTTCTTTTTTCTATATCTTTCCTTTCCTTCATTTACACAATCTCAAAAATATTTTCCTTTCCTTCATTTACACAATCTCAAAAATATTTTGATCAAGTGGTTGTGCTATAGGCATAAACAGTTGTGTAGATAATGATGAGATGATATCTTTCTGAATGGTATCCTTAGAGGGTTTTACAATATTTATTTTGAATTGTTGGAATTAACTTTTGAAGAAAATTTCTCTTTCCTTGATATATTTCCACGATATCATGTTTCAATTAGGTACATGTGACTTTGTTTCATGGAAGTTTGTGTTCAACGTGTTTTATCAATTATTTGTGTTGATTTGATGTTCATCTTATTATCATATTTGAATATTGACTTGGTATATGTTATATAATGAAATCAGATGTGCTTACATATTTTATACTTAGATGTTTATGATTTTGGTGGCAAGGCACAATAAAGATAAGAAGACAAAATTGGTTCATTTTTTCCCTGTTGCCCAATTGTGTTCTATGCAGTCAAAGCTTTGTCATTTGAGAGATGCTGATCCACAAAAACTAGTTTCCAAGAAAGAAGAGTCATCGGAAATGGGTGGGTAAGTATTTCACTATATTTTTTGCTCACCATGTATTAGATCCGTAGTTAATGACATTCTCATTTCCTTTTAACGGGTGATGATGAAATTTATGATGATGGAAGTTCAGCAAGTAAATACAGTAAGAAGCATATTCTATTGAGACTATAGTTTGCCCTATATATTTATTTATAATGAAAAATAAATATTTGCACCTGGCTTGTTAATGACACCTAGACTAAAGTTGCACCCCATTGATGGTCAAAAGACTAGTTGTAAATTAACATAGTGAATGCAAAGAAGTTGAGTTCTATGGTTGTGTTTGCGATGCCTATATTGCATCATGAGCAAGCTCTTAAAACCATACATATCGTATAACATTGACAGCTAATTTTTTTTGATAAGTAAAATGAAAAATTTATTTATTTTGATAGTTAGTAAAATAAAAATTTTATTGATAGGAATGAAGTAGGCGAAGACCATGTGCACATGAAGTATACAAAAAATAACATGTAAATAAATTCTAGGAGCCAGAAATTAAAAATAGAAAGTCATGAACACTAGTTCCATTAAGCCCAATGGCTGAAAACCAGAGCAATAAGGTGTGCACAAAAAAGTTCCAAAGTTCCACCATTATGCGCTCCCTATCTTCAAAACACCGATCATTCATTTCCATCCACACCACATAATGCACAAAGGAATTATCCTCCAAATTGCAAGCACTTGGGGACAACTTTGAATATCCTTTCAACAAGCTATTAAATCCACCAACCTCAAAGGCATAACCCAAGCCACTCCAATTCTTCTAAAGATCTCTTCCCACAACACTCTTGTCACCTCACAATGTAGAAATAAAAGATCCACTGATTCCCCATTCTTCTTGCACAAATAACGCCAATCCATAATAATAAGACCCCGCTTCCTCAAATTTTCTGTGGTCAAAACATTCCCAAGAGAGGCGGTCCATATGAAGAAAGCTACTTTGGAAGGCACACAAAACCTCCAAATACTCTTCCATGGAAAGGAACAGTACCATGTGATGCCAACAACTTGTAATAAGATCTCACTGTAAACTATTTTCTCCTGTTAGGCCTCCACTGCATCCTATCCTCATGTACTGTTAGGCCTCCTGTAGAATATATAAGACTGAAAAATTCAGAAACAGTATCCATTTCCCAATCATGAAACATCCCTATTAAATTGAACATCCCACTGGTGAGAACCATGGGAAAATGCCAACAAATCCAACACAGAAGCATCCGGATTAACAGCAATGCAATAGAGAGCAGGGAAAGCCCTATAGTGAGAGAGATCTCCACACCAAACTTCATGCCAAAATCTGATTCTAGAGCCCTCACCAGCTACAAAACAAATATGAGTGGCAAAACTCTGCCAACCCCTCCTAATAAATTTCCATAAGCACACACCATACACCCCCCTCACTTCATTAGAACACTAACCCCTCAAGCACTTCCGTATCTAAGATCAATAACCTCCTTCCAAAGCGGATCCCCTTCCAAGTGGTTCCTCTTGAACCATTTCCCCAATACGGCTTTATTGAATGTCCTCAAGTTGCGAATCCTCAAGCCTCCATTAGAAATTGGAGAACAAACTTGATTCCAATTAACAAGACGGAACTTAATTTCCTCCCCCACTGCACCCCACATAAAAGCCCGAAATAACTTCTCAATCCTGTTAGCCACCTCTGCAGGCATTGAGAATAATGATAAAAAATAAGTGGGGAGGTTGGATAGAGTACTCTTGATTAAAGTGAGCCTACCCCCTTTCGATAAATACATCTATTTCCACTCAGCCAACCTTTTCTCAACTTTCTCAACAACCCCATCCCAAATGGCTCTTGCCTTAAAAGTTACTCCCAACAGAAAACCCAAATATTTTATAGGCAATCAGGCCACTTTACAACCCAAAAAACTCGCCAAGTTAGTAATACTACGCACCACGCCCACTGGAACCATCTCGGACTTACCAAAGTTCACGTTGAGACCCAAAACAGCTTCAAAGCATAACAAAAGTGCCCTTAAAGCTTGAATCTAGCCACGATTTGCCTCACAAAAAAGAAGAATATCATCTGTAAAAAGGAGGGGAAATTATGATAGAACCATTAATACCATTTCCCACCAAGGATCTAGATAAAGAACCTCCCCCAACAGCGGTATTAACTTTTTTTTTGATTGGCACTGGATGTCCAGGAATAGCGTCCCGACTAATTTCGCGGGTGCACAGGCTCTCGGCAAAGAGTTTCTCTTAAGTGCACATTGGGTAATTCAAGGGAAAAAATGAGCGGTATTAACACAATGCCGAATCCACAAAATCCACCTTTCACCAAAGCCACACCTCCCAAGCATATAAAAGAGGAATTCCCAATTCACATGATTATACACCTTTTCTATGTCAAGCTTGCATAGAATGCCTAGGGCTCCCTCCCTCAATCTACGATCCAAGCATTCATTGGCAATAAGAATTGAATCAAGAATTTGCCTCCCTTCAACAAAGGCGTTTTGAGGCTTAGAAATAATTTGTTCCATAACCGTGCTCAAACGTTTAGCTAGATCCTTCGAAATAATCATGTAAACTTCACTCATAGGACAAAAAAATCCTTTTAACTTTCGTAGCCTCATGTTTCTTTGGGATGAGAGCGATGAAAGTCGCATTGAGGCATTTTTCAAACTTCGTAAGAGAATAGAACTTGAGAAAAACACGCATCACCTCAAGTTTCACAATATCCCAACAAGCTTGGAAAAATCCCATAGAAAAACCATCTGGTCCCAGAGACGAGAAACCTATCCAATTATGACCAACCCCGACTATTGGACCACGGGAACTCGCCCCCAATAAGAGGGAGATCCATGAGATCCAAATCAAAGATGAACTCAGAAAACTTCTCTATAGCCAAGGAAGTTTGAGGTTCTCCCAATCACTCAGTAGGAAAGCGAGTAATATTGAAATCCCCATTCATACACCACAACACATCCCATAGATAATATAAACCCACCATCTCCTCACATAGAAGTCTCTTATCACTATCCAAACTTGGCCCATAAGTGCCTACATAA
Organism: Carya cathayensis; assembly: GCA_011037825.1. Classification (NCBI taxonomy): domain Eukaryota; kingdom Viridiplantae; phylum Streptophyta; class Magnoliopsida; order Fagales; family Juglandaceae; genus Carya; species Carya cathayensis. Next base: position 541,484 of record QGSO01000558.1, read on the forward strand.
ACCCACTTCCACCCATCCTCATCATTTTAAAATAAACTAGCAACTAAGAAATTCCCAATACACTCCTTGACAGACTCCACCAATGGGTAGTGCGACTCCTCTGTTACCATTCACCATAACAAGGGAAGGCAAACGACAGAAGTCCCTGAGCGCTTTCACAAAACAAACCCACCCTTTGCCATGCATTCCTTCGGCTATAACCAAAACGACATGTCTACCACCACCGCCATAAACTTCAAATGACAAGAAGCAGCCGAAAGGATTCGCACGACGCTGAACTAAGAAAATACGATGGCCTTCTCAAGTGGTTTTAAGGAACTCCTTATGGCCTCCCAATAAACACATGCATCCACTATTTTGGCCAACCAACCAGCCACCCCATTTCTTAAAAGAAATGTGCTTTGTCACTCGTTTACCCTTCTCTGTGATTCTAATTAGGTCTGATCCTCAGTAGAAAAGACACAGTTTGGAATCCACCTGCAAGCTCCTCATCATGCACCCCCCCCCCCCCCCAACAAAAAAAAGAAAAAAGAAAAAAAAATGACAAGAGGAGGAGAATGAGATGGAATTAATTCCGGCAAGGAATGCCAGAATTAGTCATTTTTGAGAGAGCGATAGAGAGGGAAAGAAGTATCCAAAACAATTTTAAAAGATACATAGTACCTGAATGTAACGTTGACAGCTATTTAATTGTTTTTATTTTTGGATTCAACTATAATATCTGTTCTACTCATTGTGGTCTGTTTTGGAGTCAAGTATTGCTTAATGTTGCATTTTGTTCTTTGAGGTGGATGATTTTGTTGTATAGATTTGTTTTTTTAAATTATTTTTGGTGAATCTGCATATAATTCCTACTACTCTAAATATTTTTTTTTTGGCTGTCTAGTTACTTTATACTGAATGGGCTTGAGCGAGTTGTTCGACTTCTAATATTGCCAAAGCGGAATTATGTAAGAGACTTTGCCTTCTGCATACATTTTGTGATACTCAAGCGGATAAATGTGTTCAACCTTGAAATTGTGGCTTGAGCCAAGATTTTATGTATGTTCTTTGTGAGCCTAAATGACTTAGCTGGTAAGTTGCCTATATTTTATTGATTAATATCCCAATGTGTTCAACCTTGAAATTGTTGCTTGAGCCAAGATTTTATGTATGTTTCCTGTGAGCCAAGTCATTTAGGCTCTTACTAGCTAAGTCAATTATTTATACACCGATGGCATGAAGCAGATCCAGTACTTTGTTCAGTAAAATCTTTCTTGCTTTTTGTTTCTTATGCCATGTCACATAACTGACATGAGTGCTTTTTGGTCCAGCCAATGAGTATGGTGCGGAATTCATTTAGTGATCGGCGAGAAGGATATACCGATAAAGCTGTTGCCATAAGGTTATCTCTTTATCCTATGCACGGAGATTTTCTTTTTCATAATATCCATCTACATAACTTAAAATTTCATATTTGGTATCATGGGCAGATTAGGGATTTGGGGTTTAAAGATGAACTGATTAATTTTGAAAGATGGAAATTTGATTTGATAGCATGTTGTTCAGTATGTTCCTCCCTATTTAAATCATTGAATTCGGGATTTTTGCTTGAAAACACTTTCTTCACCCTTGCAATGGTCACAATAAACCTTAAACGTCTTTTAAAAGGTTTTATTAATACTAATAGAAGCGTAGGAATAGCCCAAGTATATGCTACCTCTACAAGAGGAAACACCTTGTTAGGAAGAAGAAATAGATACAAGGAAATAATTAAAGCGGAGGTCATTAAAATCTGTAGCTATTGCCCATAGAAATAGCAAATTGAAAAACAATAGAGTTCTAAGCTCCTCCAGCAAATGTTCCTTATTTTCCAAGTTCCAGTCATTTCCTTTCCTCGAGATGCATCACAAAAGGCATGTCCCCATCTTCCAAACTGTAACCATTTTTGGAATGCCACAAAGAGTTATCCTGTTGGCAAGAAGATCAACCATAGAATTTAATTGTCATTATCTATTCTTTGCAAAGATGAGGATCTATTGGGATTTGTTTCTTATCTTTTTAGATTTTTATTTATTTTTTATTTTGTCCTGACATGGAACCTCACCAAAGTAGGACCCTTTGGACCCACCCTTTGGGAGTAAACCTCGGATACATGACCTCACCTGTGAGAACCCTATATAAGGTAATCTAGGGGAGTTCTTTGTGTGGAATAAAATCCAGGATGTCCAGTGTATGGTTCAACCCAACTTGCCCTTTAATGACTATGTTGCACCCTAACAGGTAATATCTGTTGGGTTATTTTACCATAATATTTAAAACTTTAAAAAAATTCTGTCCAGACTGCCAGTCGAATGATTTACCATCACTTGTACACTAAGACCAAGGTTTCAAAGATTGGACCAAATTGCACGATTGGATTAGTCCAACTGTACGCAGGTTCTAGCCCGGTCCTATTATCTCCTAAAACCAGTCTATTGAAAAAGAATTGTATGCCCCCATAGTATCCATAGACCTGAGAAATTGTTCATGGATCTCACGGGTTATGGTATTTTTTTCCTAAAGATGCCTATAACTCAGCCCCCGTCCATATCTCTTGATTTCAGCTGCCCCCACTTTACCATCCAAAAAAAGTAGTTAAATTGATTTGGGGTGTAGTTGTGGTGTCAACAAATCACAAGTATCGGGTCCATGGACTTGCGCTGATAGATAGCTCTGTGCCGTGCACTGGTATGCTCCTTCCATGCCCATAAGAAATTGGGATATTCACTGTGCTTGGCTGAGGCTTGAGAAGGGGATAAATGAAACTTTGAAATTTGAGTATTAGAAAGGAGAGTGACTGGGATTTGAAAGATGAAAAACAAGGATTTCAAATTCATTTAAAGTTTTGTTGTGGCGTGCACAAATATCAATTGGCTGCAAATTCATTTTAGGACCTGTCAACCTTGTCTCTGATATCTATTAGCAGTAAAAAATCCTTCAAATTATTCAATTATTTTTGGGTAGGTTTTGTTAAAATTTCTTCTGGTAAGTTTATTTATTTATTTGTAATTTTAATTAAGTTATTTAATGATGTCACAGTCTAATTTTAATTTACCCTGCAGTTGGACCTAACTTTGGACCTCTCATTTTTTCAGTTCTCATGTTTTTCTAGTTTCCAAAACCAATATTCCATAATCCTATCATCCAGATAAAGAATGCTACCCTTGACAGTGCCTTATGTCTCCGAATATTCTTTCAAAGGAAAGGAGGGCCATCTTTGGGGATGAGTGCATGGTAGAAAGAAGACCTCAAGGGTCTCTTTCTTAGTAAGAATCAACAGATCTTATCACCTCCACCACCTCTTAGCCAGAAGGAGTACAAACAATTAAAGGGTGAGGAAATCATCCTCACCTCCCAATGATGTGTCGTTTTAATAAAAGCAAACATTCCATTGGGATCTATTGTCTAAGATCTGCAAAAGGTTTGCTATCAACTTCTCCTTAAAACAGGAGATGCTAGACAATGCCGAGAAGGCTGTCTTTAAGGGATTCCTCACCACAAGTTGTGTGAAAATATGGTCTTAAAACCATCCTCAACCTCAGATTTAACTCTATGAGAGAAATCTCTACACCCTCTCCCAATGTTTTTCCACACCACCACCCTGTGTTATTATATTTAGTGGAGGTTGACTTAAGTTTTTATGACGTGTATGTGTTAGCGACTATATCACTTATCGAAGTTGTATCGATAATGGTGTCATATTAGCTTTGGTTCATTTTAGACTAAATATTCAAATTGTTCCATTTATTTCTAGTTTTCATTCAACAGAAAGAGTATATATTCCAGTTATTGTTTTGGTTTTCACGTCACTTGTTTAATAGTTTTTACCTTTTGGTTTTTGATTGCTCCTTAATTGTTGTTTCAGGTGTGAGAGAAAAAATCAGTCTTCAGTTACAGTCAAAGTATATTACCTTCGTAATGGAAGTGCGAGACTTGGATTTTGGTAAGCTAGGGCTAGGTCTAACAAAGTAATATATGGCTTTTGATTTTTTTTAATTAGTAAAAGATATTTTATTAGTACAGAAAAAGGCTTAGCCCAAGTATATAGGAAGTATACAAGAGAGTACACCTAGTTAGAAACTAGAAAAAAGATACAAAGAAATCATGAATGCTAAGACCATTAAGATCTATAGATATGGTCCACATAAATAAAGTCCTCAAGAAAAAATTCTTCAAGCTCTTCTAGGGAGTGCTCGTGATTCTCAAAAATCTTGGCCATTCCTTTCCCTCCAAATACACCAATAGTAAACACATGGGAGCCATCTTCTACATAGCTGCAATCAGGGGGACAACCTTAAGCCCTATCCAACTAGCTAGTTGATCAACCTCCTTCCCAGGCATAACCCATACTAATCGCACTCTTGAAAAAATCATTCCATAAGCCCTGGGCAAACTCACAATGTAGAAGTAAATGATCCACTGTTTCGCCACTATTTTTACACATACAGCACAGATCAATCAGGATAAATCCATATTTCCTTAGGTTATCCATGCTCAGGATCCCTAAGGATGGAGTCCAAACAAAGAGGGCAGCGTTACGGGGCACCTTACTCCAAATATTCTTCCGAGGAAAGTGATTACCATCCTTAGTATTGAGTGCCTCATATTTTGAGTGTACAGAGAATTTTCCTTTACTAGAAGGAATTCAAACAATGTTTATCCAGCTCTGCATTACGAGCTCCAAAGGAGTCTGTGAATTTAAAAACTCAGTGAAGACACACCAACCTCCCCAATGAAGCTGACATTCTACTATTGAGAGCCAGTAGAGATCTCGCTTAATTCAGCCACATAGGCCTCCTGTTCCCATGCAATCCTGAAAATAGTAGGATAAACATCCTTAAGAGTCGTATCCCCAACCCATACATCCATGTTGCCATCCCCCACAACCAATCTAGTGTGTCTAGAAAAAGATCCCCAACCTTTCTGGATATTTTTCCATGAGCCACTCCATATGCCCCCGGGGTTTAATTAGAACACTTCCCCCCCCCCCCCCCCCCCCCCTTCCTTCCATATGGCTTGTGATTTTGAATATAACTAGAATATACTTTCTTGAATTTATTTTACAGGATACAGGGGAGGGAGTACTTGCTTCCTGCAGGCATTGTGCTAAAGGTAGGTTGTGATGCATAAAATCTCAGACATTCCTTGGCTTTTTACTTGTTTTTTAGACCACTCTTATGTATGAAGAATGTTTTCTTTATTAAATAATTTTTTTTTTGCTTAAGTAGATATAGCTTTTTCTTGTTGATGTTCATGATTAGCCACTTGTCCCATAATCCTTTCTTTTTCTCACCCATCTTACATTTGTGTGCGTTTGGGGGTGTGGGAGGGCATAAAGTAGTTTTATCTTTCCATGCTTCTTGCACGTGTTATGGAGTTCAAGTAGTTCTCATGGGCTTTTCTGGATCTGGTAAAGATTTATATTTAGCTAGTCTAGGTTTGAATAATCTAGTAGTTTCTTAAACGATAGGTTGTCAGTCTAGTGATTTTTAATGATAAATGCTATTAGTATTGGCACTGATCCAACTATCAACGAGAATACCAATATAGCTCGAATCCTTGCCTCGACCATATTTCTATAAAAATCATGTGTAAACACTGAAGTGATGATTTTAATCCATCCTGTTTTACGCGGGCAATGTCTTTTGTTTTGTTTCAATAAAATTTTACTTCTAGCTATTAAAGAAACACTGAAGCAATGAGCTGCTTTCAAAATACATGAATTCCTAAACGTCCAAAATTTTGCCTTACAGTTTCAGATGAGGTATCACGGTCAAATTAAGAGGGGCTGATCTTTTTCTATTTTTTTTGTGGCATTATAAAATAGGATCTTCAATTGTAGTACAGTTCTTGGGTAAACATGCCTAGATAGGATTATGCAGTTTGTTTACTTGCGTTTTACAGAATTTTTAGTTACTTTGTTCAAAACTATACAATGTTTATTAGGTCTTAACATTTTTATTATGTCTATAAAATAAATCTTATAAAATGGGAAAACAATGTTTATACACTTAGCTTGACATCAATGTTCCCAAGTTTTTTAATGAATGCGTTTTTGAGAACCTCCTTGACAACCTTCAGTGACTTGGTAAGAAGAAATAGAGAAAGAGAAATGGAATGTGCAAAGTTTGTATGCAGCAAAATATTTACAACAAACTTGTTGTATGTCCTTTTTACTACCCTCTTGAAGTTTAATTTCTGGATAGAATATTGTGTAATGCACATTTTTGGTTTTATTATGTAATGCTGAAAGAATATCATGCTTCTTCATTTTTTGACCTGTTGGATTATGGTGGTTTAATAGATTTGTTTTGTGTAATAAACAGGCTCTTGTAGACACAACTGATCATGAAATATATGAGAGTTTGACATGCTGCTGTAGTGAGAGAGATGAGAGAGAGAAGGGTGCTGTTGCCACTCAGCTCGTGGGTGAAAGGGCAAAAATTATTCTCGATGAAGTTCGAAATCTCTCTCTTTTCACTCGGCTTCAATGTCTAGAGCATATTGGTACCGACCATGGGATATTTTATGTTTTCATTGGTATATGACTTGGATTATTAATAACCTATGTTAACTTTGGTCATTATAAATTTAGGTGAGCATTTCCAAGCTGCCATGGATGGGCTGGAAAACGAAAGTTATTCTGGTGTACGTCATGATCTCTACCCAGTAGTACATACAACTTGAAGTGTAAATTTTTCTTGTAATTGGATTCATCTTTCTTTTTCTGGTAGGTTGCTAATGCTGTTCTTGAGGAGTACATCTTTGTTCACCTTGATAACAATTATGGGAAGTTTAATCTGCTCATGTGCGCCACTCTCTCCCCCTCTGTGTCTCTCCTTGACTTATCTTTCACAACACGTAGTTGCCAAATTTCATTGTTTGTCATACTTTTTCTTTTGATAAGTATTGTTTGTCATACGTTACTGTTTGAATGTTTGTTTTTTCTATCTCTTCTTGGTTGGGAAGCATTGTTCTCACATACTGACTTGTGTTTGGTTTCTTTTCTTCAGCTTTATGTTGCATAAACTTTTCTCACTTGTGGATCAGACATCTGTGCCAGACAATCCAGATTCCTTGCAAAATCAGGAAGTCTTACTCCCTGGTCACTTGATTACCATTTATCTCAAGGTAGAAAACTTGAAATCTATCTTCAAAAGAAACATTGTGTTAGAGGAAAAAATAGATTAACATGGTAACACTTTCCCCATCCATGCTCATTTTTAGAGTCTAAAGTTGTGTCATAGAATATCCCTAATCAATCAGAAGATTGTTCCTTAAAATTTTTAGATGTTCTCTCATTCTATCACTTTTACTAAAATACAACTAATAATTTTTGTGTTTTCTCTTGAAAGAAAAAGGAATTATATGACAATATAGGATGATAGTGTGAATGATGGTCTACAATTAAGTGATGATGTGGCATAAGATGATAGCGATAGACTAAATATGTGACTTTACACTTCCTATTTTGTTTTGTAGCAAGTTTTCTTATAGTATGCATGATCACAAAGATTCTTTTTTTTTTTTTAGTTCCTTGTTTGAAATAACTTCTATACAACATTTTGACATCTTCCATATATGGGGATGAAGACTCAAACTTTTGACCACTATAAATCCACCTCAATTCAAATAAATTGTTTAACTTGCTCAGGCTATAATATCTGTTAGTATCAATTGTCCTTTTTTTTTTTCCAGGGTTTTGTTGTAATTTTAAATTCAAATGTTTCATCATTTACCTCTGCAACACCCTGCTCCCCAAGGTTACGGATAAAGTCATTTTTATGAAATTTCGGGGAATTGGTGTGCTACTACTGAACTTGACTTAAAAAATATTTTCTATTCTAAGGAAACACTAGGTACACAGATTCCTTATAATAAATACAGCGTTTTGTATTAAAATACTGAAATCATAAAAAAGTGTACACCAAAGCATTTATTAAAAATTTCTCGAACTTTGTACCATAAAAATCATAACTTACAATTTCTTTACATTATTTAGACCTCTGTCACGCCTCCCTAGACCAAGTCCCATTCCACATCTCTACCTTTATAAAGATTCTGACCTGTGGTGGTTTAAAAACATAAAAAAAAAACAACTAAAATGAGTTGATGACTCAGTAAGAAACCCATCATCATGTAAACATACTTCACATAAGGTTTTTCGTAAAATATTTCATGCTAAGAATTGAAAATCATGATTGTTTATAAATATGCTGATGACATGCATGACTTGAAAATATTTCTGGTATATTGACTAATCTGAATTATCTGACTGGCCAACACATTTAACCCTGTGTGCAAGGATGTGCACTGGTGCCTCATCCTGTGGCCACAAGGGAACCATTGATCTGATTTGCTAATAATATTATGGTGGTCCACACTTAAGTCTGTGGCTTGCACATCCATCCTGTCTGCATTGATACTATGCATCTGAACGGCCATCTGATTAATCTAATCTTTACTTACACTTGAACTTGTGAAAATTTATGTCTTATGCAACGTAAGATGCATGATATGCATAATACATACATAACTATAATATGTGGAATAAAACATGATCATGAATTATGATGAATGACGTGCTTGCAGAAATTATAGCATTCGTGGTACATAAGCATTGGCTTCCAAAGAACTTATTATTTGGAATTGATTTAAATAATATAATATAACCAGCTAACGTATGCTAATCCTAATTTATGATCAAGCTATTTACCTCGTAGCTCTCATCCAATATTTTTTGGAGCGAAACTAATTTCCTATAGAATAGACAATTAATTTCCTTAAAGAATTTAAACGTTGTCTCCTTTGAAATTTGGTTCTGTACAAAGTAAAGGGTATCATAAGTCTTTATGGTATTATGACAATTTTGTGGAAAGTCTGAACATGTTTATGATTTACAGGGCTATGGTAATTTCTTTCCCACCAAACAAGCATGGTCTGACTTATTACTTGAAAGGTTGCTTTCTTGTCAAAAAAGCAATTACAAGTTGAAAGGACAAGAATTTAAATAAATGGGGTTGGTGCTGAGAGAACAAATATGCACTGGAGGAAATAAAAAGGGCCATAATGTACTTGCACAAAAACTCTTCCGGTGGAAAAGGTAAAGTAAAACAATTGGAAGCTGGAAAAGGAAAAAGTAGCAATTGAAAGCTAAAGGACTTGAAAGCTACATGTCCAAGCTTAAAAATAAAACATTTGAAACCAGTGCCATTCGGTGAGAGAGAGAGCAACAAAGAATAGGGAGCTTGCTGAGAGGATGAAACCGTGCGATAGATTGGACTCGAATTGAAGGCTGCAGTGGGGCAGTGGCTCACTAGTCGGGATAGAAGGCGACGAATATGGGTCGTGAGTGGCCGGCTGTTTCTGGGTGTCTTCCAGCAATTTCTGATGAGCTGGATTTGGATGAGGATTTAATGGTTTTTTCAAAGTAACACACGGAAGTGAAGATATTTATAGAGAAATTTGGGAGAGGGTGCCGACAAGTTCAAGTTGGACTCCGTTAATATATGTAGTGACACTAATTTGCTGAAAACTTGGTGGTGATCATCCAAGAAGAGAATTTGAAATTTAAAAGCATGATCTAGGAATTCATTCAATGCAAGTTTGGCAATGACTGAGACTGCATAGGAGACTTCAATAAGTGATGAATTTAAGTGGAAATAAATTTCTAATGGCCGATTTTTAATTTCTAAAAAGAGTGTAACTCGTTCAATAAACAATAAATGAGATTTAACTTAGTTATTGAGTCTAATTAAAACTCATAATCAACCTCAGTAATTTGTAATTCGTGGGCTTATGCAATATGACTTGTTAAATATAATTTTAGGCTCAATAAAAGTTATCAAAATTCTGACCTTAGAATTATTGGGTTGGGTCGTTACAACCTCTTATTAGGTTTGATGTCAGGATTTCAATTATGTACTCGTGTTTGCAGCACTAAATGCAAGTATAAGTTTGTAACTGTTTGTTGCATATCAAGTGATATAAAATGCAGTGAATCTGAATGTTACTGTTATATGAACTAGTACTGCCATAGCAGCCCAATTCTTATAAAATGGCTCTCTCTCTCTCTCTCTAAAGCCATTATCCAAAGGAAAATGCTAGTATGCTGCCTGGATTTGCCTCCTCATTTTGACCGGTCATGTATTTAAGTTTTTTTAAATTTTTTTCTGTACTTAATTAAGGAAGCGACTTTTAGTGTATTGGTATATTTTTTTACTTTTTCAAAATATTTAAATATGTTAAAAAAATGTAAAAAAGGAAAAAAAAAGAAAAGAAAATGGGAGATTTGTGCTAGTGGGCATTCCCAGTGGTCAAATCTGGGCGGCACACTAGCACTGCCCTTGTCCAAATATACAGCGATCTCAAAAGTAAGACTCCATTATATGCTCTGACTAAGTGGTCATGTTTCACAAAAATATTCATTTATTGAGAAAGAAACATAATATTGTTTTATTTATACAAAAAATAGAGTCTCATAGCATCATTTTGCTGCCTGATCATATAGGCCTAGAATTTGTGCCAGGCTGTCTGTTAATACAAACTTGATTATTCTACTTGCTGATGCATGGTACAGAGGTTGGCATTTTCACCATATAATTTGTATGCACCTTGTAATTATGATCATGTTGATTAACTCTGTTATGTGTTATATAAGTTATTAGTTGTATCTGCTTTTTCCTCATCAGTTCTTATTTATATTCACCTTTTGTTTATCGCGGTATGTAGGAAAAACTAGAAGATTGGCTGCGCAGGGCAAAAAAGCTTCTTCAAGATGAGATCAATAATAAGAGCAAAAATTTTGATTTCTGCAACTGTGAGTTATGTTGGTGCTTTCTCTGTTTTTGGGTCCATTAATGCTGGCAGGCTGTAAAATTAAGAATGTAGTTAAAAACCTATCAAAAAAAAAAAAAAAAAAAAAGAATGTAGTTAAAAGACCAGTAGACAATCAGATCACCTGAATTGAATTTTAATTTTTTTCTTGAAATGTAACAATCTGCCAATATATAAATAAGTAAATAAAGGATTTATGGATGTATATGGTCGCTAATGGTGTATCACGTTAGCATATGTCTGTTACTGTTAGTAAAATGCAACATAGAGTTTTCTTTATACTCTGCCAAGGACAGTGGCGGAACCAGACATTTTTACGTGGGGGGGCCAATTTTTCGTTTATGTAAACTAAAAAGAAATAAATCTTTTGTTTAGTTCCATCGTAAATCGTAAGATAATAACTATATATACATTTTACACATCGATAAAATTATCTAATTTAAGAGACCTTTCATTTCAAAGAAAAATATATAATTTGCCATATGCATGTAAAAATAAAATTTTAAAAAGCACAACTTATCATCCCCTTTAAATTTCTTATGATAGTATTTTATGGAATAATATTCATTCGTTATCAATTAATGTAATGATCATATTTTTAGAAATTTTATTCTGAATAAAAACTAACAGGTGAATTTTTATAAACTCATCTTTCATTATAGTATGTAAGCTAGTTTATAAAAGTTTAATATCAAAGCTGAATATTTTGGTGCCACATTAAGTATATAATGCTACAATTGAGATCTCAAACAAATTTTTTCTTGCTGAATGAATTCTAAAGGATAAAAGTTCTCAACTATTTTTTCATTTAAGATATCAACCATAAATGATTATTCTAGTGTTTATTTTAGTTTGTGTTCCATATTAAGAAGCTTAATACTGTATAATCAAGAAGTTTGGGGTCCATATTAATAAGTTTATTATTCTCATAAATTTAACTTTAGTTTAAGCATTTTTAGAATTTACCAATCAATTTGAAAGAGTTTTTAGGGGCAAAGAAATTAATTTTGAAGGGACCACATCATAATTAATACATGATATATAGAATTTTAATAAAATTTTGGGCCATATAAGAAACAATTAGAGAGAAATTTCTATGTACATACAGATTTTAGAAAATTTTGGGGAGTACTAAGGTTTAGGCCATGGCACCCCCTAAGGTATATGTGGTTCCGTCACTGGCCAAGGACTTATACCTGCTAATTACTTTCTTATCTTTTCTGAGTTGTTTATCTTTTAACTAGTCCGCATAAGATCAACCCCAATTAATAAACTCCATAAGGCAGGAGGTGGGCCCTCACTATCACCTCTTCCCTGTTTTGCTTGTGTACTTTGTTTTAAGTTTTTTTAATTGTTCTTTTGTGTGGAAAATACTTTATTCCTTGTTCATTTATGGTGGTTATATTTTTAAGTTTAGTATATCGTGATATGTTGTCATGCAACTTGACTGAGTTTTTACTTATTCCTTAATTTGGTGGTGGAAATGCTAGCCACTGATTTGGTTGTGGGAAGTATACCATGTGGAGAATCTACTGGGATCCTTATTCATATGGTGCTGGAGAACAACAATGCTGAAATGGTCTATTTGCAATTGATTGTTACCGAGTTCATGATACTATCTTCTCAGGCTTAGTCAACAAGTTGCATTTTGTTGTCAAAATATTACGCTGAAAGGAATTTTATTTTTAAATCTAGAATATAATTGATGATTGGTACATTTCTTCCAAGATTGACATTCCATCTTGTTTCCTGGAATAATGCAGTAGCTCACGTCAAGAAGGTTTTGGATAAAAATCCTGCCAAGCAAATTAGTTCTGCTGTTGAAAACATGTTAAAAACCGGAAGACTGGTTACTAAAACAGGTCTAGATTTGCAGCAGGTATTTACTTACTGGTGATCATTTTCAGTTGTGTAATTCGAAATTTTAATCTGTTCTTCCTCGTAATCTGTTTGCACTTTGCAATACATCATCAACAGATGAAAATCTGATTTTGTAGATTTGTTGAATTCTTGTTCTCCTCATTTCCTTAATCATGTGCTTTCCTTTATATACTCCTTTTGTGCTTGGGTTGTGCCCCTAGATCTCTTTAATGATATTTTATTTGGTATCTTTGATTATTAAAGAAAAACAGGTGAAAACCTGTGATTAAACTTCTATTGCATTCTACTGTCTATTTATGGCATTCAAATAGATGCTGACGCAATGATCCTTTTTGGCTTTCTTTTGCCTCATTAGTGGAGTGATATGCCTGTTTCTCCTTTTTGTCTATCTTTTCCCGGGATATACCTCATTTCCCCTACCCATCAGTGGGTTAAGTTGTGTGTAAATTAATTCAATGTTGACTCTAGGTAACTTGAAGAAAAAGACATGCATCCAAACTCTGACTTCCAGTGGGTTTTTCTTTTAAATCGGTGAGAAAAATCTAGCGTGAATGTAAACCAACAAAATTTAGTCCTGTGATCTTAGGAACATGCCATACGCTACCTCCTTTTAGATCCTTGTTCAGATCTTTCCTTGAGAATCTGCTTTCTTTAAAATCAGAAATGAAATTTTGATTTTAAGCACTTAATATTGATAGATGCAGTGCTTTGTGATTTTATTGCATAAGACCTTCTGTTTGCTTTGAAAAGATCTTCTTTAACATATAATATCTCAAAATGCTGGAAATAACTAAAAATATACTGTACATACTTTTTTTCTTTTTGGAAAAAGTCTGCAAGCTTAAATTTTAAAGTAGGATTGGCCTTTATGGATTATGTTTTGCTTCACTAGAGGGCAGGCTTTACGGTTCAGGCGGAGAGGCTTAATTTCTTACGTTTTCTCTCACATTTTCGTGCTGTCCATCGAGGGGCTTCATTTGCTGGACTTCGGACCACAACTGTGCGGAAATTGTTACCAGAGTATGCATCTGCTTGCTAAAAAAAAAAAAAAAAAAAGAAGAATAAGAAGAAGAAAAAAAAAAGAAGAGTTTCGTGCATATCATCATGGATTATATTTATATATGTTTTTTGATTTGTAGATCTTGGGGTTTTCTTTGCCCTGTGCATACACCTGATGGGGAGCCATGTGGCTTGTTGAATCATATGACCAGCAATTGTCGTAAGTTCATGTATCATCCTTTATAAATGAAGTTATACCAATAAAAATAAATAAATAAATGAAGTTATACTACTGAAAGTAGTATGGCTTTTCATGCATATATTGGTTGGTTCAACTCACCGGTTAAAGTTTGATCACTGTGCTCTTTCATGCAGGATTTTGTTTCTTGTAAGAGAGGCTTTTTTGTTAGGAAAAAAAAAAAAAAATTGCTGGAAGAGATATCTCCTAAAGCTGATGAAATTCAGGAGAAGAAAACACACTAAAACAAGCACATAAATGGATGGTTTCCCATATTTTGGAGATAAATACCTAATTGAATTGAATTTTGTAGGTGGGAAGAGAATGGTGTCATTTGTGGAGAAAAGAAACTTTATTATGTCAGTTACAAACCGAAAGTGGAAATAAAAGCACAATCTTTTCAGCAAGTAGTAAAAAAACCCTAGGGGTCGGCTCAAGTGTTAATGGCCTTGGTCTTGGGAGTATGCTCTCTCCAGGTCTAAGGTTCAAATCCTCTTGGGTGCAAACAATTCCTAGGGGCCATCGGATTGGGGGATTTTCCCTTTAAATTACTTGAGGTACACTTGCAGGAAACTCCTTGCGGGGAGGGCTTGTACACCCTTGGGATTAGTTGGGACACTGTTCTCAGACACTCAGTACCAATAAAACAAAATTCAATTGATAGCACATCGTGCTTAAATATAGGTTGTGTTTTCCAATATGTATATGAAAACATTATTTATACATGATGCTTTTTGTTATACAAGAGTATAGCAAACAGTACGGGGAATGAAATGAATCTCTTACATGGCATGGGGTATGAAACAGTGGAACTAACTATTTATTTACTTGTCTTGCCTGGAATCTTTCTTCTAGTAGGTAAAATTAGAAATTTAGGTTGCTTTTGGTTTTCAACGTTCCCTTCACATGACATTTAGCAGTCTTTTTCTGTCTTATATTTTTCAGGAGTTACATCATACTTTGGTTCTGAAGGAGATGTAAGAGATTTTAAGAAAATAAGAAGGGATATTCACAGCTTTTTGATTGGTGCTGGAATGATGTCGCTGCAGCCAATGCTAGTTAAAGTTGGTCCTCCCAAGTTTCTTTCGGTCCATATAGATGGTCATGTTGTTGGTTCTATAGCTTCCAGTTTAGTTGAAAATGTTGTGGCCAACTTACGGAAATTAAAAGTGTCAGCCGATACAATGGTTTGTTGTTGTTAAATTCTCTTTACCTTTCCTGCCTTTGGTTTCTTTCATTTGATGTACTGCTGATGCATATTTGTGGCAGATTCCGGATGATCTGGAAGTGGGATATGTTCCTTTGAGTCTGGGGGGAGCATATCCTGGTTTGTACCTCTTCACATCTCCTGCTAGATTTGTTCGGCCAGTTAGAAATATTTTGAGTCCCGAGAAAAGTCAGAACATTGAACTCGTTGGTCCTTTTGAACAGGTCAATATCTACCTTGGTTAAGTTTTTTAGATAAACTTGGGCTTTGGTCAGTTGGTAAACCTCTTTTGTCTTGGAAGTATAGTAAGAGCTTACTAATTTCAATTATCCATTTCAGGTATTTATGGAAATAAGATGTCCTGATGGAAAAGATGGTGGGAGACAAAATGCTTTTACTGCAACTCATGAAGAAATCCATCCAACTGGAATGCTCAGTGTGGTTGCTAATCTTACACCTTGGTCAGATCATAATCAGAGCCCACGCAATATGTACCAGTGTCAAGTGTTTTTCTTTTCCTTATACTCTTTTTTCTTTGCTCTTTTTCATCCTGTATGAAGTTGTCTAATGCTCCTGTTGGTTGTTAAAATAATTTTTTTTATAGGTTTTTACATCCTTTTCTATTTATAAATTGTAGATGGCAAAACAAACAATGGCTTTCTCTTCACAAGCAATTCACTTTCGTGCGGACCAAAAGCTATACCATCTTCAGGTAACTTCATATCACTCTCTCTTCTCTTTATTTTACTTTAATTAGAACAGAATGGCTGCATCCTATAAATGGTTCTGCAAACTTAAGGGTCATAAAGGTCATTATCTTGTGCTGGTCCGGACTGCTGGAATATAGTTCTTCTAATAAACATTATATTTTTGCATGAAGCAACTGCTCTCTAGATTTGAACAAGTGAACCTGGGTTTTGCAGTCCAAAACTTTATGATTACCCTGGACAATGACCTCTAGATTTGCTAAAAGTCCTACATTATACACGCCACATTGAGTATGCGATAAAGAGACTATATTTCATGTATGTGCTTTGGCATTCTTTACTTGGGTTTATATGCTGACTGGTCTACGAGGCATTTACAGACTCCTCAAACTCCTATTGTGCGCACAAGTACATATATGAGGTACGGCATTGATGAATATCCAACAGGCACAAATGCAATAGTTGCAGTGCTAGCATATACAGGGTAATTACTTTAGACAATCTCTCTGTCTCTCGTCTTCTTTTATAGCATCTTACAGTTGTCTCACAGTTGTCTCTTTATGACAACCAGATATGACATGGAGGATGCCATGATTCTTAATAAATCATCTGTGGAGCGTGGATTGTGTCATGGACAGATATTCCAGGTTGCTTCTTCTGTCTTCTTTGTGCTAATTTTAGTATGCACTGATGGGAATAATAGCTCGACTCATGATCTCTGTCAAAATATCTTCATAAATTCCTCTAATATGATCCTTTTTTAGTGTTTTATATTTACCTGTTTTTCTATTATGAAATCTTGTTGCTTCCGTATTTGTTTTCCAGATATGTAGATTTCCATACTGAATGTACGAAAACATGGATTATATGGAAGGAAATCTCTAGGTAGGGTTCAATTGAAATGATTGACAAGGTTCAAGGGAAGTTTTTCAAATAATGACTATGTCTATTACACAGTGCATAAGGCTTAAAACTGTGTTTTTATGTGGTCTGCACAACCACTCATGTATTGTGTGACCATATTGCATCAATGATTTTAGAGGCATGGGTTTCAATTCCCTGCACCTCCATCGTTTTTTTTATGGGTAATCAAGAAGTATACAGGACCCTGCCTCCATCTTATGAACACTTAGCTATCAAGAAAACAGATTATGTTGATTGGTTGGTATAATTTCATATAGTGCTTGAATGTATGTTTTATCTGTACCCTGTTTTTGTGCAGACGGAAACTCTTGACTTGTCTGATCAGAGCAGCAGGTCAGAACGTTCCCAGAGAATGTTTAGAAGAAGCAACGTGGACAAATCAATGCATTCTTTGATTGATTCTGACGGGCTTCCATATGTTGGTCAGGTTGGTCTTGTTTTCTTGTACCGTTCTTATATCAGTATTATCTCTTTTGGTGTTAAGGTTGACCAACTATATAGCCAACTACTTTCAGATGATACGACCGAATGAACCCTATTGTTGCATTTATGATGAGGTAACAAGTTCTACAAAAACCAACAAGCGGAAGGGTTCAGAACCTGTTATAGTTGACTATGTTGCTGTTGATGTGAAAAACAAGAAGCCGCTTCAGAAGGTAACTGAAATATGTCGTCTTAATTATACGTGGTTTTAGACAATGAGTCTTAAAATTGAATATTTTGATCATTGGATTTAAACAGTATTTTCCGGTTGTGGCTCATGCCCCTCCTCATCCCCTTTTCTCCCTCATTTCAATGCTTGTATGCCATGTTTAGATTAAGACTGTAAAAAAATAGAATAGAATTGTTGAGTTTCTTTTTTCATCCAAGCCTGTATTTTTAGGCTCATGGTTTTCTCCATAAAACTAGTTTGCACCAAACTCGTTTCGTGTATCATTTTCTCAGTGCCATTCTCAGAAAGCCAGTACCGTATTTTACTATTGGCTATATGACCTGATTTAAATTAGCAGTCTCCATGAGATTGATTATACTGGTGTACTTTTTCTACCCTCTACACTACGCCTGTGGGGAAATTATATGAACTTAAATGTGTTTTGCGCCATAAACTCCAACTCCTATCTCACGGTTAGAGTAGCCACATTGTAGGGTACATGTACATATCTTTTGATCATTGTGATCCTGTGTGGAAATTATATGACCCTAAGGCCTTGTTTGGGAACACAAGTATTCTTAGGTGAAAATTGCTAGAGACACAAAGGGATCCCATAAATTGATGTGTGCCACATCATCTAATTTCTTTTCTTTCTTTTTTTAAATTCCACCACCCCCCCCCCCCCCCCCCCCCCCGCGTGCATCTCCATGCATTCCCAAACCCCCAACCCCCAACGGCAATGTACCATCTCGCCACCGCTGTCGCCATTTGCCATATTATTTTGCATTTCTCAATAGTTTATAAAGGTCTAATGGTTGATGCTTTCTGGATTCTTTAATCCGCCGTTTGGTTATCCAGAAAGTTGTGGGTAGGTAAGACAAAAATGCTAGAAGAGTTTAATTGGGTTTTGCCAAGCGGAGGTCTTTTTTAGCTTTCTTGGGTCCCCAATCAATAAAATATCGAATGTTTGGAACAGTCAACAATTTTCCTACTCTGTCTAGGCAAACCATATGTTTCTGATTCAATATTACTGATTGTGGAGCAACCATTCTTGAAGCCAGTTTTCCGACAACGAAGCTAGGAATTTCATGCAATCCGCGAATCTCTGGATCCGAAGCAAATTCACCCACCCTCCAAAAATCACTTTCTTTTTCATAAAAAAAAAAAAACAAGAACAAAAAACAATAATCTGGGAACTGGTGATGAGCTCAGAGGCAAATAGATCAGATGGGTCTGGGAATTAGGAGTGGTGGAATCTGGAGAGAGAGAGAGAGATGAAAGATAAGAAGAGATGGGTATTTGTCAATAAAATATCTGGCAGTGCGGAAGTGAGCTGGTGGCGACGTCAGTGTCGACAGGAACTGGCGGCTAAGCTGGCATGAGCTTGGGTTTGGGGGGTTGGGAAAGGGAGGGGGAGGGGGACTCAGATTGCGGTGGAATGCAGGAGTAAAATGAAAAACAGAAAAAATGAAAATAAAAAATAATAACTTAGATGACGTGGCACTGTGCCACATCAGTTTGTGGGATCATTTTGTATGATCCCTTTAAGTCTCTAGCGGTCCTCTTCTCAGGTATTCTCCGATATTTCCTTCCCAAACATCTTAAACACAAAACACTTTTTAATTTCAAATTTTCAACCTTTTCATTTAATCACTAATCATTACAACTTTCCTATACTCTCAAACATGACACAAAAAACAATACAACTTTTTCAAATTTTAAAACAAAAATAATATTCAAACGGTTTTTCAACTTTATAATATTTTTATTCAGCTTTTTCTCTAATTTCCCGAAATTCAATAAAACATCTTATCTCAAGCCATTTCACTACTATTGACGGATATTCTGAGATATTCCTTTTTTTATTTTTATTTTTTATATATAATTAAGAAACTTTATTGATCAAATGAAATTAGGCAAAGTCCATATACACAGTAGTATACAAAAGAAACACCTAATTACATTCTAGAAACCTGAAAGGAAAACAAAAACTCATGAACATTCCCTCCCTTAAGAACAATAGCAGAAAACCACTGAAGCAAAGAAGACAAACAATTTCCAGATATCCTCAACAGCTCGCTCCTTGTTGTTGAAGCACCACTCATTCCTTTCCATTCATATACACCACATTATGCACAAAGGAATCAACCTCCATGCCGCTGCCAATTGAGAGCTACTATGATGCCTATTCCTTCTGAGATATTCTAAGTGTCCAAACAAGCCCTAAATCCCCAGCCCAGTTGTGGTGATTGCGTTGGAAGAATAATTGAAAAAGAGATTTATTGTCCATAAACTCTCAATTAGTTTTTGAAGGATAGGATAGACACCTTATTGGAGCACAAGATGGGCCAATAGTTTTGGTTTGCTGGGAGGGAAACTTTTTTTCCCCATTTTTCTAATATTTTCATAAATCCATGTTGTCAACTTTCATTGCAAGATCAGAACAAATGTCTGGAAAGTGATGATTATTTAATGACTTTCCTTTCCCTTCAGTAAAACTATGTGAGAATAACTATACCAGCATCAATCTTTAATTAAATGTTGAGCTGGCTGGAACTTGCCATTTTACACTCAGATTCTATCTCAAATTTGGCCCTCCCTGGATATTCATACCCCATAAAGTACTGTTGGCAATGCATATGATCATAGATTGTACAACGTCTCTAAAATGTTTCTCATCCTTCAATTCTGGAATGACATTTTCTGTTAACATTTTTGGGTAGGTGAATATACGTTTTCGACATCCTAGAAACCCTGTCATTGGGGACAAATTTAGCAGTAGACATGGTCAGAAAGGTGTTTGCTCACAATTGTGGCCAGACGTCGATATGCCATTTTCTGGAGTAACCGGGATGCGTCCAGATCTGATTATTAACCCGCATGCATTTCCATCAAGGATGACAATTGCAATGCTTTTGGAGTCTGTTGCT
Organism: Carya cathayensis; assembly: GCA_011037825.1. Classification (NCBI taxonomy): domain Eukaryota; kingdom Viridiplantae; phylum Streptophyta; class Magnoliopsida; order Fagales; family Juglandaceae; genus Carya; species Carya cathayensis. Next base: position 561,879 of record QGSO01000558.1, read on the forward strand.
GCAAAGGTACTACAATCGAAAAGAAATATTGTTGTTATTTATTTTTATATGATTGATACCTTTTTGGCTTGGATATCAATTGCTGAGTATATAAATTGTGTGGATTATTTGTAACAGGGCCTGGATATTTTTTTTTAATAAGCACTAGTCTGATTTTTCAGTAATTGCATCAATAATCTTCATCATCGTTTTGATGTTCATTATCAGATTCAGATCTCTTTCAATACGTCTTTGTCTTTGTACCATTACGCATAATAATCTTGCTAATGCATGCGGTTTATTTTCAAGTCTGGGATCCTGGGTGATTGGAGGTGGACGAGTGGTTTTTTTAGAAGATTTTAGTTCGATTTTTGTAGTAAACTTGCAATGTCAGTAAAAGGTCACAAGTTGCGCAAGGAGATTTAAATGCATAGGTTGAAAATTGAAGTAGGCCTCATGTAGGTATTCGGAAGTCAATTCAGAGGGTCAAACATATCAGTTGGTGCATATTGAGAATTATTATGCCCGATTTTGTTTCAACTTCATTTTATGTAATTTCTCCAACCTCCTAAATTTGCTGACCTCTGTATATAACTGGTTTGTAAATCCAAAAGTTATTAATGATTCACTTGAACCTTATCGCATTACCCTTTTTTTTTTTAAATAAAAATTCAAACGTAGGCTTGATTTGAAAATCAAAGATTTGACCAAAGATATAGATAGAGGAGGCAAAGCTAGATACAACTTTTTCTGAAGATCGGGAGTATAAATGCACTCTTACACATTGAGCAGGCGATCCTTCTATTTGATTTCTACTTTAAAAGGTCTCCATTATCCCAATCTCTCTTTCTGGGTTTGGTGAATCTGCTTACCATTACCGAACCAAAGTCTCATGTTCTTTGACAGATATGATGGAAGAAAGAAAAACATGATGATCTTGCATTTGGGTTGGGTTGGCCCAGAAGTTGCTGTGTTTTGTATACTTTGTTTTCTTATTGTTTCTTTTGGGTGGTAGTAGAAACAAAGGAGATATAATCTTGCAGACATGATTCAAAAGAAGGGTGCTCATTTCACGAACTGTTTTTTGAATAAATTAAATGCTTTTTTTTTTCTTTTTCTAAATGGATATCAATTGCATAAAAATGTGTATCTATTAGCATTTAAAAACTTAAAAGATGCATGTAAACTATTCATTGCAGGGAGGTAGCTTGAAAGGAAAATTTTTAGATGCAACACCATTTTCTAGTTCAGTCAAAAAAGAAGATGGGGAGACTGGACAAAAGCCTGGTTCCCTTGTTGATGAGCTTGGTGAAATGTTAAAAGAAAAAGGGTTCAATTACCATGGATTGGAGGTATTGTACAGTGGGGTTTATGGAACAGAACTTACATGTGAGATATTTATTGGGCCTGTTTATTATCAGAGACTCCGACACATGGTTTCAGACAAATTTCAGGTAATCATTCAATTTTCTTATAATTTTTTCATCCCCAAATTAGTCTCCCTTGATTTTCTCATTCTTTTGCTACTCATTTATCTACCTAATGAATCTATCATTATCTTTATTTGTTTTCACAATATTTAGTGTTCAATCCCCTCGTTTGTTCATTTTGTTTTTTTATTTTTGTCTAAATCTAAAAGAGGATGGTAATGTTGGTTAGAAATTGAGCATGAAAAAAAGGTTTGTTTGATAGGTAAAAAAAAAAAACAGAGAGTAGAAATCTCATAGAATTGAAATATATTTTGTATTTTTGTCCCTTGTGGTGGATTTTACTGAGAAATTTTGTATCTGCCCATCCAAAAATGAATACCTTACTAGAAAAGGCTAAAAAAATTGGATGGCAATGCAGAAATGCAAAAAAGGTTGTCATGAGATTTGATGGTGTGAAAATTTCTCATTCCTCCATTAAGGGGAAATTACTGAGTGTGAGTTCAGATGATACTATTTGTACCTTACTAGAAAAGGCTTAAAAGAAGGATGGCAATGCGGAAATGCAAAAAATGTTGTCATGAGATTCCCGTTACCAGACAGAAGTTTAACTCGTCTTGGTTCCTAAAGGGATATATGGGATTTTTCTGTGTATTAGAATTATTTCCCAGTTACTGTAATCAGCTTATATCTACGTTTCTTGTCTTATTTGTTCATTGTTATTTTTCTCTTTTCTGTTTTTTTTTTTTGTTTTCACAATTAATAAGAATTTTATTACCAAGAATAGGCACAGCCCAAGTACACAAGAAGTATACAAAGGAAATCTTCTCTCAATCTTCTCAATAACCCCATCCCATATCAAAATAGATTTGTGAGGAGCCCCCAAGGGAAGACCAAGATACTTCAACGGCAGTGAAGCAATCTTACACTACAAAATATTAGCCAAAACTGAAATATTACCTACCGGAACAATTTCAGACTTGTTTAGGTTAATCTTGAGACCCGAGACAACTTCAAAACATAACAACAATGCTCTCAAAGATCGAATATGTTCTTGATTGGGCTCGCTGAAAATCAATGTATCATCGGCAAAAAGAAGACGAGATAATTTCATACTATTCCATTCCTCATTGCTCACCTCAAACCCGAAAAGTAACCTACCTTCTACCGCCGCTTCCAACATTTTACTCAATGCATCCATGATAATTTTACTCAATGCATCCATGATAAGGACGAAAAGAAAAGGAGATAGTGGATCTCCTTGTCTCAAACCACATGGACTATTAAAAAATCCAACCGGAGTGCCATTCACCAAAATGGAAAATCTCGATGTTGAAATGCAATGTTTGATCCGCATATACCATTTCTCTCCAAAACCATATCTCCCAAGCAAATACAAGAGAAAATCCCAACTAACATGATTATACGCTTTTTCCTATCCAATTTAATCAAAATTCCAGATTCATTTGATTTAATTCTGCTCTCCACATACTCATTAGCAACTAATACCGAGTCAAGGATTTGTCTCCCTCTTAGAAAGGCATCTTGAGATTTCGATATACTATTTCCCAACACCCCACTCATACAATTAGCTAACACCTTAGAGATTATCTTGCAAACCCCATTCACCAAACTAATAGGCCAAAAATCTAGTATCTCCACAGCCCCTACCTTTTTGGGAAAAAGTGCTATAAATGTAGCATTGAAACTTTTCTCAAATTTCAGAAATGAATAAATTCATGAAAAACCTTCATAATATCCTCCCGCACTATATCCCAACAAGATTGAAAAAAAGCCATTGAAAAACCATCTAGACCCGGAGTCTTATCCCTTGCCATTCCTCTAATCACATCGAGAACTTCATTCTCTTCAAAAGCTCTCTTCAACCATTCTGCACTTGCCTGATCAATGATGTAAAAAAACAGTCCATCAAGCTTTGGTCCCCTTGAGCATTCTTCGCTGAACAACTTCTCATAAAAATTGACAATGTGATCCTTAATGACCTCTTGATCTGGAATGATGTTTTCACCATCAAGAAGAACCTCAATTGAATTATTTCTTTGATGAAAGTTTGCCATACGGTGAAAACATTCTGTGCACTTGTCACCCTCCTTCAGCCAAAGGACCCCGGGATTTCTGTCTCCAAGAGATTTCCTCCGTTAAAGTGATCTTCTCAAGATCATCCACCAGCACTTTTTTTCTACCAATTCCTCACCGGATAAGTCCCCCAACAGCTCCCTTTCCTCCAAACTTTGCAACTGCTGCATCAAAAGTTTCGTTTGATTTTGTGTTCCCAAATTCCTCAACATTCCACTTCTTCAAAACTGGTTTTAATGCTTTAAGTTTACCAGCCAGTACAAAGCTTGGAGTACCAGAAAAAGAGAACGAAGACCACCACATTCTCACCCTATCCACAAAACCCTCAGCCTCCAACCACATATTTTCAAATTTAAAATACCTTAGTCCTCTAAAAGTGCCCCCACTCTCCAACATAATTGGATAATGGTCAGAACACAATCTCAGTAACCTTTTCTGCCTCACATCAGGAAAACGAACCTCCCAAGAAGCTGAAACCAGAAATCTGTCCAGCCTAGACCATGCCCTTCCATTGGACCACGGAAAACCCCCTTCCACCATTGGAAGATCGATCAAACCAAGCTCAAAAATCAGATCAGAACAAGAATTCATGGCATGAGAGAAATAATTATACCCCACTCGTTCACTAGGGAACCAAGTAATGTTAAAATCCCCTCCAAAACACCAAGGAACATCCCAACAGAGTAAACACCCGCCATTTCATCCCATAAAATACTCCTACTATTATCCACGTTAGGACCTTAAATCCCTGCAAAAGCCCATTCAAATCCGTCATCCACACATTTGAACCGGCAAGCAACCATAAACTCCCCACATAATGATCTACCATCTCCACTAACCTCCTATCCCACATAATAATAATCCCACCCACCCGAAGCCCCTTTCGAAACTAATTCAATCCATCCCACACATTGACAGCTCCATAAACTGTTCACAATTGTTTGATTAACCAACTTCAGCTTGGTTTCTTGGTAACAAATAACATCAGCACTCCACTTTCGAATCATATTCTTTTCCCGAAGACGTTTTCTATATTCATTCAGCCCCCGCGCATTCCAAGAGATGATTGTTGGTTTCATTGATGACTATAAACAACCCTCTCCTTGCCTTTATCGCTAAAGGCACTTCCTCCTTCGCGTTATAATTAATAGAGCAGGATAACCTCTTCAATTCCCTTTCCTTCTTAAGAGCGGGTCTCGCCAATGAAGGTTGACCAGCCCCTATAGCTATTAGAAGTGCTCTAAATTGTTCCTCAAATCCGACACAATAGAGTCCCACACAATCCTTAATTTCATCCACTTTCCATGTCACCCAATCAGATGAGGAATTGGGCCAATCAATTTTAGGAAGGATAGAACACAACAGATCAGGGTCCATTTCTTCATCAGACTCCCTCAGCTTTTCTGACTCACTTGCCTTTGCCTCCTCTCTCCTCCAAGAACTATTTGCTTCTCAGATTTTACGCTTTGGGAGCAAGGGACCCCAGAAAAAAACTCCTCAATGGACCCAATGACATTACCACTCAATTCACATCTCCCTTCACCACTTCCACCCCCTCTGAGACCCTCTCATTGCCTTCAAAACATAGCTCAACAAGAACCAGTAACGATTGAGAAGAGAACCTCCCAACCCTGAGATGAGAATCTCCCTTTTGAATCTCGGGCTCTGAGGAAGACAACATGCTCCCCTTCGTCGTAGTTGAACACACCACCTGAGTACCCTTAGAGGGATCGACGTTCCACCGTCGTCCCCTTCTGTGAAGAAAGCTCAACCTCTTGTGCCGTTGAGGGTAAAATATGGACAACCTCAGAGTTTCGATTCTCAAATCTGAGTAATTGAATAGTCGCCGGTGGATGGACCCTTCTTGGAGAGCCTCTCGGAGATTCGCCTGCTACCATCGGACCCTTTCTGTGACATCATAATGTTTGTCGGTGCCACTGAGCCCTTGGGCTGGGCCACTCCTCCTCTCGAGCTGTTTGAACCCTGTATCTCGCGTGAAGGCTTTGCCCTCCAAAAACCAGACCCATTCCGGCCCACAGGCCTATCTGCTAACTTAACATTAAGACCCACAGGCCCATTCTGCTGCTCCCCCATCCTTTTTCCTTCTTCCTTATCCTCCAAATTTAGACTTAAACCCATAAACAGACCCACCCTTCATCTACCTTCTTCAACATTGACTCCAACCTCTCCTTCCAACCAAATAACTCTGCCCTTACGTGCCACAGAGACCCTTCAACTTCTCCAACTTTCTGCAACACCTCAGCAGGCCAACCATTCTTCCTTCCTTCCATCTGCTTCCACCACAAAATGTCATTTCTTTTGTTACCATCCAACACTGATTCATCCTTCCTAAATTTACCAATGCGAAAACTCTGATGAGGAACAGAACCCTCCTTCTTGCCTTGGATTTGTTAATGCCGACAGGTAAGACACTTCCCAATGATGATAAACACCTTTTGAAGATGTATTAGAAATCACATTCTTATTTCTAGAAACCATTTCACCACCACCCTCTGTAGGAGCAACTCTGTTTTCAGAACCTGAAACAGAGTCCCTAAAATCAACCATCTCTCTCATTAATCTCACAAAACCTGCCCAACCACCCTCTTTCCACCCTTCTGGAATCACTAAGATTCCATTCCCCTTACCAGTACCAAACTCAATCAGCTTCACAAATCTGCCAAACGTGTTTTGACACTTTTGGACCATAAAACTCTATTACCTTCCCTTCTTGTCTGAAAAGAATCTTTATTGCCCACTATCCTCAGACAATCCTCCACCATCTTTTCCATCCAAGTAACATTCCTCCACTGAGATGAAGAGACTTAGAAATCTTCTTGCTTCTCTCAGTAATACAACAAACATTACCACCTTTGCTACTAAACATGAACCTCTTAGCTTCTATCCAAAAACGACGATCCATCTTCAACAAACTAAAGATAAAACTAAAAGATGAAAAGGACAGAGGGAGCACGAATCCGGGAAGCAAAGAATTATTAAGGATTATCCCCGACGAGAAGTGCTTGGGATGGAAGATGAAAGGTCAATACCCCGAGTGAGAGAGTTCCACACTTTTATCCGGAGTATAAACGTTGAAACTGCCTCCTTTCCACATTGCCCAACTGTGCACGATCTTACGAGTTTTTGCCTTGTTCATTCTCATAGTATTAAGTATAATTATTAATACTATTTTTTATCTGAATAAAAAAAATTATCATACTATTAAGTACAATTATTACCACTATTTTTTTTTATTATTATTCTTTGATTCAGTCATTATTATCTCATATCGGGAAAGGGTTGCTTGATGCCCTCTTTACATTCTCCAATTTTAGATACCCTTGTTTTTCCTCTTATTTCTGCGGCCTAATGACTCAAATTGTGACTATTAGATCAATGATCAACTCTGGGAACTTGTGTTCATGTGCAGGTCCGTTCTACTGGAACTGTCGACCAGATCACCCGGCAGCCTATTAAAGGAAGAAAGTTTGGTGGGGGTATTCGCTTTGGAGAAATGGAACGAGACTCTTTGCTTGCACACGGGGCAGCATATTTGTTGCATGATAGGCTCCATACCTGTTCTGATTATCACATTGCTGACGTTTGTTCTCTATGTGGAAGCATCCTCACAACTTCATTCGTCCAGCAACAAAAGAGAGCAGTGCGGGAGATTGGCGGGCTACCCCCTGCTAGGGCACCCAAGAAGGTCACTTGTCATGCTTGTCAGACGAGTAAAGGAATGGAGACAGTTGCAATGCCCTATGTCTTCCGATATTTGGCTGCAGAGTTGGCAGCTATGAACATAAAAATGACCCTCCAGATAAGCAATAGTGCCGAACTGTCAAATTAAATTTCCTTATCTAATGTCTCTAAGCTGTTATATATTTGAAATTGTTTCCGTTTACAAGACTTGCTATTCTTTCTAGTGACTCAGAAGTTTTATTTTATTTTTTCTCGCATAGTGACTGTAAAAGTCCAATTGTGGTGTGTGGTGCTAGGCCTGTGCAAATAAAGCTGTGACCTGGTCCTTCTGCGGGCCCGACCTGACCAAAAAAGCAGTCTGAAATAGCTTGCGGGTCGAACCCGCTGAAACTGACTACACGTTTTACCAGTTGATTTCAAACCCTAGCTGCCATCCCTCCCCATTTCTCTCTGTCGTCATAATCACTTTGCAGTCAATTTAAAGCACAATGGAGCCTCACATGTTATACGGATTGTTGATCCGTGGTTCAACCACAAGGAAAATCTTCAGTTTTATGCCGATTTGGAAAAAAGAAAAAGAACAAAACATAGCATTTGATCACGGGAAAAAAATGAAACAATTCGCTAGCAAACCCGTGGAGAAACACAAAAAAAGAACATAAAAAAAAAATTATTTCCTACCTTGCGGCTGTGGGATGTAAGAATTATGTAGTTTGATACACTCCAGTCTCCAATTTGCTAGGGAGCTCAAGTCAGGTTTCTCGGAAAACGAATATAGAAGGACCCCTTTCATAGCATCATCTCTGACTTCAACTTGTTCCACGAAAACAGAGCTTGCTTACATCAACCGGAGGATTAGCTCTGCCCAAGCACCATCCAGGAATCCCATAAAACCCATATCGAATGCTTTGCCAAAAATATCCCAATTTGAGATTCAAGTAATCTGTTAATCAGTAAACTAGGTTCGGGTCAGGTCAATGAGGGGTTTTCGTCCAGTAGGTCGGGTCGGATTGGTTCGGGCCTACATGCAAACCGGGTTGGTCGGGTTGTAGGCCTATCTGGTGCAATGTTCAGGATTTTTGCAGAGTACATGCTCATGGATTTCCATTACCATGCTCAAAGATTGATAGCTCTTTAGGTGAGAACTTTCTAGGTGAATTCCAGTACCTAATCAAATCTCGACAAGTGCCTCCTATAGTGTGTATTGAGAGTCAAAACTCTACTTGCACACTAATCCGTTGAGATCACCTAGCATTTCCATTGCAGAAGCCGAGGAATTGTTGGGACAGGCTGTGGAAAATGTTCTATTTGATGAGAAACTTCAAAGCAAGAGTAGGAGGGCAATAGAGTGTTGAAGATCAGGAGTGAATCATTCAAAGATGTTAAGGTTTGAGTAAATGGAGATGAGGGTGGTGGGCAAACGAGTGGAATAGTTTTTTGGTTGTGAGTTGGACTTGCAGTATCCAATTAAAATGACCCTGTGGGGGGTTTTTCTTGCAGGTTTTTAGAGGGCCTTGCAGATGATTTTTTGATAATGGACATTAAGGTTGTGGTGGACCTTAGGGCTGTAAATTAACATTGCTATGCGATGAGTCGCTCAAGATCAGCTCGGTCAAACTTTAGTTCAGCTCGATTTTTTTTATTAAATGAGTTATTTGTGAATACAAAATTATGGTTGATTATTAAATGATGCACAATTAGTACAAAGTTCAGTTACACCAGTATAAGAACTTAGAAACCCGAATAATTTTATATTTTATATTAATTTTATATTTATAATCATATTTTTTTTAATGTTTATCAAGAGAGGAAATTATATTCCTAGTACTAAGTATTATAAATATATTCATTAATATTTATAAAAATAAACTTTATAGAGATATAAATATAAAATCAAAATTTTATCAAAAAGTTGTTTGTAAAAAACTGTAGATAAATTTATAACGTTCAATATAGATAATTTATTTTATAAAAAAAAAAGAGGAGCTTGTAAATAAGCTTATTCGCATGAATATTAAATGAATTTCTAAAAGTAAAATCTAGCTCTAATGAAAAATTCGAGGTCCACTTGCGTTAAAATCAAAGTTAAACAAATAAACCTTAGCCACCCATTACCCGCTTGAACTTGACTTGTTTGCTTAGTCCCTTTCGGGGTTAGTACGTCTTTGGTAGCTTAACATATGTATTATCTACCTGCTTAGGCGTTCAAAGTCCATGACTTTACTATTCAAGTTGCATTATATATGCATTACCAATGCATTATAGGATTCATTATGATAGGAGCTTTTGCTCATGGAGCTATACTTTTTATTAGAGATCACAATCCAAAACAAAATGATGTATTGGCAAGAATGTTTAATCATATGGAAGCTATCATTTTTTTTTTTTATAAGTAATAAGGGAGCTATCATAGCCCATTTAAGTTGTCCTGTCCTTTTTGGGATTCCATACTTTGGGACTTTATGTTCATAATGTCATGCTTGTTTTTGGTACTTTGGAGAAACAAATCTTGATCAAACCTTTATATTTGCCTAAATACAACTAAAAACAATGCATGACGCCTACGACAGAGCTAGGCCTCCATCTTTAGGGTACGGGCAAGTTCGACTCTTCCTTCTCGGGCATTACTCATGGTCCTAACTCTGTATGAAAGTCTATGGTTTCAAGAATAAAACCATAGATAGGTTAGGCAACCATGACAAAAATTACTAATGAGAGACGATGCTTTTGAAGATCCAATGAACAATTCAAATAAATAGTGAAAGGACACATGTATGCTTTGGCTAGGAATTACCCTCAAGGACATAGGCACAAGGGTCCGTAAAACATGACAAGAAATCACATCTTAGTTAAACACACACATATATAAGCATGGCGATGAATTGCCCAATGAGGAGTTATCCTCTAATGTAATATACTTTAAAATGAGTAATATTTAGGTGAGGAATCACCCATCACTTTAGCAGTTCAAATCCATAAAATCATCTTAGTTTCACTTGGTACAAGCACAAACATAGAGATTTATCACATACAAGTTCGTTACGCAAACATTTTTATCACACAAGACATTTTGTCACAAACATTTTCGTCGCCTGATGGGCAAATAGGGGATGAGTTGCTCTATGACTCGACCTTGAGGAAATCCCTTCTACCTGATCGGCATCGTGCGAGCTAACTTGCCTATACCCCAATGCAGATCAACTCTCACATAGAGAACATGTTGCACCAGAGAACATCTGTGATGCCCCCAACCTCTGCTTGGGATTTGACAGAGACTAAATGCAACACCGTCGAAACTCTGCTTGAAATTTGATGGAGCTTGAACGTCATTGATGTGAACCCCAATCGACTCACTTTGAGAACCAACAACAATATTGGAAAAACAACCCAGGAAAGCCAAACTCAAGTCTATGGATGGACAATTTAGACCCGTTGGGAACTCGTTTCAAGAACCTAGATTATATTAAAAACTAGACCCGTTGAAATCCCGTCTCAAGAACCCAAATTACAAGGAGGAACGCTGTAACAGCCCGCTAAAATTATCAGTTTTGGATTATTTCCCGACAGCAATCACATCTCTCTCGTCTTTACCCTCATCTGGAATCACGCGTATAGATTATCTTTTCCGTAAATCACGTAATTTGTTCTTCACCGACAGCTGTAAAATCATGAGTCTTCCAAGACCACGCCTAGCCTTTCTCAAGCCCAAACTACCACTTTATGTGGTGGACAGCCACCGTACGCCGCCACGTACGTTCCTCCGACGCATGTTCGTGACGAACAACGAGCGACGCACGGGTTATCCCGTCGATGGTATAACCTTCTATCTCTAGTTATTTTACGTTTAAAATAGTTGGTTGGTT
>QGSO01000558.1:574223-646723 GCA_011037825.1 Carya cathayensis
TATGTTAAGTCCAGTTTCAGATCAAATACATGATAAGTCAAGTTTTAGATCAAGTCCATGTTATGTTATACTCACGTACATGTTATGTTCAAGTTTATGTTATTTTCAAGTTCTTATTTATGTTATGCAGGTTTACGTTCATGCTATATTTCAAGTCCATGTTATGTTTCACGTTCATGTTATGTTGTTTGTTCATGTTATGTTTTAAGCTTAAGTTCATGCCATGTTAAGTCAAGTTCAGTTCACGCTTAAGTTCTGGTTAAGTCATGCTATATGTCAAGTTATACTATGTTTATGTATGACTATAATTATGCATTTATGCTTTTACTGCCATGCATGCATTTTTAACCTGTGTGTGAGTTTTATGTTAACTTACTGAGATTTGTAATCAAATCTCACTGTGGTAGTCCCAACTACCATTCCCCCCGAATGGTAGATCTTGTTACAGGACCCAAAGGAGAATTGGAATCTGACCAACTGAATACGGTCGACTAGGCCACGGTGCGATGTTGATGATGGTATAGTATTTAACTTAGGTTAATACTTGTACTTTTGGAGTTGTATCTCAAGTATTCTTTTGATCACAACCATTTTGGACTAGTGTGATGATCACGGCTTTTTAGTATGCCTTTATGTATGAATTATGTTTCAAGTATTTGGGATATATTTAGTTTGGTGCATAGTATTGCTAAAGAAAAAGATTATCCGCTGCGAATATTGCATAATGCTAGATGCATGTTAGGAACATTGCATCTTATATGTCATGAACGGGGGCAGGTAACCTTGTGTTGCATGTCTCGACGCTTCAAATGTCCGTTCAATCCCAAGCGGAATTTGGGGGCGTCACAAACGCCACAAAGGTTGTGATTTACCTTTGATAAGTTCAAGAGTTCAATCAAGAACAAGAGGAGAAAACTCACTCACAATTAAAATTCAGAATAAAAGTCTAAACCTTGGAGTGGCTGGTCACATCCTTTAAATATCCTCTCCAAAACATGATAAAACCCTAGACTAAAATTTGAGACCCTACTCTCAAAAATGCCCTTCGGTGAACAGTAGTCGCGCGGTACTATAGCATGAACAGTGTCGTGCTATAGTACTTTTGAACCCTAGTTTAAAATAAAATAATATCTTTCCAAATAAGCCATTGGCCAAAATACAAGGCCTTCCCAAAAACCCTGGTTCATTAGAAATCAGACATGTGGGCTAAGAATCCTCAAACCCACTTATTCTAAACTAATAATAGTAATCCTTTTAAACAAATTGAAAGCCTTAATATCTAAAGGCCCTATCTTTAAGTCAAGTCTTCCACAGTTTGGATCAGGTGGATCAAAACTGGTTCTTATTCCTTCAAGCCCATCATGAGTGTTGGGCTCTTGCTAGTTTCATCTGCACCAATTTTTGCATTGCTCCCTTGATCTTCGTGGCTCTTAATCTTGTAATTGATCCTTAAGACTTGGTCCGCCTTGAGGCCCATCATTCCCCCTCTCCTCAAAAGGATTCGACCTCAAATCTCCACCTGGATCAAAACGGAAATAGATCAGTAATATTGAAAATAGCAAACACATGATACTTACCTGGAAGATCTACTAGATATGAAGTATCATTAATTTTATCTAAAATTTGGAAATGTCCATCCAAGCTATTTCTACCATCAACGGGTAAATGCATTAAATCAAAATGTATAAGTGGATTAAAACCAAAAGCACCTTCAAAAGATGAATGAGAAATAGTAGTATGCATGGTCTTCTTATATGCAAACTCTAATAATGACAAATGATACCCTCGTAAACGTTCATGCAACAATTCAATGAATGGAAAATGATACTCCCAAAAACGTTCATGAAACACATCTAAAGTCTTCTTTACACCAAAATGATCACTCCAATTTACGTGATCTCAATGATCGGCAAATAATATTCCCACAAACGTTCATACGACAAGTCGATAAATGACAAATGATATTGCCACAAACGTTCATACATCATGTTAATGAATGGCAAATGATATTCCCTCAAATGTTCATGCAATGAGTGAATGAATGGCAAATGATACTCCCACAAACGATTATGCAACACGTCTAAAATCTTTTTTACACCAAAATGATCACTCCAATTATATGCAACCTCAATGAATGGTAAACCGTACTCCCTAAAGTGTTCATGTAATATGCCTAAAATATTCTTTATACCAAAGTGACCCAACAAACCACATCCATGCACAAGCAACTCACCCATAAAACTAGTAGGCACACAAAGTTTATTCTCTCCAAATAAATACCAATCTAGTCTATAGCACTTATCAAACAATGTTTTCTCGCGTACTCCATACACACTAGCAAAGTCATTATCATTAGGATGCAATTTCTTGTCATATTCAAATCTCAATAACTTTGCATCTAAAATAACGATACGTTCATACTTTCTTGCTAATGCACAAGCCACAAAAGTTTCCTTATCATGTGTGTACTTGATTACAAAAGTAAAAATCTCAATACGTTCCTCCCACTTGGCATGCATTCTAGTCAACTTACCTTGTCCTTTCAAGTGTATCAAGGACTCATGTTCTTCAAAGAAAGGTCGGGTAGGGATTATCGCACCTGGCACAAAATCAATGTATTGCTCTATCTCTCTAATAGGTGGCAATCCACTAAACACACTGCTAGGAATAACGACCTTATATCCCTGCAACAAAGAAACAACAATACTAGGCAAAGGTAGGTCAAGGTTAGTATTAAAACTTGCCTTAGCATAAGAACTCAATTCTCTCTTTGTTTTTCTTTCACTTTCTTCACTCTCCTCTTTCTTTTCACTCTCTTTTTTTCTTGAGGTTTCAACCTCACCCTCATTTCTTTCACTCTCTTTTTCCTTTCCACTCTCTTTCTTTCACTCTCTTTTCTGACATCTTTTTTTGAACTCTCAGCCTCACAATTGTTTTTCAACTCATTCTCTCTTTGTCTTGAGGTTTCAGCCTCACACTCATCTTTTTTCTCTCCCATTTTTCTCTCTCTCTCATTTTTGGTCTCATTATTTTTTCTTCCTCAATCTCATTCTCACTCTTTCTTTTCTGATCAATCTCACTTTCTCTCTTTCTTTTTTGATCAACCTCACTTTTCAACTTCAGTTGGTCCTCATGGACCTGTGTTGGAGTTAAAGGAGCAAGTTTGATTGTTTTTCCATCCTTTTCAAAACTGTACATGTTCCTAAACCCATCATAGATTGCTCTCCTATCACACTGACACTGCCTCCCCAACAAAATATGGCCAGCATGCATAGGCACTACATCACAAAGTACTTAATCCTTGTACCTCCCAATTGAAAAAGAAACTAACACTTGCTTATTTACCCTAACCTCTCCACAATCATTCAACCACAGCAACTTGTATGGTCTAGGGTGTTTCAAGGTAGGTAAATTCAGTTTCTCAACTAACGTAGTGCTAACCACATTAGTACAACTACCCCCATCAATGATCATACTACATACCTTGTTGTTGATGTGGCATCTAGTATGAAAAATGTTATCTCTCTGCAACTTTGTATCATCCATCTTACTTTGTGTATTGAGAGCATGCCTGACAACAAGAGACACGCCATACTCTTCATTCTTATCGTACCCATTCTTAATACTAGGCTCACGTCTCCTCCTATCTCTCCCACTTTGCAAATCTCTAATCAATGCACATTGTTGTTCCATCTTATCCCTCATTTCTCCCAACTTCAAATTTAACCTTTCAAACTTTTGTTGCATGGACTGCAACAAAAAGAATGAATTGTCTGCCACCCCCATCAGTGTTAAGTCACTATTATGAGACATAGTACATGCTGCACAAAAAAGAATGTTAGTGGAAAAAAGACCTCACACGCTCCCTTACTTGTTTACACTCGAATAATGGCAATCCACTAGTGTATCACACTCTTAATTGGTTTTTTCCCGATAATGATCTCACACTTTCTTGCCTTTTACCTCAAGAGTTTTCCCACTCAAGTTCTTTAAGAACTAATTGAACTCAATCAAGACAATACAACCTTGTTTTGTTCCAACTAGTAATTAGGTCCAAGAAACAAGAACAAGAGAAAACACGGAAGGAATAAAATGACCCGAGACTAAAGGAATTTATACGCTGGAAAGAGTAATTACGAAACAAGGTACCAACTAGAAAGATGTATTCATCCTCTTTTAAGTGAAGGCTCAATCAATAACAAAGCACTCAATTTTATATGGCAAAGTATTTCATACCCAAAATCCTTCTCTCCTTTTTTTTTGGAATTGTTTTTTGAATTTTCTTTTCTTTTCCTTTCTTTTCTTTTCTTTTCCTTTCCTTTCTTTTCTTTTTTTTTTCCTCTTCTTTTCTCAACAATTCAACCACAAACAGAAATATCCAATTGTGATAATCAAACAATTGAATTCAAACACATAAAAACTGACAATGAATAGAAGGGGATCAATGAAACCCTAGATGGTGCAAATTTTTGCAGCCCAAGAAAAAAAAAATGAATTTCTGTGTTTTTTTTTTTTTTTTTGGCGACCCTAGAACATTGGAGCCCTAGAATTTATGATGCAATAAATAAAACATAGAGTCAAACCTGATTGGAAACCTTGCTCTGAATACCTAATGATGTGAACCCCAATCAACTCGTTTTGAGACCCAACAACAATATTGGAAAAACAACACAGGAAAGCCAAACTCAAGTCTATGGATGGAGAATTTAGACCCGTTGGGAACTCGTTTCAAGAACCTAGATTATATTAAAAACTAGACCCGTTGAAATCCCGTCTCAAGAACCCAAATTACAAGGAGGAACGCCACAAAGGTTGTGATTTACCTTTGATAAGTTCAAGAGTTCAATCAAGAACAAGAGGAGAAAACTCACTCACAATTAAAATTCAGAATAAAAGTCTAATCCTTGGAGTGGCTGGTCACATCTTTAAATACCCTCTCCAAAACATGATAAAACCCTAGACTAAAATTTGAGACCCTACTCTCAAAAAATGCCCTTTGGTGAACAGTAGCCGCGCAGTACTGTAGCATGAACAGTGTCATGCTATAGTACTTCTGAACCCTAGTTTAAAATAAAATAATATCTTTCCAAATAAGCCATTGGCCAAAATACAAGGCCTTCCCAAAAATCCTGGTTCATTAGAAATAAGACATGTGGGCTAAGCATCCTCAAACCCACTTATTCTAAACTAATAATAGAAATCATTTTAAACAAATTGAAAGCCTTAATATCTAAAGGACCTATCTTTAAGTCAAGTCTTCCACAGTTTGGATCAGGTGGATCAAAACTGGTTCTCATTCCTTCAAGCCCATCATGAGTGTTGGGCTCTTGCTAGCTTCATTTGCACCAATTTTTGCATTGCTCCCTTGATCTTCGTGGCTCTTAATCTTGTAATTGATCCTTAAGACTTGGTCCGCCTTGGGGCCTATCATTCCCCCTCTCCTCAAAAGGATTCAACCTCGAATCTCCACCTGGATCAAACGGAAATAGATCAGTAATATTGAAAATAGCAAACACATGATACTTACCTAGAAGATCTCCTAGATATGAAGTATCATTAATTTTATCAAAAATTTGGAAATGTCCATCCAAGCTATTTCTGCCATCAACCGGTAAATGCATTAAATCAAAATGTATAAGTGGATTAAAACCAAAAGCACCTTCAAAAGATGAATGAGAAATAGTAGTATGTATGGTCTTCTTATATGCAAACTCTAATAATGACAAATGATACCCTCGTAAACGTTCATGCAACAATTCAATGAATGGAAAATGATACTCCCACAAACGTTCATGAAACACGTCTAAAGTCTTCTTTACACCAAAATGATCACTCCAATTATACGTGATCTCAATGAATGGCAAATAATATTTCCACAAACGTTCATACGACAAGTCGATAAATGACAAATGATATTGCCACAAACGTTCATACATCATGTTAATGAATAGCAAATGATATTCCCGCAAATGTTCATGCAATGAGTGAATGAATGGCAAATGATACTCCCACAAACGATTATGCAACACGTCTAAAATCTTTTTTACACCAAAATGATCACTCCAATTATATGCAACCTCAATGAATGGTAAACCGTACTCCCTAAAGTGTTCATGTAATATGCCTAAAATATTCTTTATACCAAAGTGACCCAACAAACCACATCCATGCACAAGCAACTCACCCATAAAACTAGTAGGCACACAAAGTTTATTCTCTCCAAATAAATACCAATCTAGTCTATAGCACTTATCAAACAATGTTTTCTCGCGTACTCCATACACACTGGCAAAGTCATTATCATTAGGATGCAATTTCTTGTCATATTTAAATCTCAATAACTTTGCATCTAAAATAACGATACGATCATACTTTCTTGCTAATGCACAAGCCACAAAAGTTTCCTTATCATGTGTGTACTTGATTACAAAAGTAAAAATCTCAATACGTTCCTCCCACTTGGCATGCATTTTAGTCAACTTACCTTGTCCTTTCAAGTGTATCAAGGACTCATGTTCTTCAAAGAAANCACTGATTCAATCTCAAACTGCTATATTCAATTGTAATAATCAAACAATTGAATTCAAACACATAAAAATTGGCAAGGAAATAGAAGAGAATCAAAGAAATAACACTCCAAGCAATTGACAAACTTACAGATGTAAGAAACCCCAGAAATTCCCAACTCTATAGATGGTGCAAATTTTGGCAGCCCTCAAACAAGCAATTTAGCCACCCAATGTTGATAAACATGAAAGCAAAAAGATAGAGTAATCTGGCAGCCCTAGGAAACGAATTTCTGCACTTTTTTTTTTTTTTTGCAACCTTAGAACAATGAAGCCCTAGAAATAAAGATGCAATAAATAAAAGATAGAATTACACCTGATTGGAAACCTTGCTCTGAATACCAAATGATGTGAACCCCAATCGATTTGCTTTGAGACCTAACAACAATATTGGAAAACAACCCCAAGAAAGCCAAACTCAGATCTATGGATGGAGAATTTAGACCCGATGAGAACTCGTTCCAAGAACCTAGATTATATCAAAATCTAAACCCATTGAAGAATCCGTCTCAAGAACCCAAATTACAAAGGAGGAACGCCACAAAGGTATTGATTTACCGTTGATAAGTTCAAATGTTCAAGAAGAACAAGAGCAGATAACTCAAACTCTAAAAAAAATGCTATATATTCAGCCTCTCAAGTGAGGCTGTAAGTTGTTTAAATAGACAACTCCCAAAAACCCTAATGAGCCCCAAGGCAGACCAAGTCTTAAGGATCAATTACAAGATTAAGAGCCACGAAGATCAAGGGAGCAATGCAAAAATTGGTGCAACCCAATTGGGATGAAGTTAGCAAGAGCCCAACACTCATGGTGGGCTTGAAAGAAGGAGAACCAGTTTTGATCCACTTAATCTAAGCTATGGAAGACACATGACTTGGGCCTATTATTATTGAAGGCCATGAACTTATTTATTTCATTAAAATGACTTATTTTATTTGTCATAGGAATTAATCTAGAATAATTGGGCTTCGGGGTTGTCCAGCCCACACGTCTTATTTCTTTTAAACTGGGGTTTTTGGGAAGGCCTTGTATTTTGGCCAAGGGCTTATTTGGAAAACTATTCTTTTACAAACTAGGGTTTTAGAGGTTCCTGTAGCACAGCACTGTTCACGCTACGGTACCTGCGGCTCACTTAGGGTTTTTGGGGATTGGTATTTAAACCACTTGTAGCCTCATTTGAGAAAAAAAAAAAAGACGTTATTGAAATTGATGAATTTTATTCATTGTGAGTTGAGTTTATCTCCTTTTGTTCTTGATTGAACGTTTGAACTTATCAAAGGTAAATCACAACCTTTGTGGCGATCCTCCTTTGTAATCCGGGTTCTTGAGACAGGCTCGTCAACGGGTCTAGATTTTAAAACAATCTAGGTGTTTGAAACGGGTTCTCAACGGGTCTAAATTCTCCATCCATAGACTTGAGTTTGGCTTTCTTGGGTTGGTTTTCCAATATTGTTGTTGGGTCTCAAAGCGAGTCGATTGGGGTTCACATCATTTGGTATCAGAGCCAGTGTGTATGGAGTACGTGAGAAAATATCGTTTCGTAAGTGCTATAGACTAGATTGGTATTTGTTTAGAGAGAATAAACTTTGTGTGCCTTCTAGTTTTATGTGTGAGTTGCTTGTGTGTGATAGACATGGAAGTAGTTTGTTGGGTAACCTGGGTGTGCTGAAGATTTTTTGTGTTACATGAACACCTTTGGGCGTACCATTTGCCATTTATTGACGTGTTGCGTGAACGTTTGTGGCAGTATGATTTGCCATTCATTGACGCGTTGTATGAACGCTTGTAGGAATATTATTTGGGATTCATTGACGATGCATATAATCTGAGTTGTCATTTTGCTGTAAAGAAGAATTTAGGCGTATTGCATGAATACTTTTGGGTGTGTGGTTTGCCATTCCTAGAGGTCGCATATAATTGGAATGCTCATTTCGGTGTAGGGAAGGCTTTAGATGTGTTTCATGCACGTTTGTGGGAGTATCATTTTCCATTCATTGAATTGTTGCAAGAACGTCTGTGAGAGTATCATTTATAATTATTAGAGTTTGCATTTAAGAAGACCAGCACACATACTACTATTTCTCATTCATCTTTTGAAGGTGCTTTTGGTTTTAATCCACTTATACATTTTGATTTAATGCATTTACCTGTTGATGACAGAAATAGCTTGGATGAACATTTCCAAATTCTTGATAAAATTAATGATATTTCCTATCTAGTGGATCTTCCTGGTAAGTATCATGTGTTTGCTATTTTCAATGTTACTGATCTTTTTCCGTTTGATCCAGGTGGAGATTCGAGGTCGAATCATTTTGAGGAGAGGGGGAATGATGGGCCCCATGGCGGACCAAGTCTTAAGGATCAATTACAAGATTAAGAGCCACGAAGATCAGGGGAGCAATGCAAAAATTGGTGCAACCCAATTGGGATGAAGCTAGCGAGAGCCCAACACTCATGGTGGGCTTGAAAGAAGGAGAACCAGTTTTGATCCACTTGATATAAGCTATGGAAGACACATGACTTGGGCCTATTATTATTGAAGGCCATGGACTTATTTATTTCATTAAAATGACTTATTTTATTAGTCATAGGAATTAATCTAGAATAATTGGGCTTCAGGGATGTCCAGCCCACACGTCTTATTTCTTTTAAACTAGGGTTTTTGGAAGGCCTTGTATTTTGGCCAAGGGCTTATTTGGAAAGTTATTATTTTACAAACTAGGGTTTTAGAGGTTACTGTAGCATCGCACTGTTCACGCTACGGTACACGCGACCCACTTAGGGTTTTTGGGGATTGGAATTTAAACCAGTTGTAGCCTCATTTGAGAAAAAAAAAAGACGTTATTGAAATTGATGAATTTTATTCATTGTGAGTTGAGTTTATCTCCTCTTGTTCTTGATTGAACGTTTGAACTTATCAAAGGTAAATCACAACCTTTGTGGCGTTCCTCCTTTGTAATCCGAGTTCTTGAGACAGGTTCTACAACGGGTCTAGATTTTAATACAATCTAGGTGCTTGGAACGGGTTCTCAACGGGTCTAGATTCTCCAACCATGGACTTGAGTTTGGCTTTCCAATATTGTTGTTGGGTCTCAAAGCGAGTCGATTGGGGTTCACATCATTTGGTGTCAGAGCCAGTGTGTATGGAGTACGTGAGAAAATATCGTTTCGTAAGTGCTAGAGACTAGATTGGTACTTGTTTAGAGAGAATAAACTTTGTGTGCCTACTAGTTTTATGCGTGAGTTGCTTATGTGTGATAGACATGGAAGTAGTTTGTTGGGTAACCTGGGTGTGCTGAAGATTTTTTGTGTGTTACATGAACACCTTTGGGCGTACCATTTGCCATTTATTGACGTGTTGTATGAACGCTTGTGGGAATATTATTTGGCATTCATTAGGGTTGCATATAATCTGAGTTGTCATTTTGCTGTAAAGAAGAATTTAGGCGTATTGCATGAATACTTTTGGGTGTGTGGTTTGCCATTCCTTGAGGTCGCATATAATTGGAATGCTATTTTCGGTGTAGGGAAGGCTTTAGATGTGTTTCATGGATGTTTGAGGGAGTATCATTTTCCATTCATTGAATTGTTACAAGAACGTCTGCGAGAGTATCATTTATCATTTTTAGAGTTTGCATTTAAGAAGACCATCACGCATACTACTATTTCTCATTCATCTTTTGAAGGTGCTTTTGGTTTTAATCCACTTATACATTTTGATTTAATGCATTTACCTGTTGATGACAGAAATAGCTTGGATGGACATTTCCAAATTCTTGATAAAATTAATGATATTTCATATCTATCGACCTCGAATCTCCCCTGGATCAAAGGAAAAAATCAGTAACATTGAAAATAGCAAACACATGATACTTACCAGGAAATCCACCTAGATATGAAATATCATTAATTTTANCATAATTCATACATAAAGGCATACTAAAAAGCCGTGATCACCACACTAGTCTAAAATGGTTGTGATCAAAAGAATACTTGAATACAACTCCAAAAGTACAAGTATTAACCTAAGTTAAATACTATACCATCATCAACATCGCACCGTGGCCTAGTCGACCGTATTCAGTTGGTCAGATTCCAATTCTCCTTTGGGTCCTGTAACAAGATCTACCATTCGGGGGGAATGGTAGTTGGGACTACCACAGTGAGATTTGATTACAAATCTCAGTAAGTTAACATAAAACTCACAACAGGTTAAAGATTCATGCATGGCAGTAAAAGCATAAATTCATAAGTATAGTCGTACATAAACATAACATAACTTGACATATAGCATGAACGTAAACATGCATAACATAAATAAGAATTGAAAATAACATAAACTTGAACATAACATGACATGAACATAACATGTAGGTGAGCATAACATAACATGAACTTGATCTAAAACTTGACTTAACATAAACTTGGAATATTATTCAAGTGTCTTGATTAATAACGTGCATTAATACGTACTCCACAGTTGTTGTGGCCCCACGTATTCAAGTAACATAAAACATAATACGTACTCCACAGTTGTTGTGGCCCCACGTATTCTACATGTCACAATTGCTGTGTCTCATGTAGTGTATGCTCCACAGTTGTTGTGGCCCCATATTCATGCTCCACAGTTGTTGTGGCCCCATGAATACACATAACATAAAATATAATACGTACTCCACAGTTGTTGTGGCCCCACGTATTCTACATGTCACAATTGCTGTGTCTCATGTAGTGTATGCTCCACAGTTGTTGTGGCCCCATACTTCATGTAACATAAAATATAATACGTACTCCACAGTTGTTGTGGCCCCACGCATTATAAGTAACATAAATATAATACGTACTCCACAGTTGTTGTGGCCCCACGCATTATAAGTAACATAAATATAATACGTACTCCACAGTTGTTGTGGCCCCACGCATTATAAGTAACATAAAATATAATACGTACTCCACAGTTGTTGTGGCCCCACGCATTATAAGTAACATAAATATAATACGTACTCCACAGTTGTTGTGGCCCCACGCATTATAAGTAACATAAAATATAATACGTACTCCACAGTTGTTGTGGCCCCACGCATTATAAGTAACATAAAATATAATACGTACTCCACAGTTGTTGTGGCCCCACGTATTATACGTAACATAACATATCTTATCTTTCTTAATGCATGAGATATTAATTAATATCATATATTTTCTAACATGGCGTATACTTGTAATGCACAATATGATTTAATCATAAACATTTCATGGCATACTTATCATCATGGCATACTTAACATGGTATACTTATAACATACAACATTGTATATAGAAAAGATTATGTAACAGATAATTATTCATGAGAGATTAAATCATACGTAGCAGATAAACATGTAATGACATAGCATGACATGGCATATACGATAACATACATACATAAATTGTAGTTCTCTTACCCATCACACATACACAATAAACTGATAGTAAGTTAGAGACTAACTTACCTCGATCGTCGCGTTCTATGAGAATAGAGCGCGAAACACGAGGAACTGCACAACAGTTGGAAGAGGAACACTCAAGTCCTTAAGATTTTCACTTCTGAACTTAATTGCCATATTGTAAGCACTTGCAACACCACGGGCAACTTGAGGTTTCACAGGGCATAAGGTTCTTCAGCATGAACCAAGGAAGCTGGAGGGATGTCACTTGGTGCCACCATACCTCTTCCTTTATTTGGTGTGATGACACACTTCAGTTTTATTTGGTCTGGCTCATCTAAAAGATCCAACTGATTCTCCTTATGCTGTACGAGTGAACTTTCTGTCCTCTCAAACATGTCTGTAATTATCCTGAGCTCAATTTCTATTTGTCTCTGTCCACCGAATGATAACTCCAAATTCTTAGCCATATTCAAGTCATGGACTGCATCTTCAAAGTTTCCCAGAGAAGCATTCATCTTACCTCTCCTATACCATGCCTTTGCATAGCTTTGAGAAATCTGAAGGGCTCGATTGCAGTCTCGCCGACCCTCAATTATAAGGTCTAGTTTATGCAGCACAGAAGCCCGATTCACATATAAAGCTGCAACCAGATTCTTGTCCATGTCATCAACATCGACGGGAGCTAGCCGTAGTGCCAAACAGTTTTCCCTTGTAATTAAAAAAAAAAAGAGGAGAGCACGTCATCCAAATAAGTCGAGACCTCAGAATAGCAAGTCAGAGCAGAACCGTAATCTTCGTTCAAGAAGCACTGATTACCCTTCTGCTTCAATTCCAAAGCCGCATCCTTATTCTTACCACAGAGAGCCCTTTCTGGATCCGTCAAATCTCTAACCATTTGGTGAAAGAGCTCCATATCAGAGAAAAAGTTAAGGAGAGAAGAACATGTTCGTGGAAGACCATCAGGTGTGCTCTCTACCACCATCCGCTTTAGGCTGTCTGGAACCAAGGATTTCAGTTTCTCCATATCTCACTCAGAATTTTGTCGATTTGTCGGGCATGCGGCTCATAGTAGCTATCATAATCACCTCGTTCACAAAAGAAACCAGTCTCATGTGGCCTAGAATTGTATTCGCCAGCGTTATCAGGACACTTAGCCCAAATGAGTGCCCATGAAAATTTAGTTGCTCTGCACAGACTTTGTTGTAAAATATGTCATAGCACTGAAACTCACCGATACCCGGATACCTCCACCCAATCCTTTCTGAAAAGATGGATACTTCAGCTCTCCAGATGCCCCGAGTCCAATTTCTATACCAGAAACGAGACGCTCTGCAAACAAGTCATCAAACTCCATCCGGAAGCTTCTCATGAAATCAAAATAGACCTCAATGCCAGTTCTTCCTTTTAGAACTCGTTCTTTATCAATGCCCCAAGTCAAAGAAAAGGGAATTCGTCCCATGCAACAGTGGTGGCCAGCATTGAGCTTCCCTCAAGCTCATCAAGCTCAACCTGAGGAACTGTAAAGTAAACGGATCCAAAACCCTCCCATTCCGGCGATATGTTAGACCTCGCATCTTTCAAGTATTTGGGATATATTTAGTTTGGTGCATAGTATTGCTAAAGAAAAAGATTATCCGCTGCGAATATTGCATAATGCTAGATGCATGTTAGGAACATTGCATCTTATATGTCATGAACGGGGGCAGGTAACCTTGTGTTGCATGTCTCGACGCTTCAAATGTCCGTTCAATCCCAAGCAGAATTTGGGGGCGTCACACACTACATCACATACTTTCTTGCTAATGCACAAGCCACAAAAGTTTCCTTACCATGTGTGTACTTGATTACAAAAGTAAAAATCTCAATACGTTCCTCCCACTTGGCATGCATTCTAGTCAACTTACCTTGTCCTTTCTAGTGTATCAAGGATTCATGTTCTTCAAAGAAAGGTCGGGTAGGGATTATCGCACCTGGCACAAAATCAATGTATTGCTCTATCTCTCTAATAGGTGGCAATCCACTAAACACACAGCTAGGAATAACGACCTTATATCCCTGCAACAATCAATAACGTCTAATAGATCACGTGACATTTGTGTAACATATAAATATGTAAGATAATAGTGTAGTAGTAATGGGTGACATGACATTTGTGTAACAAATAGGCGTGTAACAGATAATCATGTAATAGTAATGGGTGACATGAAATTCGTGTAACACATAGATGTGTAATAGATAATTGATGATAGGTTATGGAATTTTATAGCAGTTACAACGAGCATAAATGACATGAATACCATTGTACATGCATAAATATACCGATAGTAAGTTAGGGGCTAATTTACAATTATGCCGTGTCACAAAAAGTGAAGCGTAAATGAGTGCGAACTGAAATGAGATATTATTTTCTAGGGTTTGAATATCCCAATGAATTTTTATAAACATGAAACTTATTACTAACTAAGGTGTGATGCCTCCAGATTTTTGCTTGGGATCAGACAAACTCTGAAGCGTTGGGACATGCAACACAAGTCATGTACATGTCACGTTATGTTATGTCAGGTCATCTATCCTTTTGTTTTTTTGTCAAGTCATGTCTCGAGTAGAGTATCTTTTGACAATAGTTTTCCACGTCAAGTCAAGTTTGCTTACGTTTATCATGATCCTAAATGCTAGGATGGGATAATATCCTAGTGGAACTTTTTTGTTCACGTTATAGCATCCGCATGGTCACTTTTATTAATCATGCTTATTCAATGAACAAGATTCCAAGTTCATTCTTTCACATTCAAGCTCATGTCATTTTCAAGCTCAATCCAGGTTTAGTTCAAGTTCAATCCATGTTCAGTTTATCAAGTTAAGTTTAGTTCATGTTCAAGTTCAAGTCATGTCAGTACGCGTCACGTATCAAGCTTATTTATGATCATGTCATGCGTTCATGTTTTTACCGTTGTGCATGCATATGTAAACTGTCAGTTAAATTCTTTGTTAACTTACTAAGATTTGTACTCAAATTTTACCGTGGTAGTCCCAACTACCATTCCCACCAGAATGGTAGATGATGTGTTAGAACCGGGAGATACAACGGACGTTGGCTGACTGGAGATGGTACTAGGCAGCACAGACATGATGTAGAGATCGTAGCTTCCATGATCAAATTCATAGATTGTATTATAGCGTTCTTGGTCGAGTTGTGCGAGCTACTCGACGGATTAGCCCAGTAAATGTTTCAGTTCATGCACGCACTTATGGAGCTCTATCTCCCATACTTTTGTGATTATAGACCTTTTGGACTTATGCTATAATCAAGAATGTCTATCACTTTAATGTCTATGTAATCTGTTTCAAAGTTTTTGGGATATATCTCATTCGGTGCATAGTATTTGCTCAAGAAAAAAGATTATCTACTGCAAATATTGCTTATCCTGTGTTAAATCAGTAGACAGTAAATGATGAACTCTACAAGTGTAAAGCATGTGCAAGATATTATTCAAACTTTTCCCTTTGTTCTATATAAATCTTACCAAGTCTCATCTCAATAAGTATAGCAGCCTGGTGTTTCAAACCATATATATCAACAAAATATGATGCATCATAAATTATGCTCTATGCTCAGGCTTGAAAATAAATTTTCACAAAATAATTCTGCTCAACCACTCCATCAAGGTGCTCAAATTTCATAAAATTCTGGAAATAAAGTTTGTGTCAATCATATATGTATCAATGCACATCATATTAATCCAATTTTTTTTTTTTAAAATCTGTGCATACACACTACCCCCAACTAGTGAGAGACATGGTCATCAATGAATCGAATGAAAGAAAACAAAGTGCACAAGGATAAGTAAGCAACACAGACAACCAATCATGTGATATAAAATGAAAGCAAAACAACATATATAAATAAAAGATAAAATGCAATTAAGGAAAGCCGTAAAGGGAAGAAATAAATAAATAAATCAAAATTTGAATAAAAAAAATTCCCCAGGGTCTTGCACAAGCAAGATCTCTTCAGTTGGATGAAAGTCAGTTATAAACGGCTTTAGGCATTGTCCATTGACAGCTATTGCCATTCTTCGGATTAACAATATCTACCGCCCCGTGAGGATGAACCTCCTTTACAATGTACAGCCACATTGGGATTTCAGCTTCTTGGGAAAAAGATGTAGTGTCTTGAATTATATATGAGCACTTTCTGATCAGGGATAAGATGTTTATCATGGATCTTTTTATCATGCACGACCTTCATTCCCTCCTTTGCCAAGTGAGAATTGTTGTAGGCCTCACTCCTTGCTTCATCAAGCTCCGAAATCTGCAACTTTCTTAAATCTTTGGCAGCATCAAGTGAAAAGTTAATTTGCTTAATAGCCCATAAAGCACGATGCTGAATCTCAATAGGTAAATGACAAGTTTGACCATAAACCAATCTATAAGGTGACATCCCTAAGTTAGTTTTGAATGCAATCCTATAAGCCCATAGAGCATCAACCAGTTTTTCAGACCAGTCCTTTCGAGTGGGACGAACTGTTTTTGCAATAATAAGTTTGATCTCTCTATTGGCCAACTCAGCTTGACCATTAGTCTGGGGGTGATATGGAGTAGAGACTTTGTCGGTCACTCTATATTTCTACATAATCTTTTGAAAATGTTTGTTACAAAAATGTGAACCCCCATCACTAATGATCGCCTTGCAAAATTTTGTTGTGATTTTTTCAAGTTTCTGACAAAGCTCACATGCCTTGCAAAAAGACTCCACATTTCTAAAAATAGTGGGCCATTAAAGTCCACTTTACTAAATTTTGGCAACAGTTTTTCTTAGCTGCAAAATAGTCTCCACAAACCCCAGTATGGCAAAAAATGAAAAACAAAGGTAAACTCATAATTAAGAATACATCGATGCACCAACTGATTAGTACAATACTTAAAAAGATAAGGAGTGTCGAAGTAATGAAATCGTACATCTGCAAGGAACTTACGCTTGTCTTGAGCTGTCCAATGCTTTGGCATTCGATCAGTGACAAGGTAATTCACAATGTCTGCGAACCATGGTGATGTGAACCCCAATCGATTTGCTTTGAGACCCAACAAAAATATTGGAAAACAACCCCAAGAAAGCCAAACTCAGATTTATGGATGGAGAATTTAGACCCGATGAGAACCCGTTCCAAGAACCTAGATTATATCAAAATCTAGACCCATTGAAGAATCCGTCTCAAGAACCCAAATTACAAATGAGGAACGCCATAAAGGTTTTGATTTACCTTTGATAAGTTCAAATGTTCAAGAAGAACAAGAGGAGATAACTCAAACTCTCAAAGAAATGCCACATATTCTGCCTCTCAAATGAGGCTATAAGTTGTTTAAATAGACAACCCCCAAAAACCCTAATGAAAGTGCCTCAGGTACTGTAGCGTGAACAGTGTCGTACGCCGCACTACAGTAACTTCTAAAACCCTAGTTTGTATAATAATAACTTGCCAAATAAGCCCTTGGCCAAAATACAAGGCCTTCACAAAAACCCTAGTTCAATAGAAATAAGACGTGTGGGCTGGACATCCCCCAAGCCCAATTATTCTAGATTAATTCCTATGACTATTAAAATAAGCCCTTTTAATTAAATAAATAAATCTATGGACTTCAATAACAAAAGGCCCAAGTCGTGTCTTCCATAGCTTTGATCAAGTGGATCCAAATTGATTCTCCTTCTTTCAAGCCCATCATGAGTGTTGGGCTCTTGCTAGNTTATTTGGCAAGTTATTATTATACAAAACTAGGGTTTAGAAGTTACTGTAGCGCAGCATACGACACTGTTCACGCTACAGTACCTGAGGCACTTTCATTAGGGTTTTTGGGGGTTGTCTATTTAAACAACTTATAGCCTCATTTGAGAGGCAGAATATGTGGCATTTCTTTGAGAGTTTGAGTTATCTCCTCTTGTTCTTCTTGAACATTTGAACTTATCAAAGGTAAATCAAAACCTTTGTGGCGTTCCTCCTTTGTAATTTGGGTTCTTGAGACGGATTCTTCAATGGGTCTAGATTTTGATATAATCTAGGTTCTTGGAACGGGTTCTCATCGGGTCTAAATTCTCCATCCATAAATCTGAGTTTGGCTTTCTTGGAGTTGTTTTCCAATATTGTTGTTGGGTCTCAAAGCAAATTGATTGGGGTTCACATCATTTGGTATCAGAGCAAGGTTTCCAATCAGGTGTAATTCTATCTTTTATTTATTGCATCTTTATTTCTAGGGCTTCATTGTTCTAAGGTTGCAAAAAAAAAAAAAAAAGTGCAGAAATTCGTTTCCTAGGGCTGCCAGATTTCTAATCTTTTTGGTTTCATGTTCATCAACATTGGGTGGCTAAATTGCTTGTTTGAGAGCTGCCAAAATTTGCACCATCTATAGAGTTGGGAATTTCTGGGGTTTCTTGCATCTCTAAGTTTGTCAATTGCTTGGAGTGCCGTTTCATTGACTCTCTTCTATTTCCTTGTCAATTTTTATGTGTTTGAATTCAATTGTTTGATTATCACAATTGAATATTTCTGTTTGTGGTTGAATTGTTGAGGAAAGGAAAAGAAAAGAAAATTCGAAAAAAAAATTCCAAAAAAAGAAAAAGAAAAGAAGAGAGATGGATTTTGGGTAGTTGTTTCAAATACTTTGCCATATAAAATTGAGTGCTTTGTCATTGATTGATCCTTATCTTTAAAAGGGTTGAATACGTCATTCTAGTTGGTACCTTATTTCGTAATTACTCTTTCTAGCGTATAAATTCATTGAGTCTTGTGTCATTTTATTCCTTCCATGTTTTTCCTCTTGTTCTTGTTTCTTGGACCTAATTACTAGTTGGGAGAAAACAAGGTTGTATTATCTTGATTGAGTTCAATTAGTTCTTAAAAGAACTTGAGTGGGAAAACTCTTGGGGTAAAAGGCAAGAGAGTGTGAGATCATTATCCTGAAAAAAAAAAAAAGCCAATTAAGAGTGAAACACGAGTGGAGTGCCATTATTCAAGTGTAAACACGTAAGGGAGCGTGTGAGGTCTTTTTTTCCACTAACATTCTTTTTTGTGCAGAGCATATGATGTCTCATAAAAATGACTCATCACCAAAGGAGATGGTAGATAACTCATTCTTTGTGTTGCATTCCATGCAACAAAAGTTTGAAAGGTTAAATTTGAAATTGGGAGAAGTGAGGGATAGGATGGATCAACAAGGTGTAGTGATTAGAAATCTACAAAGTGGGAGAGATAGGAGACATGAGCCTAGTATTAAACATCAATATAAGAATGAGGAGTATGGTGAGTCTCTTGTTGTCAAGCGTGCTCTCAATACACAAAGTAAGATGGATGATACAGAGCTGCAGAGAGAGAACATTTTTCATACTAGATGCCACATCAACAACAAGGTATGTAGTATGATCATTGATGGGGGAAGTTGTACTAATGTGGCTAGCACTACTTTAGTTGAGAAATTGAATTTACCTACCTTGAAACACCCTAGACCATACAAGTTGCAGTGGTTGAGTGATTGTGGGGAGGTTAGGGTAAATAAGCAAGTGCTTGTATCTTTTTCAATTAGAAAGTACAAAGATGTGGTGCTTTGTGATGTAGTGCCTATGCATGCTGGTCATATTTTGTTGGGGAGGCCATGGCAGTGTGATAGGAGAGTGATTTATGATGGGTTCAGGAACATGTACAATTTTGAAAAGGATGGAAAAATAATCAAACTTGCTCCTTTAACTCCAACACAGGTCCATGAGGACCAACTGAAAGTAAAAAGTGAGATTGATGATAAAAGAGAGAGTAAAAGTGAGGTTGAACGAAAAAGAAAGAGTGAGAGAGAGATTGAGGAAGAAAGAAATTGTGAAACCTCTAGAAAAAGAGAGAATGAGTTGAAAAACAATTGTGAGGTCGAGAGTTCAAAAAAAGATGTTGAAAAAGGGAGTGAAAGAAAAGAGAGTGAAAAGGAAAAAAAGAGTGAAAGAGAAAAAGAGAGTGAAAAGGAAAAAGACAGTGAAAGAAGAATAGAGAGTGAAACGAAAAATGAGATTGAAAAGAAAAGCGAGAGTGAAGAAAGTGAGAGAAAAGCAAAGGGAGAAGTGAGTTTTTATGCTAAAGCAAATTTTAATACTAACGAACTTAACAAATCTTCGCTGATGGGAACCAAGGTGGAGCTATCCTTAAAGATCATTTGCAAGTTCCAGATGGGCCAATTACAAGATCAAGAGCCAAGAAGATCAAGGAAGCAATGCAAGGATTGGTGCAATCCACTTGGGAAGAAGCTAGGAAGGGCCCAATACTCAAGATGGGCTTGAAGGAAGAAGAACCGGTTTTGATCCATTTGATACAAGCTATGGAAGACATGACTTAGAGATAGGGCCTATTATTGTTAAGACTCTCAATTTGTTTTAAGGCTTTTATTAATAGTTTAGAAGAAGTGGGCTTGAGGATGCTTGGCCCACGTATGTCTTATTTCTAATGGACTAGGGTTTTCTTTGGGAAGGCCTTGTATTTTGGCCAAGGGTTTATTTGGAAACTTATTATTTAACTAGGGTTTAGAAGTTACTGTAGCGCGGCGTACGACACTGTAGCTACAGTACCCGGCGCTTTCATTAGGGTTTTTGGGGGTTGTCTATTTAAACAACTTATAGCCTCATTTGAGAGGCAGAATAGATGAAATTTCTTTGAGAGTTTGAGTTATCTCCTCTTGTTCTTCTTGAACTTTTGAACTTATCAAAGGTAAATCAAAACCTTTGTGGCGTTCCTCCTTTGTAATTTGGGTTCTTGAGACGGATTCTTCAATGGGTCTAGATTTTGATATAATCTAGGTTCTTGGAACGGGTTCTCATCGGGTCTAAATTCTCCATCCATAAATCTGAGTTTGGCTTTCTTGGAGTTGTTTTCCAATATTGTTGTTGGGTCTCAAAGCAAATTGATTGGGGTTCACATCATTTGCCTAGCATTGCTATCTCTTTGTTGCAGGGATATGAGGTCATGATTCCTAGCGGTATGTTTAATGGATTGCCACCTATTAGAAAGAAAGAGCAATACATTGATCTTCTGCCAGGTGCGACAATCCCTGGCCAACCTTTGTTTGAAGAACACAAGTCCTTGACGCAGTTGGAGGGACAATTTAAGTTGGATAGGATGCATGCCAAGTGGGTTCAATTCATTGATACATTTCCTCATGTAATTCTTCAGTACACACACGGTAAGAAAAATTTTGTGTTTGATGCTTTAGCAAGAAGGTATGTCCTTGTCATCATTTTAGATACAAAATTATTGAGACTTGAATATGATAAGAAATTGTATGTTAATGATGATGGCTTGGCTAGTGTGTATAGAGTATGTGAGAAAGCATCATTTGGTAAGTTCTATAAATTAGATTGGCACTTGTTTAGAGATAATAGACTTTTTGTGCCTAATAGTTCTATGCGTGAGTTGCTTGTGCTTGTAGCACATGAATGTGCTTTGTTGGGAAATTTTGGTGTAAAGATAACTTTAGACGTGTTGCATGACCATTGGTGGGCGTATTACTTGCCATTTATTGAGTTTGCATTTAGTTGGAATGGTCCCTTTGGTGTTAAGAAGAGTTTAGACGTATTGCATGAATACTTTTGGGAGTATGGTTTGCCATTCATTGAGGTCGCATATAGTTGGAGTGGTCATTTTGGTGTAAGGAAGACTTTAGATGTGTTTCATGAACGTTTGTGGGAGTATCATTTTCCATTCACTGAATTCTTGCATGAACATTTGCGAGGATATCATTTGTCATTATTAGAGTTTGCATATAATAAGACCATGCATACTACTATTTCTCATTCATCTTTTGAAGTTGTTTTTGGCTTTAATCCACTTATTCATTTTGATTTAATGCCTTTACCTATTGATGACAGAAGAAACTTGGATGGACATTTCCAAATTAATGATACTTCATATCTAGTGGATTTTCCAGGTATGTATCATGTGTTTGCTATTTTCAATGTTACTGATATTTTTCCCTTTGATCCAGGTGGAGATTCGAGGTCGAATCCTTTTGAGGAGAGGGGGAATGATGGGCCCCAAGGCGGACCAAGTCTCAAGGATCAATTATAAGAATAAGAGCCACGAAGATCAAGGGAGCAATGCAAGAATTGGTGCAATCCAATTGGGATGAAGCTAGCAAGAGCCCAACACTCATGATGGGCTTGAAAGAAGGAGAATCAATTTGGATCCACTTGATCAAAGCTATGGAAGACACGACTTGGGCCTTTTGTTATTGAAGTCCATAGATTTATTTATTTAATTAAAAGGGCTTATTTTAATAGTCATAGGAATTAATCTAGAATAATTGGGCTTGGGGGATGTCCAGCCCACACGTCTTATTTCTATTGAACTAGGGTTTTTGTGAAGGCCTTGTATTTTGGCCAAGGGCTTATTTGGCAAGTTATTATTATACAAACTAGGGTTTTAGAAGTTACTGTAGCGCGGCGTACGACACTGTTCACGCTACAGTACCCGAGGCACTTTCATTAGGGTTTTTGGGGGTTGTCTATTTAAACAACTTATAGCCTCATTTGAGAGGCAGAATAGATGAAATTTCTTTGAGAGTTTGAGTTATCTCCTCTTGTTCTTCTTGAACTTTTGAACTTATCAAAGGTAAATCAAAACCTTTGTGGCGTTCCTCCTTTGTAATTTGGGTTCTTGAGACGGATTCTTCAATGGGTCTAGATTTTGATATAATCTAGGTTCTTGGAACGGGTTCTCATCGGGTCTAAATTCTCCATCCATAAATCTGAGTTTGGCTTTCTTGGAGTTGTTTTCCAATATTGTTGTTGGGTCTCAAAGCAAATTGATTGGGGTTCACATCATTTGGTATCAGAGCAAGGTTTCCAATCAGGTGTAATTCTATCTTTTATTTATTGCATCTTTATTTCTAGGGTTTCATTGTTCTAAGGTTCACATCATCTGGTATCAGAGCAAGTTTAGACGTATTGCATGAATACTTTTGGGAGTATGGTTTGCCATTCATTGAGGTCGCATATAGTTGGAGTGGTCATTTTGGTGTAAGGAAGACTTTAGATGTGTTTCATGAACGTTTGTGGGAGTATCATTTTCCATTCACTGAATTCTTGCATGAACATTTGCGAGGATATCATTTGTCATTATTAGAGTTTGCATATAATAAGACCATGCATACTACTATTTCTCATTCATCTTTTGAAGTTGTTTTTGGCTTTAATCCACTTATTCATTTTGATTTAATGCCTTTACCTATTGATGACAGAAGAAACTTGGATGGACATTTCCAAATTAATGATACTTCATATCTAGTGGATTTTCCAGGTATGTATCATGTGTTTGCTATTTTCAATGTTACTGATATTTTTCCCTTTGATCCAGGTGGAGATTCGAGGTCGAATCCTTTTGAGGAGAGGGGGAATGATGGGCCCCAAGGCGGACCAAGTCTCAAGGATCAATTATAAGAATAAGAGCCACGAAGATCAAGGGAGCAATGCAAGAATTGGTGCAATCCAATTGGGATGAAGTGCATGGAATGCAACACAAAGAATGAGTTATCTACCATCTCCTTTGGTGATGAGTCATTTTTATGAGACATCATATGCTCTGCACAAAAAAGAATGTTAGTGGAAAAAAAGACCTCACACGCTCCCTTACGTGTTTACACTTGAATAATGGCACTCCACTCGTGTTTCACTCTTAATTGGCTTTTTTTTTTTTTTCAGGATAATGATCTCACACTCTCTTGCCTTTTACCCCAAGAGTTTTCCCACTCAAGTTCTTTTAAGAACTAATTGAACTCAATCAAGATAATACAACCTTGTTTTCTCCCAACTAGTAATTAGGTCCAAGAAACAAGAACAAGAGGAAAAACATGGAAGGAATAAAATGACACAAGACTCAATGAATTTATACGCTAGAAAGAGTAATTACGAAATAAGGTACCAACTAGAATGACGTATTCAACCCTTTTAAAGATAAGGATCAATCAATGACAAAGCACTCAATTTTATATGGCAAAGTATTTGAAACAACTACCCAAAATCCATCTCTCTTCTTTTCTTTTTCTTTTTTTGGAATATTTTTTTTCGAATTTTCTTTTCTTTTCCTTTCCTCAACAATTCAACCACAAACAGAAATATTCAATTGTGATAATCAAACAATTGAATTCAAACACATAAAAATTGACAAGGAAATAAAAGAGAGTCAATGAAACGGCACTCCAAGCAATTGACAAACTTAGAGATGCAAGAAACCCCAGAAATTCCCAACTCTATAGATGGTGCAAATTTTGGCAGCTCTCAAACAAGCAATTTAGCCACCCAATGTTGATTAACATGAAACCAAAAAGATTGAGAAATCTGGCAGCCCTAGGAAACGAATTTCTGCACTTTTTTTTTTTTTTTTTGCAACCTTAGAACAATGAAGCCCTAGAAATAAAGATGCAATAAATAAAAGATAGAATTACACCTGATTGGAAACCTTGCTCTGATACCAAATGATGTGAACCCCAATCAATTTGCTTTGAGACCCAACAACAATATTGGAAAAAAAATCCAAGAAAGCCAAACTTAGATTTATGGATGGAGAATTTAGACCCGATGAGAACCCGTTCCAAGAACCTAGATTATATCAAAATCTAGACCCATTGAAGAATCCGTCTCAAGAACCCAAATTACAAAGGAGGAACGCCACAAAGGTTTTGATTTACCTTTGATAAGTTCAAATGTTCAAGAAGAACAAGAGGAGATAACTCAAACTATCAAAGAAATGCCACATATTCTGCCTCTCAAATGAGGCTATAAGTTGTTTAAATAGACAACCCCCAAAAACCCTAATGAAAGTGCCTCAGGTACTGTAGCGTGAACAGTGTCGTATGCTGCGCTACAGTAACTTCTAAAACTCTAGTTTGTATAATAATAACTTGCCAAATAAGCCCTTGGTCAAAATACAAGGCCTTCACAAAAACCCTAGTTCAATAGAAATAAGACGTGTGGGCTGGACATCCCCCAAGCCTAATTATTCTAGATTAATTCCTATGACTATTAAAATAAGCCCTTTTAATTAAATAAATAAATCTATGGACTTCAATAACAAAAGGCCCAAGTCGTGTCTTCCATAGCTTTGATCAAGTGGATCCAAATTGATTGTCCTTGTTTCGAGCCCATCATGAGTGTTGGGCTCTTGTTAGCTTCATCCCAATTGGATTGCACCAATTCTTGCATTGCTCCCTTGATCTTCGTGACTCTTATTCTTATAATTGATCCTTGAAACTTGGTCCGCCTTGGGGCCCATCACATGGAGTGCGCGACAGGAAAATCTTCATTCAAGGAAGGAGTGGATGTAGACACATCAGGTAGATGCAGTCATGACAGGTGATCAGCTACCACATTTTCGACTCCCTTTTTATCCTGAATAGTGATGTCAAATTCTTGGAGCAAAAGAATCTAACGTATAAACCTGGGTTTAGCATCCCTTTTTGGTAACAAATACTTAAGAGCATAATGGTCAGTAAAAATGATAATATGAGATCCAATAATGTAAGAATGAAATTTATTTAAAACAAATACAACAGCTAATAACTCCTTCTTGGTGGTGGTGTAATTTTTCTGTACATCATTCAAAGTATGACTTGCATGATAAATGACCAAAGGCTTACTGTCCACTCTTTGGCCAAGAACGGTACTAAGAGCGAAATCACTAGTGTCGGTCATAATCTCAAACAACAAGTCCCATCAAGGAGTTTGCATAATAGGTGCAACTGTTAAGTGTTCTTCCAGGGTCTCAAAAGCATGCTGGCACTCATTAGCCCAAACAAAAGTAGTATCATTTTGCAACAAAGTACACAATGATTTTGCAATACTACTAAAGCCTTGAATGAAACGCCGATAGAAGCCAGCATGACCAAAAAAAGAATGAAGATCCTTCACTGGCTTAGGAATAGGCAGTTGAGATATTAATTTTATCTTGGCTTTGTCAATCTCTATTCTGCATTCAGAAACTAAATGCCCAAGTACCAAACCACTAGTGACCATAAACTGACATTTCTTCCGATTCAGCAATAAATTCTTCTCCTCACATCTTTTCAACACAGCAGCAAGATTTTTTAAACATACATCAAAAGATTTACCAAACATAGAAAAATCATTCATAAAAATCTCACACATGTCATCAAGCATATAAAAAAAATGCTCATCATACAACGCTGAAAAGTAGCAGGTGCATTACATAAACCAAATGACATTCTTCTAAAAGCAAAAGTGCCAAAGGGGCAAGTGAAGGTGGTCTTCTCTTGATCCTCTGGTGCTATGGCAATTTGATAATAACCGGAAAAGCCATCCAAAAAATAATAAAAAGTATTACCAGCTACTTTTTCTAATCTAATTTAGGAAAGGTAATGGGAAGTGATCTTTTCGACTGATCAAATTTAACTTTTGGTAGTCAATACACATTCTCCAGTTCGTTACCTTCCTAGTTAGGATCAATTCACCATTAGCATTTTCAATAATAGTTAAACCAGATTTTTTTGGACTACCTGTGTCGAACTTGCCCACTTGCTGTCGGAGATAGGATAGATGATGCCCACTATTAACAATTTCAGCACTTCATTCTTCACCATCTCCTTCATGGTAGGATTCAACCTTCGCTGTGTATCATGAACTGGTCTCGCATCCCTTTCCAAAAAGGTGTTGTGGGTATAAATTGAAGGGTCAATACCTTTGATGTCTACAATAGTCCAGCCTATCACTCCGCAATGATGTCTCAGAACTTTTAGTAATTATGCTTCCTGCTTCGAAGTAAGCTGAGAAGAAATAACCACTGGAATTGTATCCTCAATTGGGTCCAGAAAAATATACTTCAAGTTCTCAGGTAGTGGCTTCAACTTGAGTATTGGGATTTTTTCTTTTGGTGACTTCATGCATGTTGGTAAATCAAGAGCTTCAAAGACTGGCTTACACCAATTACTCGTGTAACTCACTTCTGATAACTGAAGAGACCCAGTTGTCTATGTCAACTGCAC
The DNA here is from genome assembly GCA_011037825.1 of Carya cathayensis. NCBI lineage: Eukaryota > Viridiplantae > Streptophyta > Magnoliopsida > Fagales > Juglandaceae > Carya > Carya cathayensis. The sequence goes on from QGSO01000558.1 coordinate 601,235, forward strand.
ATCTGAATCTGTCAACTCTAATGATGTAGGAATGTCTCAACAAAAACCTCAAACATCTCAGGAAAGCCATCCCCATATGCGCTTTCGGAATCAAATATTGATAACAACTCTGAAACATCAAAATCATACACCATATCAATAGCATGCACATCTGAATCGTCGCATCCATTAGGCATCTTGCAAGCGTTGAACACATTCATCTCCAATGTCATATTCCCGAAAGTGAGCTTCAGTACTCCATTTCGACAATTGATAAATGCATTGGAAGTAGCAAGGAATGGGCGTCTAAGGATGACAGGCGCATGGTGAATAGTGAATACTGGCTGGTGCATGTCAAGAACTACAAAATCTACTGGGTAATAAAATTTGTCCACCTGGACCAGCACATTTTGACTATACACCTCTACACTTTAACTGATCTGTCAGCCAATTGTAGCATGATGGAGGTCTTTTTCAGCTTACCCAATCCCAACTGCTCATACATTGAAAATGGTAGCAAGTTCACACTACTCCCTAGATCTAGTAGAGCTCTCCCAATGCGTGACTCACCAATCATAATGAAAAATGTGGGGAGAGCTGGGATCTCCAAACTTCTGAGGAGTCTTGCTCAATATCAATGCACTAACTTGCTCTGTTAGTAAGGCTTTCTTCTTCACATTCAACTTCCTCTTCACTGTGCACAAGTCCTTCTAAAATTTTGCATACGAAGGCACTTGTTGTATGGCATCCAGGAGTGGAATATTAATCATTACTTGCTTGAAAATCTCCTAATCTCAGTGTGATATTTGTTCTTTTGGCCAGCTGTCAATCTCTAAAGATAGGGAACCACAAGTTGGTACCCCCTACTAGTTTCGACCTCTCCACTCATAGGCTTCTTTGACTCTAGCCTTACTTCCTCTGGTTCTTTCTCAGTTTCATCAGTCTTCGTTACATCTTTAGGTTTAGAACCAACTACTTGTCTGTCCATGGTTATCTTAGGTTGGGGAACTTCCTTCCCACTTCTCAAAGTAAGAACGGCCTTTGTTGTCTCAATAACATCCTCTGAAACATTATGCACTTGTTGTTATTGTTGCATGTATACTTCAGGGTTAGGCTGAGGTTTTGCTAGAAATTTCCCCTTCTCTAGAGTGCTTAATGTCGTACTCATCTTATTAATGGTGCCACGCAACTCATTTATGACTTGAGTGTTCTGATTGTTTGTGGTGGCCTGAATCTGCATGAATTGCTGAAGTGTATTGGCCATCTGTGCCATATTGTCTTCTAGATACTTCTTTGTAGATGATGGAGGCTGAGAACTCTATGCAGCTACATGAGGTTGAAATCTAGGAGGTGCTATAAAATGATAGTTCTGAGAACTCTGATATGGCTGATACTGGTGCTGAGGAGCCCCCTGATGAAATGGCTGCTGCGAAGATGGTAGAGACTGGCCAGGCTGATCATTTCTCCATAAGAAATTTGGGTGATTCCTCCACCCCAGAATACATGTGTTGGAAAAGGCTGATTTTGTACTCTGTTAACCTGGTTAGTTGATTGCATCTGCTCAGACCCATTTTCTTGAAATACTGGCATAATCGAGCAGTCCTGGGTGTTATGGTTCGAATCAGCGCATATAGAGCATGCCTCTACTACTTTCACAGCCTTCACTTTTTCCATTTCCATGACCTCCAATCTTCTAGTTAATGTAACCATTCAGGCTTGAACATCAGAGTCCTCCCTAAGCTCATATCTGCCTCCACCAGAAATAGCCTTAGTGGTTGTGTTGTTAACTGCACTCGATCAGTCTGAGTGTTCCACTGTTGTGCGCTCTTAGCAAGATAGTCAAAAAATAATAGTGTGTCATCAGGTTTCTTGCTAAAGAATTCTCCATTGCACATCGTTTGAACAAACTGCTTGTATTATGGAGTGAGACCAGTGTAAAAATAGCTCATCAACCTCCAAGATTTGAAACCATGATGTGGACAGATGTTTACAAAATCTTTAAATTTTTTCCAAATAACCTAAAAAGTCTCATCAAGTTTATGATTGAATTGGCTGGTTTGCTCTTGCAAAAACTAAGTTCTCTAAAAATGAAATTTTTTTGTAAGAATTCACCTTGCATATCAGACCAACTAGATATAGAATTAGGTATCAAAGAATTAAACTAAATTTTCGCTTTATCCTTTAAATATAAAGGAAATAAACGAAGTCTAATAAATTCATCAGTAATGGCCCTAGGAATAAAAGTAGTGCAGGCCAACTCAAAATCTATCAGGTGCTGGTAAGGACTCTCAGAATCCATCCCATGGAACTGAGGTATCATTGACATCATACCATACTTAATAGAAAAATTAGGCGCATCATTGGGTAAAACTATGCATGAAGGTGTATAGGTTCGAGTGGGTTGCAAATAATTCTTAAGAGTGCGTCGTGCAGGTGCAGCCATAGTTTGTTCAATTTCAATATCCTCGCTCATAAAAGAGACAAAAGAGTTATCTATCTCTGACTTGTGTATGCTACTCTCAATACTCGATGTAACTCTAAGTAGCCTATTTGAACTGTCTCTCACCCATGACATGAAACATCAGTCCAAATAGCATAAATAAGGTTCAAGTGACTGAGTGGTAAATGGAGTGTAAAATGTGTAATCAGAGATAAGATAGTGAAAAAATTAAAAAACAAATAATGAGTTTAAATTTAAATTCGACAACTGTCTCTGACAACAGCGCCAAAAACTTGACTAACTAAAAAATGAGTAGCACAAAGGCTATCCCAACTGTAGGAGGATGTCATGTAATAATTAGGAATAAAATTCCTAGATCGTCTCCTCTAGAAAAGTTGTTTAAATCCAAACTTGTGTAAAATGGTGAAAAGTTTCACAAACAAAAGTAGTGGTATGTACAATGAATGGAAAAGTGCAACGGAAATAAAAGGGCACTAGTCATAGACTAGATTCATATTTTTAGATTTTTGAGTGTCGAAATGGAACGTAAAAGACTAACAAATTAAAATTAACAATTAAGGACTCAACTACGCTAAACAATTTTAATTAATCTAAAAATTAAATAATAAAACTGATTTTATTTAAGTCCTAAAACCTTTAATCAATCTAAGATGCAATTGTAATGCATATTTAATGGAAGCTTAAAGAAATAAGAAAAATAACTAACATAAAATAAAATAAACAGCAAATAAGATGCCCAAACTTCTAAGCCAAAAATATCAAGAATACACCATAAATTTCAAATTGAAATTAAATAAAAAGTAGGGAATGAAAAGAGCAAGCAAAATGGATGGAGATGGAGATTGAAACCAGTGAAAGAGGTTGGACTGTAGCAGCAATTGGACCACTCAAGGAGCTCTTCAACAGCACTGCATGAATGCCCAAGAGAAATTTTGTGTCCAGCGCTCTAGGTCCCATAAGCATGAATGAACTGGGCTGAAAAATAAAGGAAGTGTGCGGCACAGGTCAAAGTCCCAATTGAATAAGTAGTGTGCGGTGTGTAATTCCCCATCAGTGTTGTCGTGGGTGAATAAACTAGATGAAAAGTCCTCTCTTTTCAATTTAGGTTCCGTGCGAACATATATCCTCTTTCGTGCAGTGTGCAAAAGCCCAAAAAGCAAGTCTCTTTTCCTTCTGGGTCTAAGCATCACTTTCATTAACTCCAACTTCCTTTTCTTTTGACAACTACATATACAGATAAATAAAATAAAATAAGAAGAATAATATATATATATAATATGTGCTTTGCAAGTAAAGAAAAATTACTCAATTAAATCACAAGTTCTAAAATTAAGCATAAATCATGCTATTAACCAATTTAAATCACAACTTGGATTTATGCATCTTAACCATTTTTTTAATCTAAAACCAATAATAATGTAATGAAATAAATAAAATATATTGATTCAGAATGTATAAAATATGCATTATTTCAGCTCAATCAAGCACCTGATCTTGGCACACGATCTACCATTTCAAGAAGAATGGTAGTTGGGACTACAAAGCAAATCTTAGCAAATTAACAACTAACTTTAACTAGAAGTGTACAGGTGCATGCATGATGGTAAAACATGAATGCTAACGTGAACATGAATAAACATGACATGACTTGGCAAATAAGATGACATGAACTGACATAAACTGGAACTGACGTAAACTGAATTGACATGAACTTGGATTTTGCATGAAATAACTTGACACGAAAACTGAACATGATGTCAATTGAAATTGAACATGAACTTGAAATCTTGTTCCCATAATAACTGCTTGATTAAAGAACTAGGGATGCTACACAAGTTCTCTTGAGCCGTGTGCCCTTGCTAATACTGCTTCACATCACAAGTATCTACACCAGCTGTGAGTGTATTAACATATGCATAACACCATGGGTATCTACACCAGCTGTGAGTAAGTAATGTATTCATCCCATGACAGGTATCTACACATGCATGAGTGTGTATAACATGAACGTGAACTACGGTTGGCACCATCGTTGTTGGCGCCTTACTTCGTTTCGGTGACCAGTTACTTAGGCCGTATTAGAAGCCTATTGATGGTACTTTGTTAACCCAGGGAATCTCCCACTAGTTTACACACCTCAATGTAAACAATGGGGTTCCACTAGGATATTTTTCCATCCTAGAATTTCGGGTCATGATAAACAAAAAAGACTCAACTGACTTGAAAATATTGATTTTTCTTGACGAACTCCAAACTCATGACATGACGTGGTGTGAAATGAAATGCTAGATGACAAAACTTGACATGACGTGACGTGTACATGAGACCAGTGATATGACATAATAATGATGCATAATAGATAAATGCGACATATTTTTGACATGCAACATTTAAGCATGGCGTAACGTGGCATAACGTGCAACAAATATATGTGAACTAGAAATAAATCATGGCATGGCAATAATTTAACATTTACAAAGGCATAAATAACATAAAGGATGGTTTCTTTTACCACTATACACACATAAATACCCTGAAAGTAAGTTAAAGGCTAATTTATAGCAATTGAAGAGTGACGAAATTTAAGCGTGAAATAACAAAAATAGTACGGAGACATTTCTGAAGATTAGAAACTTCTTACTAGCATACTTAGTAAAATAATATTACTGACTTAAAGTAAAATTACTATTTTACCCCATATTTGTGGGAAAATGACCATTTTATTTCTAATTTAAGGATTTCACATCCTAACTTGAAAACTCACCAAAATTTACATTCCTCATATAAATTTTGTCCTAAATCCAAATATCTAATGAGAAAATTTTAAATAACTGCATAGCCGAAACACATTAAGACTTAAAATCCTTGATTTTTGTTACAATTCTTTCAAACTCAAACTTTCATGCTAAAACTGAACCATGCAATATACAAAACCATATCCTATGCTTTAATATCATGCTAGGACATTAAAAAAAACACAAATTATAAAAACCATAATTTCCTTCATGCCAAAACATCATGGTTTTTTACCACAAAGAACAACCCTTGATGTTCTTGGTCTATCCTTCCTCAAACCAACTTAAAGAACTCCAAAAGTTTGAAAAAATATTTTTAACATAACAATAAATCAATCCTAAGAAGTAGCCTACTTGAACAAACAAGTCAAATATCACAAAAATCCCAAAATATCAACAACCAATACTATTGCTTGCACATTTTCTCCAAAACTAAGTACCATATGTTTTTGGTCTTTGATCAAACCACTAGATCTGAATTTTTCTATGAAGTATACCATCAATAAATAACATCTTGAACAAACAAGTCAAATATCACAAAAATCCCAAAATATCAACAACCAATACTATCGCTTGCACATTTTCTCCGAAACTAAGTACCATATGTTTTGGTCTTTGATCAAACCACTAGATCTGAATTTTTCTATGAAGTATACCATCAATAAATAACATCATATGCCCCACATTCAAGTCCTAAGATGGATCTAAGCATTAAACTCAAAATCACATGGTAAAAATTGCGTAGAAATACAACACAACCTATGAGCCTCAAGTTTGTGTTTCAACCGGACCAACATGCATCAGAGATCATTCCCTCAAGATCACAACCATAAATCTTCCCAAGAACTTCCTAACACATATATTAAAGTCTTAAGAACAACAATTGTGAATATCAAGACCATAGGAGCATGCTTTCACAACAAAGTATCAAAACTTACTCAAAAAACAGAAACTATTTTTACACCTCCAGTTTCCAACTTTCTCATATCATGCAAAACTCTTAGTAAAAACTCTTAATATAATACAAAATTAAATCCAACTTGCATGTTAATATGTTAACTCTAGACCATAAAAGAATCAGACCAATATCTTGTTAAGAGCATCATAAAAAAAAGAATCACCTCGTCTAAATTATCACAAAGTATGATATTTGCATGCCTAAACAGATTTTTCACTAATCAAGAATCCATGATTTCTCACTAACCAACAAAAACTATAGTTAAATAGTAACAACTTGTGTGATGAGAGTTTCATGAGAATCTACTTACAAAGGTTTTGAAAATTTTGAGCAAGAAAGGCCAGTACTTCTGGAGGGGTTGAGAGGGGATGTGAGGGTGACTTTCTAGTTATGGGTTGTTAACCAAAACCATGCACAAAACCAGGGGCTATTGCACACAGTTTTGTGCCTTGAAGTTGCTGTGTGATGGGGTGGTGGTGATGTGGTTAATTGCCATCCCATCAACCACTATTTGGGGCTAACATGGGCAATGGAAGTACACTCGTGGTGGTAGGAAAACTACTCAAAGAAGCCATGCATAGGTGGTGCAATTCGGTGGGCCTAAATTGATTGGGACTCATTTGGGGTTTCAATAGGGTTTGGTTTGGTTTCTATCAAACACAAATTCAATTTTTTTTAGCCCAATGAAAATACTGTAGTATAAAAGAATGGATAAGGGTATAATGAAATAAATTTGAATGGCTAATAGCAAGTGGAACTGATTTAATCAAATGATTAAACACAAAATTAAAACTGGCTTTTTTAGGATTTGGGAAACCATTTAGGGTTTCAGTTTCCACAAGGTATTTGGGGGTTTCACAAGGGTTGAAACTCTCAACCGTTTAGGCACAAAAATGGATGGTTGGATGGAATACTGTTAGGCCTAATAGCATGATCACAACGTTTGATTTTCCTTCATTTCCTTCACATTTTTCCATCTCATGGTTGCTCTTGGTTCCAAGTGTCTTATAGTATTCACTAAGTATGGTTAAGATCTTGCCAAGTGTTTAAATGAAACTTCTCTAGGCTAATTTGGACATTCCACACTATGATTTGAGAACTAATGGACTGCGTGCCACATGGCACTAACACAGAAGTTAGTACACTACGAAAATAGTGAAAATAACTTTGTATTATAAAATCCTAAATAATCCTACGAAACTAGGAGTGTACTTCGTTTCAAAATTTTCAACTTTTAAGTGCCTCAAACAAATCAAAACGCATTTTCGAATAGTTGTCCAAAAGATGAAAATTCTTTGATTGCCTTATAAAATCCTAAATATTCACCTGAGACTAATGGCATAGATCGTTTCACATTATCACATCCTAAGTACCTCAAATAAATAAAAATTGCATTTTTGCCACCTAAGTGGGCCAGAAACTGACTATGTTGATAAATTCAATCCTACGTGATTGCTCTATTCGTGAAACCCTTCCAGGGTATTTGAGATGTTCATAAAGCCTAAGAAATTCATCCACTAAATTTCTAGTGGGTTGTTACGTCCTCCCTCCCTAAAAATAGATATCTCATCCTCAAAATCTATGCATGTGTTACTTAAAATAACTACTATCAAACAAAAGAGATGTTCACCAAGCCTTCTGTTCATCATGTGACATATAGTCGCTAGTTGATGCGGGTGGGGTGAGTCAAGGTCTACAGTCATGGTATACTAAGACACTGAGACATATAGTACGACATCGTTGATCACGATGTCTTAAGCACAGGATCAATGGTTACGGCGCACTCCTGTGCTGCTCGGCTAGACTTAGCTCCATCCCTTGACATCCTTGCTCTAAAACTATCCTGATCCATCCATGTGGTCAAGTTAAGAGGTGAGTAGCATTCCTCATGAGGTAAGGCCTTCCTTTCATAGCCTACACCATTCTTATATAGTCACATGGGTGTGATGGGATGCTCCATCTCCTACAAAGGGGTAGCAGTAAGTCACCTCCTACAACATTCCTCTCTCATCTCCCACACTCACTGTGTAGAGAGCATTGATTTCCTAGCAGTCTTCGGTTCGCATGCCATGGAAACTGCAAAAAGATATAGTCAAAGATGGAAGATAATTCACAGCACAAACTATAAACTGGTCCACAACAGATTGATACGGAAAACATGTACTTTATTTGATATCCAAACAAATGAATTACAACGAAGGACTAATGCAATCCATCCCTATACACAAGTGAATACAAATCCACTGAGCCGAGACAATAGACAAAACACAAACCGAACTAAGATCAAAACAGATAAGGGTACTTGGCTTTCATATCAACTTCTTTTTTCCAAATAGTTTCAAGAACAATATGATTCTACCAAAGTACTTTGACGAATGGAATCTTGCAATTATGCAATTCCTTCTCTTTCCACAATAGTTTGCATTGGTCTTTCCTTGTAAGATAGGTTGGATTGCAAAGGTATACTCTCAGGGTCTACGATTGTTGGTATGTAATCTCCAAAACTCTTTTTCAGTGAAGACACGTGAATACATTATGAATTCTATGGAAATCAGTTGGCAACTCCAAGCATGTATTTCTGAATCATCCTTTTGGTTTTTCTGTCTGTTTAAGCATAGTAGGCACTACTGAATTTCAAACAAGTGCCCATCAAACTCTACCAAAATCTAGACATGGAATGGGGCTCTCTATCTGACACAATAGTCTTTAGTAATCCATGCAATCAATCAAGTTCTAACACGTAAATCCTCATCAATCAATATTTTTTACGTGTATGAAGTGAGCACTCTTTGTTAAACAATCAACTATCACTCAGATAGTGTTATTACTGGTTGTAGTTATTAGAAAACCCACTACAAAATTTGTCAAGATATCTTCCAAGTTCCATTCAGGGATTGGCAGTGACTACAACTCCCCTTCTAGCTTTTGATGTTCTACTTTAACAAGTCTTAGATAGAACACTTGTTTACAAACTCTGCCACATCATTTTTCATTCCTTCCCATCGGAAATGATGCTTCAGATCCTGGTACATCTTCATACTACCAAGATGAGCTATATAGGGAGTATTATGAGCTTCTCGCTAGTCCTTGTAGTAAAAAGTTTCGTCTTCTCTCTGATGACTCTTTAGTTCTTCCCAATCCAACAGAACGAATTCTTGGACTTCGGTCAATATGATTTCCTAACTATGTTCACCAATCAAAGCATAGTTAGGATGGAACAGACAAATCTTATGCTCTGCTCTTGCAACTCAAAGCATCAGCTACCACATTGACCTTTAGGGGTTGGTAATTAATGTCGCATTGGTAGTCACTATTCAGTTTCAACAATCTCCTTTCCCTCATATTAAGGTTCTTTTAGTCAAAAAGGTTCTTGAGACTTTTGTGATCCATAAAAACTTCACACTTTTTGCCTTACAAGTAGTGCCTCCAAATCTTCAAAGCAAAAACTACCACAACTAATTCCAAGTTGTGAGTAGGATAATTCTGCTAATGAATCTTCAATTGAAATGAAGCATAAGCAACTACTCTTTCTTCATACATTAGCACACATCCTAGTCTTGCCTTGGATGCATCACTATATACAACAAAAGGCTTATGAGGCTTTGACAATGTAAGTATCGATACTGTCGTCAGTCTTTTCCTCAACTCTAGAAAACTCACCTCGCACTTATCACTCCAAACACACTTCGCGTTCTTCTTTGTTAAGATGGAAATTAGTCCAAAAAAACTGGAAAAGCGTTCCACAAACATCTTGTAATAACCATCCAGTCCTAAGAAATTGTGAATCTCATGCACGCTGGTCGGTCTTTAACAATTCGTTATTGCTTCAATCTTGTTGGAGTATAGTGCTACTCCTCTACTAGAAATCCCATGACATAAGAACTTTACTTCACGAAGCCAAAACTCTCACTTAGTGAGCTTGGCATACAAATCCTGATCTTTGAGTTTGGTTAGTGCCATACTTAGGTGATTTCTATGTTCTTCTTCGCTCTTTGCATAAATCTAGATGTCATCAATGAATACAACAACAAAACTATCCAAGTAAGGTCTGAATATTCTGTTCATCATGTCCATGAATGTGGTTGGAGTATTAGTTAACCCAAAAGGCATCATCAAAAACTTGTAGTGGTTGTACCTTGTCCTAAAGGCAGTTTTCGGCATATCCTGTTCCTTGACCTTCAACTGGTGATATCCATATCCCAAATCGATCCTTGAAAATACTGATGCTCCTTGTAGTTGATCCAACAGATGTTAATCTGTGGCAATGGATACTTTATTTAACTCCCTGTAATCTATGCACATCCACATGGAACCATCTTTCTTCTTCACGAATAGCACAGTTGCTCCTTATGATGAATAAATCCCTTTTCTAATAGTTCCTCCAATTGCACCTTGAGCTCTTTCAATTTTATGGGAGCCATGCGATATGGCGCATTGTGCATCGGAGTCATCGTAGGTTCCAACTCTATTCCAAACATCATCTCTCTATCTAGCAGTAATTTGGGTAAATCGTTAACGAAAACTTTAGGAAAGTCTTCAACTATGGGTATCCCACATACTTCTTTACCTTCTTTTGACTTCTCAACAACCATCAATAGAAATTTTGAGGCACCTTCCTCGATGCACCTCTTGGCCTGTAAAGCTAAAATCACTAGAGGGGTGGCCTTAACCGAAGCTCTTTTGTAGCTTATCTTGTCTTCACTTAGGGATTCAAACACAACTTCTCTCTTTCGATAGTCTATCTTAGCATAGGGCTTGAACAACCAGTCCATCCCCAAAATTAGGTCGAACTCCAATTGGCCTAATACCAATAAATTAGCCTTCAAAGTCTTTCCTTCTAATTTAAGTAGACAGTCCCTAACTAAATGAGTACAAGCTACTATATTCCCATCAGGAATCGTTACTACAACCTGTGATGCCCCCAAACCCTACTTGAGATTTGATAGAGCCTAAAGCTTCGGGACATATAACTCAAGGCTACCAACTCCTCGTTCGTGACATTTAACATGCAATGGACCTTACATGTTACTAGCAATATGCAATAATCACAGTGGAAAAGATTCAAGTCTAAGTAAAGATAGTGCAATTAAAGTATGGTACCAAATAAAGTAACTATTAAAATCCCAAAATACTTGTTCAAAAACTCCTGATACAAAATGAGGGTTTTAAACGACAACCCTTAGTACTTAGTTTCACCACAATCTCATAACATTATTATATGGAACCCCCAAAAAAACCTATTTGGGCTTGTCTTTCGCTATGATCTTCTGCAAGTCCTCAAAAAGCTTTAGTTCTTCACTAATGAACTTATTAGCTACCTCGTCTTTCCCCTACTGTTGGATCTGTGGAGTGCTCAAGGCTCTTAGGGGCTTTCTTAGTTGGTGGGGGATTCTCCCTCTTTCATTTCCCCAATAGCTATTGCTTAAACCTGCTACAACCTCTACCATTCTGGGCGGATTGGTAATGGAAAAACTACCATGGTGAGATTTCAAGAAATCTCAGCAAGTTAAACTAATAACATACGAGATCGTTCGTTCTTGTATTCATTTCAAAATCATTGACCATGTATTCATGTAACAAAGTGACAAAAATATTCATGTAAAAGTACTGTTTGCAATTCATATTTTTTACTTATAGCCATTTAATCCAATAACAATTTGGGTAGACACCTCACGGCTCCCCTACGCACACATGGGCTCCCTGCTAGTTACCATATCACATAGCTGGCCCTATTGACCAGATGTGTGTACATCAAAGTTAGTATGGTAGTTCACGTTCGCCTTCACCGCATTTTCTATGTGTTGCACCCACTACTAGTGTTAGGAGCTACTTAGCTATGAAATCCTTTAAAAATGCTCAATTCGAAGTCCATTGACTATACTTTGTTAACCTAGGAGTTTCCACTTCAATTTAAGCACTCCAAAGTAGATAGATGAGTTCCACTAGGATATTCCTCCATCCTAGCATTTGGGGTTGTGACAAAAATTATTATTCTTTCTTTTCTTTTATTGCACAACCTGAAGTGCATGTGACATGTACTTGTGACAAAAACTTTGATGCATAACCTGAGAATGTGTTACATGTAACCATGTGACTTTATGCAACAACATCATGTTCTTATGCCATATATCAAGAGTGCATCATGTTTACAATTTGAAAGAATTAGAACGTGCAGAAACTTATACTAGAAAATCAACATGTGGAAGCTCAACCAAACAAACAACATTAATCAGAATTAAAACACGTCATTTCAATCAATAAGCAACATTTGAGCTTAGCAAGTATGTGTAAGGTGGAAGCATGTGACTAGCAACAATTCCATAATCCAATTTGAATGACAAAATGTAAAGTTTATGCACTAGATAAGTACATTATCTAGGAGTATGTTAGAGCCTAACTTACGAATATCCAATGTAAAGAAATGCTAGGGGTGTAAATCGATCTGGTCTAGTCTACAGGGGGAAGTGGACCGAAATTGGTCCATCATTTTCTTGAACCGAAACGACTGATCTAATCAGTCCAGCCAATTATTTTGTTATTTTGTTTCATTCTTTTTTGCAAATAAATTAATAAAAAAATTATTTAAATTACTAAAATTAAAATTACGTGAATTATTAATGTAGATAATGTAACTAACTCATTAAAATTTTTTTTAACTATAATTATATTTATGATGTTGATAACCTACTTACTAACTTAGACTTTACTCTTTAGTATGCATAATTATTAATGATGTCATACATTTTATATATAGTTAATGAATATCAAATAATTTCATTGTACATAGATAATTCATACTTGCTTGCAACTAAGGAATTTGAAAAAAATACATAATTACTTTAATTAAGTATAAATATTAGAGTATGTATGAATGTATGATGTATTAAATATTTACATATAATGACATAAATTATCACATGATTTATAATTTATTATTAATTGATAGCACAAATTGTTTAATATTTTATATAGTCAATGATATTAAATTAGATGAAAATTACATCATTAACTTATATAATTACTCTATAAAAAATATATTAAATTATTAAAAATAGTTTTAAAAAATATATATAGGGGTTCGGTCCGGTCCGATCCAAAATTTATAGACCTCAGGACTAGACCGAATCTCTTCAGTCCACAATTTTTAGGACCGATTGACCGGTACAGTATTTGGCCTAGTCCGGTCCAAACCAAAATTTTCGGTCCAATCGGTTTTTCCAATCTGGACTTAATTCTGTACACCCCTAAGAAATGCCAACAATCAAACAAGTTGAAAGTGTAGGTTTAAATCATTAGACTTAGTGAAATCAACGATACTTCAATCCAAGTGTGTGTGTGTTTGTTTGTTTGTGTGTGTGTGTGTCATGTTTGAACCCTATTTTGTTCTCGGGTTTCTTTTTCACTTTGCGACTTTTAATGAACTCGGGTCTTGAGGAAATGCCCTAGGCTGATGGAGGTAAACATTCTTGTGGTTCAGGCTCTTTGAGAAGAAAACCCTGGACACTCATACTCGACAAGATCAATCATGGTTGAACCAAATAATCCCATCATCCCCACAACTTCAGACAAGATGGTGTCCTACATGCTTTACTCACCCAAGACAATCCCTCTTCAACAAAGAAACTTCGTGTAGGTGCATGTGTGGTCAACAGAAGAGAGTGAAGTAGAAGTTTGAAGATCTCTCACTGTACAAATCTACCCAATGTAATGTTCGAATCTCCTTCCTTTCCTTGTGAGTTGGAGGTGTTTGGCTTGTTCTTCCATGGGTGGACGAGATACAAAGAGAAGGTGGTGTCCTACATCCTTTACTCACTGATGTGAACCCCAATCGATTTGCTTTGAGACCCAACAACAATACTGGAAAAACAACCAAGAAAGCCAAACTCAGATATATGGATGGAGAATTTAGACCCGATGAGAACCCGTTCCAAGAACCTAGATTATATTAAAATCTAGACCCGTTGAAGAATCCGTCTCAAGAACCCAAATTACAAAAGAGGAACGCCACAAAAGTTTTGATTTACCTTTGATAAGTTCAAAAGTTCAAGAAGAACAAGAGGAGATAACTCAAACTCTCAAATAAATTCCATCTATTCTGCCTCTCAAATGAGGCTATAAGTTGTTTAAATAGACAACCCCCAAAAACCCTAATGAAAGCGCTCGGATACTGTAGCTACAGTGTCGTACGCCGCGCTACAGTAACTTCTAAACCCTAGTTAAATAATAAGTTTCCAAATAAACCCTTGGCCAAAATACAAGGCCTTCCCAAAGAAAACCCTAGTCCATTAGAAATAAGACATACGTGGGTCAAGCATCCTCAAGCCCACTTCTTCTAAACTATTAATAAAAGCCTTAAAACAAATTGAGAGTCTTAACAATAATAGGCCCTATCTCTAAGTCATGTCTTCCATAGCTTGTATCAAATGGATCAAAACCGGTTCTTCTTCCTTCAAGCCCATCTTGAGTATTGGGCCCTTCTTAGCTTCTTGCCAAGTGGATTGCACCAATTCTTGCATTGCTTCCTTGATCTTCTTGGCTCTTGATCTTGTAATTGGCCCATCTGGAACTTGCAAATGATCTTTAAGGATAGCTCCACCTTGGTTCCCCTCACTCACCCAAGCTTATCCCTCTTCAACCAAAGAAACTTCATGTAGGTGTGTGTGTGCTCAAGAGAAGTGAGTGAGGTAGAAGCTTGAAGATCTCTCACCGTGCAAATCTGCCCAATGTGATGTCTGAATCTCCTTCCTATGCTTGTGAGTTAGAGAGGTGCTTGGATGGTAGGAAAAAATATGGTGTTGGACTTGTTCTTCCTAGGGTGGATGAGACAGAGAAAGAAGATGAGAGGTGAAATCTGAAAAATTGAAACAAATGACCTTTGGATGTCCTTGGTGGGGTGTAGGGCGCCAGCTCCTTTAATGAAACCTTGGATGCTATTTGGCATGTGGTGTGTGTGTGTGTGTGTGTGTGTTTTGCCCTAGCCGAAACCTTCTTGTCTCTTCTTACCCAAAGATTCTTCTAGAAGCCATCATGGATGGCGTGTGGCTCCTTCCCAAAGCTCCTCTTCACCTTCCTCATCATTGCCCCCTTCAAGAAACTCTAAAATCTTGTGAATGCGTGACAAGTGGCCAAAAGAAGTGTAACACCCCACCTAAATTACCCATTAGGTTTACCCTTAATCTCCCTTAAAATGAGATTATAATAGTATATTATTATTATTATTATTATTATTATTGTTAGTTAGATCTTTTTTACCCATTAAACTATGGCACTTAGTATCTATCATTAGTGGTTAAGCTTAAGGGTTAAGTATGAATGGTAAAGTAAGCAAGCCCATTAGTGCTTCACTTAAGGCCCTTAAACCCTTAAAATGTTAGGGCTAAGACTTAGAAGCCTTGAACTAAGCCTTGTAAGAGTTTAAATCTTTGTGGGTTAGCCTTAGAAAGGTTTGGCCTAAGTGTGGGGAAGGCGTAAGGCCTTTTGGGCCTAACTTAGTGTTAGCTTTGATCCATGGCCCATTTATGATAAGGCAAGCCTTTCAAGCCCCAGAGGCCTCTCATGACCTCTTAAATTCTAGAACCAAAGCCTCCCATCAACTCACACCCAAAGCCTATAAACCATACAACTCCCACTCATGGCCTTTTTAAGCCCAACAAGGCCCAAAGCCTTGTCTTGCATTTTCACACTTCTATTTGAAGCCCAAAATCATTAGTTTCCCTCAATCCCAAATGGTATACCCCACACCCCTTAGGACTCCCAATTGTCCATAATTAAGCTTCTAATTTGAGTTGACATAAATCAACTTACCCATGATTAGTGATCTTTAAACCATGTTTTGAGCTTAATTTTCATTCTTAATCTTTTTAACCATTTTAATATGAAATTTTCTTGTTTTATTATTTAGTTGCATCATTATTAGATCATATTCGAACCCTAGATAAATCTCCGCACATGTCATTAAGGGTAATGATATGTCAAAACCCTAAACCCACACCAATCGACACACATGTGTACTCTTGTGTGAATTGGACTGATCAGCCTCTAGCCCAAACTTTTTGTGCCTTTTTTTCAAGGGCATTATTGTCTCTTAGCACCTCAAAATACCTTTCCCTATGCATACTTAGAGGTGGACGAAATTAGTTGAAAAAAACAAACCAAAAATAATCCAAAAACCAAATGCACCTAAACACTAGTTTGATAGGAACCGAATGCCTTGCATTTTGGTTTGATTTTCTGCTCTCAAATGACCCACACCCTCACGCCACCTCCATCACCATACAATCCCAGAGCCTTCGAATTCATTATGCAAAATTGACCAAAATTGTTCCCACTAAAACATACACAAAACTGATGGCATCAAACCACCACCACTCAGCAACACCCTTCCCTTCATCTCTTCCCTTTGAGCTACAACTTCATCATCACTTGGCAGCCAATGCCCCACCTTCCACCACCTGGAAAATCCTTCCAAAAGTGACTCATGACCTGCATAAAACATCCATGAAGAGAGGATGAGGGTGAGTCAAGAATTGATCAAAACTGTCCAAGGATTTCAGCCTTGAACCTGATGACTACTATGCTTGATGTCATAAACCATTTTTTTGGTTCTAATGATGCACCATGGCAACCACCCTCTCCTTGCATGGAAGCAGCTGAAACTGAAGAAATTCATTCGTTATGGGTCACGCTATTCACTTGCACAAGGTGATGCAACCAAGTTGGGAAATTCAAACCCTTCACCACCGCCCACTTCACCCAATCACCATGGACTAAAGCTAACATTCCCTTCCCCATATCTTCCTACAAATACCTCCCTCACCCCCACATTTCCTTCATACCACTTCTCCAAGCCTCCTTTTGATCATTGATAGCCTTCTCTTCCTTTAGAAGATCTAGAGTGAATCCAAGAGGTGTGTTCTTGAGTGTTCTTGGGGCTTTTATTAAGTGTTCATAGAGGGCATGATGTGAACCCCAATCGATTTGCTTTGAGACCCAACAACAATATTGGAAAACAACCCCAAGAAAGCCAAACTCAGATTTATGGATGGAGAATTTAGACCCGATGAGAACCCGTTCCAAGAACCTAGATTATATCAAAATCTAGACCCATTGAAGAATCCGTCTCAAGAACCCAAATTACAAAGGAGGAACGCCACAAAGGTTTTGATTTACCTTTGATAAGTTCAAAAGTTCAAGAAGAACAAGAGGAGATAACTCAAACTCTCAAAGAAATTTCATCTATTCTGCCTCTCAAATGAGAGGCTATAAGTTGTTTAAATAGACAACCCCCAAAAACCCTAATGAAAGCGCTCGGGTACTGTACGTGAACAGTGTCGTACGCCGCGCTACAGTAACTTCTAAAACCCTAGTTTGTATAATAATAACTTGCCAAATAAGCCCTTGGCCAAAATACAAGGCCTTCACAAAAACCCTAGTTCAATAGAAATAAGACGTGTGGGCTGGACATCCCCCAAGACCAATTATTCTAGATTAATTCCTATGACTATTAAAATAAGCCCTTTTAATTAAATAAATAAATCTATGGACTTCAATAACAAAAGTCGTGTCTTCCATAGATTTGATCAAGTGGATCCAAATTGATTCTCCTTCTTTCAAGCCCATCATGAGTGTTGGGCTCTTGCTAGCTTCATCCCAATTGGATTGCACCAATTCTTGCATTGCTCCCTTGATCTTCGTGGCTCTTATTCTTATAATTGATCCTTAAGACTTGGTCCTCCTTGGGGCCCATCAAAACTTGCCAATGAATGCACGTAGGACATGGTTCATTAATCTCATGAAAGTACTGGGCGCATTTGTAAGTCCAAATGGCATAACCAACCATTCATAAAGCCCATACTTAGTCTTAAAAGCAGTTTTCCATTCATCACCCTCTTTCATTCTAATTTGATGGTACCCACTTTTAAGATCAATTTTACTGAAAATACAGGAGCCATGCAATTCATCGAGCATATCATCTAATCTAGGAATGGGATGACGATACTTTACCGTGATATTATTAACTGCCCTGCAATCAACGCACATCCGCCGCGTCGCATCCTTCTTAGGCACTAGAAGCACTGGTACGGCACATGGGCTCATGCTCTCTCTCACGTACCCCTTGCTCATCAAATCCTCAACTTGCCTCTGAAGCTCCTTTGTCTCATCTGCATTACTTCTATAAGCTGGTCGGTTTGGAATAGCAGCCCCGAGCACAAAATCAATCTGGTGCTCAGTGCCTCTAATGGGTGGCAACTCATTAGGCATTTCCTCTGGGAATACATCCTCAAACTCCTGCAACAAAGAAACAGCCAAACTAGGAAGAGGCTGGTTAGTTTCATCAAGATTAAGATAAGACTCTTTATAAACAAGAAAAATCATAGGGCGATTTGAGAAGAAAGCCCTTTTAACCTCACTTTCTCTTGCATAGAAACTCACTTTTGTCTTTCCTTTTCTCTCGGCAGACTCTCTTTCTTTTTCACTCTTTCCTTTTTGCTCATTTTCACTCTCACTCTTTCTTTTTTGCTCAATCTCTTTTTCACTCTTTCTTTCTTGCTCAATCTCCTTTTCACTCTTTCTTTTTTTATCACTCTCATTTGCACTCTTCTTTTTTTTGACAACCTCACTTTTGAGTTTCAATTGGTCCTCATAGACCTGTCTTGGAGTTAAAGGAGCAAGCTTTATTGTGTTGCCCTCTCTTGAAAAGCTGTACATGTTTTTGAATCCATCATGTATCACTCTTCTATCATACTGCCATGGCCTCCCCAACAAGATATGGCCAGCATGCATAGGCACCACATCACAAAGCACTTCATCTTGATACTTCCCAATGGAAAAAGTAACTAACACTTGTCTATCCACCCTAACCTCCCCACAATCATTCAACCACTGTAACTTGTATGGTCGAGAATGTTTCAAGGTAGGTAAATTCAATTTTTCTACTAAAGTAGTGCTAGCAACATTAGTACAACTCCCCCCATCAATGATCATACTACATACCTTGTTATTGATGTGGCATCTAGTACGAAAAATGTTCTCCCTCTGTTGCTCTGCATCATCCATCTTAATTTGTGTGTTGAGAGCACGCCTGGCAACAAGGGACTCACCTGTTACGGGGTATTGGAAAACAACAATATTGGAAAACAACCCCAAGAAAGCCAAACTCAGATTTATGGATGGAGAATTTAGACCCGATGAGAACCCGTTCCAAGAACCTAGATTATATCAAAATCTAGAGCCATTGAAGAATCCGTCTCAAGAACCCAAATTACAAAGGAGGAACGCCACAAAGGTTTTGATTTACCTTTGATAAGTTCAAATGTTCAAGAAGTACAAGAGGAGATAACTCAAACTCTCAAAGAAATGCCATATATTCTGCCTCTCAAGTGAGGCTATAAGTTGGTTAAATAGACAACTCCCAAAAACCCTAATGAAAGCGCTCGGGTACTGTAGTGTGAACAGTGTCGTACGCCGCGCTACAGTAACTTGTAAACCCTAGTGAAATAATAAGTTTCCAAATAAACCCTTGGCCAAAATACAAGGCCTTCCCAAAGAAAACCCTAGTCCATTAGAAATAAGACATATGTGGGCCAAGCATCCTCAAGCCCATTTCTTCTAAACAATTAATAAAAGCCTTTAAACAAATTGAGAGTCTTAACAACAATAGGCCCTATCTCTAAGTCATGTCTTCCATAGCTTGTATCAAATGGATCAAAACCGGTTCTTCTTCCTTCAAGCCCATCTTGAGTATTGGGCCCTTCCTAGCTTCTTCCCAAGTGGATTGCACCAATCCTTGCATTGCTTCCTTGATCTTCTTGGCTCTTGATCTTGTAATTGGCCCATCTTGAACTTGCAAAGGATCTTTAAGGATAGCTCCAGCTTGGTTCCCATCAGGGCAATGAAAATTCTAAGTTTTCTTGCCCTAGATATTTTGCATTTCAACTCTTGCTCTTAAGTGTTGAAGTGAATTTTGGTTGAGTTTAGCAAAGGTTAACATGCTTAAATCAAAACTGAGTCCATTAAGGTTGGATTAAGTGTTTAAATTGTTTTAAGTGGGAATTTTAGTTATGAAATGTCTTCGCATATTTTGATATGATTTATTAATGTCTTAGAATGATTTTTGAAGGTTTAAATTTGAGTTTGAAAGCATGCCATGATAGGTTTAAATTCTATCTTGTGTTGATCATCTAAGCTTGCATGCTTTTGATTAATTTATGCTTAACTTATGGAAGTTTTGATTTATTTTACCTAGGCATGAAATATGAGCTTTTAGAAAATGTTTTGATTTGGATAATAAGGGAAATTCAGGATTTAATTCCAGTTTTTAACACTCTTATTGATGAAAAAGACTAAACAAATATCATGCATGCTTAAGGACTAATTTAATGGAGATTAAGGTTTTTAGCCATGACTAAGTGTTGGGATGAACTTGTCCACCTAAGATTTAGCAGGTCATTAAGGATTATAGTAATTATAAGGGTCAATAGTTGAAATTACGCTTAGGCATCAACTAGAGTGCATGCCACAAATTGAGTGTATTTGAACTAGTTCCACTTTGAGTTTTGGAATTCTAAGGGCATAGATGGTTTTATAATATATAAAATATGAGGTCCATGAAGTTTGGTTAAATTTGGAGTTGGTTTGCAAATAGTGAGAAATTAGGGCCTTAGTGGCAATTTTGGAAAGTTTAACTACCCATTTTTTACACCTTTTGATTATGAATATCTTCTATAGTAGTACAAATTCTAAATTATTACAACTTTGATTACAGCTGTTACAACTTTCTCAAACTTAGGCAGTTTGTAAGTTGGCTTCTAACTTGCACCTTGATAAGGTTTTTATGATTTATTGATAAATGCTACAGTAATGTTATAATTGTTATTTTGAGAATGAAATGTTATGTTATATGATACATTGAGCACATGAATACTTGCCTACCTGACATGTGACATTTCCACCATTGTTTTTAGCATATTGCATACAAATTTCATTTTCACATGAAAGCTTGTTACGCATGTGCATGTCATGAAGTACATTTTTAAGCATAGCAGGAAAATGAACTTTGTCATCATCCCAAAGGCTAGGATGAAGAATTATCCTAATGGAACTCCTATATCCACTCTAGAGTAAGTAAAAATGGAGTGGTAAGCCCTGGGTTGACAAAGAAAAGTAAACGAGCTTCAAATGGGTTCTTTTTAAAGAACGCTGGAGCAAAGTCAAATGTTATGACACCTAAGGCTGGTAGTTGTACATGTTATGATCTTATGATGATGTTATGTTACCAATCAATTGAAAACAAGTCCTCAGACAATGTAGTTTCAACATGAGTTGTACTACGGTCACCAGCAAGTATTCACAATGCATATGGGGGAACTATAACGACGCCATACATTATGTTGTTAATGTTATCATTAAATAATGATGAAAAGTTATGATGAAATATATATTTTTGACAGTTAAAGTTAAAAATGTTCTCTATAAGAAAATGTATGTTTTAGTTTTATGAAATTGTTGAGAAATCTGAATGGGAGACATATATTAATTTTTCTGCATCACACGCATTTCATATTTATATCATTCATCATGCATAATTTATCTTTGTACATGTTAGTTGTCTAACTTACTGAGATTTCAAGTAAATCTCACCCCCTGTGGACCCACTATCAAGTAAATCTCACCCCTTGTGTTAGAACCCTATGAGGAAAACCAGATAGGCTAGTGGATCCAATTGATTGAAGAGGAGTTGAATCTCGACAAAAGATTAGACCTCATTTTGATGTTTATAGCCCTAACCCTTCGTATATTAGAATGCATGAAGCAATTAATTTAGTTATGGCAACTTATTATCAAGAATAATTGCACTAAGATTATGCTACGTTATGATTTGAACTTATGATGGTTATGAATGACACATTAGGGATGCTTTAGTTTATTCTGGCATAAGTTTTATTTAGTCACCCTTATTCCGTTGCTGTTATTGCATACTGCTAGATGCATTTATTGGGTGCATTGCATATTAATTGTCATGAATAGGGGTATGTAACGTTGTTTTATATGTCCAAACGCTCTAAGTCTCTGTTCAATCCCAAGTGGAGATTGGAGGCGTCACAAGAAGATTGGATCCCATGGGATTAGGGGTGTTCACTCTTAGTCGAAACCCTAGAAATTTCCTAGAGGCTTGTGTCCCAATCTCATGATTCCCCATGTGCCTTTTGCACTCCTTCGTGATTGCATCTCCTAGAGGTTCCCCATTCATAACTACTAAAGGGTGGGTGGCTTGTGCCCCTTGGTCATCCGTAATTTTCACTTCTCTCTTCCCTTCTTCCATTTTTAAGTCTAGATACAACGAATCCTGGAAGTGAGGTTGCATGTTGGCCAAGTGGCATGGTGGTTGGTGGAGTGGGCATATGCTCTAAGTAAGCTGAACTCTGTCTTCCAATCATTATTTTAGCTTCTTCTTGAAGCTATCTTGCATGCTTGCCAATTGGCAAGTTGTTTGCCAACGGAGATGCCCCTTCCGAACGTTCCAAAAGATTGAAGCTTAGGAAACCTAAAGGTAACTGTTTGAGCTGAAAAATTGCATATTTTAGCTATTTAAAACCAATGTATTTTAAGTGCTTCATGACATTATTATTAGTTTTAGATGGAAAAATAGTTAATAAGCATAAATTCGAGTTGTGATTTTTAATTGATTAATATCATATTTATGCTTAATTTTATAACTATGATTTTTATTTCCTTATTTTCAGCTTAAATAAATCCGGTTGAAATTTTGGACCAAAAGCACATTTGCAACTTGATCAAGTTGGCGAACGAAAATCACGGAGCTGGGGGAGTTTACGTTTGATGGGCAGTGGCTGTTTTTGTTTTACATAGAAACCAAGAGCTACAGATGGAATGGAGTGTTTTTCTTTGACTTAACAGGGGACAGAGAGAAAGAGGTTGGCAACAGAACTGCATGCGAGGGTGTTTTCCTCTAAAAGCAACGCGACACAAAGTAAATGAAAGGAGGCTTTTTTCAATTGGACGGCGAACCAAAAGGGAAACTGCATGCAGCATCTTTTTGGATGCAAACGGAACCATGATGTTGTCAACATTTACGGAAAGGGGAGCAGAAAATAAAGAAAAGAGAGCAAACCGTTGAGACGCTGGTTTTACGGCAAAGAACAGAAAAAGGAAAGAAGAAAAAAGGAAACACACATGGGTCAACTCTTATGGAAAGTGAAGCTGAGAGGAGAGTGGAGTTGGACGGAAAGCGTGAAAAGAAAGACAACACATGCAAGCTGGGTCAATGTTTACGGCAAGGGGAAGCTTTCGGTTGGAGGGTTGGACGTTCGGTGAGGAGGTTTTGACGGAAGAAAAAAAAATATATATTGTAGACTAATGTTTGGGGTCTTACTCTACGGTTGGACGGACAGAAAACGGAACCAAGAAGAGAGCAGGGAGAGTTTACGTTCAGGGGGAGCTCTTACGGTGAGACTTGAAGTGAGTTTTATTTGCTCTATTTTTGAAAGTGAAAAACAGAGACTTTCGGATTGCAGCAGACAATGTGACCACACGAGAGACGTTAGCCATCCATTTATTTGGTGCTGCAAGTAGAGAAAGAAACAAACAAAGGGAGGCTTTGGTTTGACGTGAAGTTGGACGCATCTTGGAGCAAACGGAACGGACACGAAACCGAGAGGGAGTTTTAACTTTTATTTTATTTTATTTTCTTTTCAGTTTTATGTTCTTGTGCTATTTTCGTGTATTTTATTTTAATATTGTTATAGACAATGTTTATTTAATTTTTATAGCATTTGTGATGAACATGGTTGGCTAAATTTTCCTACTAAGGTTAGAGGTGAGGTTTAATGATTTGAAAATTGCTTTCAGATCGACGTTAAATTTATTTTTCGAGTTTGATCGATTGAAGGATTTTATTATTGGATATTTTGATTATCTATATATTTATCTTGATTCATTATGATTTCCGAATACAGTGAATGCTTGAGGAATCCCTGTGATAGTCAAATAGATTTTTAAATGTTATAATCATCAATCGTTCATGCTCAATCATTCGTAACTATTTTTCTTGATCTTAAATGCTAAATCTTCCAATTAAACGGAATCATTATTCTAGTTTAATTGAAGTAATTCAATCGGAAACGATATTTTAAATTATTAAACGGATCCTCGAAAATCATCATCTCAATAACCTCACTTTATATTCAATCGCACATCTCTTTTATTATTTTCTTTTCATTTGTTTGAGTTTATTTTTCACATAAGTCAATCCCTGTGGATTCGACCCTGTAAGGTACTACAACACCTGTATACTTGCAGGTAAAATTGCACTAAATTTTTTATTCATTAATTTGAGTCAAAGTTTAGGCGCAACAGTAACTTTCTCCCAAATGGCCCCTCCCTCCATATTCAAAAAACCTAATTGGATTTTTAAAAACCCTAAACCTTCTAGTGGCCAAGTAACACTAGTTCTTTGGGATTCCTTGTGGGCTTTGGCACCTAACCCATTAGCAAAAAGGTAGGGCCCTTGTCACTTCCTAAGTTCTCATGTCACGAACTTTTCTGGCTAAATTCTAATTGGACTAAGGCTATAAAATATTAGAAGCAATAGGTGAAGACTTGGCTAAGTCAGGGTTGTCACATCCTCCCCACTTTAAGAAAGGATTTCATCCTGGAAATCAATATCTAAGCTAGATGGGAAGATTTAAACAAAGGGTACCAACTCACTTGAAAGATTTCGACAGTTACCATTGAATCCTCAGATGATGAAGGGGATGGAGCTTCCTCCTCCTCTGTCACAAACTTTTGGGAAAGATAGAATATTGCATCCACATTAGGTTCGTAGTACATATTTACTTCCATCTCACTTAACTTTTGTTCTATGGTGGCCTCATCATCTTCCAATGGTTGGCCTTCCTCATGAACACGAAGAGGATCAATTGAGGTATCAAAGATCTCCAATGTCGAGTGTTGTCTAGCTAGGGCTTCTTCTGTGATATCCGCTCCTTCTTTATTTTTCTTTAATTATGAGCCTCGTTCTACGTGCCAAACTTCGGTCTACATGCTGAGCCTCGTCCTACGTGCCGTACCTCGATGGGGTGTTTTCAAAGTTAACCAATGGATTTCAAAGTAAGATAGATATTTTAAAATTTACGGATATTTTAAATATTTTGGAAATATTATATGTAATATTTCCAGTATTATTATTAGATAATCTTTTTTTAAAGTAATACAATTATAATATTTTAATGAGCTCTAAAAAAATTATAATTGTGTATAATTATTTAAATTAAATATTTTAAGTCATTTTAAAATATTAAGAGATTTAACTTTACGTTGAAAACTCTAACTTAATTTTAAATGATTTTATTCTCTTGGAGTAATTAATGATACTTCATCATTTTAAATAATGATGGAGAAATATTATTTTATAAATAATATTCTATCTTAATTCCTCTCAGTGTTTTATTTTAAACTTTAGTTTAATAAAAGACTTTCGTATTTTCAACTCAGTATTTAAACTTATCGTTAGATCGTTTTGAGGATCCCAAAACAAAGGACTTAGATTAAATCCCCAAGCCCCTAGCCTTTCTCCCTCACTTTTTCTCTTTTTCCTTTTCTTCTTTCTCTCTCTTCTCTCTCTTCCTATGTGCGACATACACACATTGCGCCCTCCACCGTTCGGTTCGTGCCTCCAGCCGGCGCCACCTCCACCTTCGGCATGTTCTCCTCCCACTGGTGGTGAGCTACACCGACAACTCTTCTTCTCTCTTTCTCCCTCTAATCGAATGGGCCTTAGAGTCTATTCCTCCAGCTAGCACCGCCATACACTACCAAAACGGCCACCGAGCACCACCAACGGCTTCCCTACATCATGGGCTTCCTCCCCATGTCTTCCTTTTCCTCCACCTCTCTCTCTTTCTTCGATGGGTCTCCACAACCATATGTTTGGTTGCACCACTGTGCACAGCTACCCACGCCGTCTCACTACCACCATCTTATTCCTCTCATCACCATAACCTTCCCCAACAATTTTCAAGTCCAACTAAGCTATACACGACCCTCACTCTCCCTCACTCTCCAAGGCACGGATTGCACTTCTTGTGGCCGATCCGCCGCCGTGAGCCACCACCTCACTACCACAGCTCCACCACATCTTCCTCTACCTTTCCCTAACTTCCCATGAAGTTTCATGGCCTACCTCCACCTCAAGCAACCTTCCTCCCTTTCGGATGCACTGTTCACGATGTGATACCGCCGTGCTCCGCCACCTTTGACCACCATGAGGCCACCTTAAGCCTTTCCAAGACCACGCCTAGCTATTCTTAAGCCCAAACTACCACTTTACGTGGTGGACAGCCACCATACGTGGTGTTACCAACACGTACGACTCCTCCGATGCCTTGATCATGACGGGTAGTGAGCGACACGTAGGTTATCTCGTCGATGGTATAACCCTCTATCTCTATTTGTTTGTGTTTATATTAGTTGGTTGGTTGGACTGTAGACTGTGTAGTTAGTAATTGTGGAGTTCGCTGCATAGTTGTGAAGTGTTGGACTTGATTGTGTAGTATTGTGAATTGTGCTGTGAGTATGGGCATGAGATGGATGCCGTAGTTATGATGTGGCTTGAAGTGCAAAGGGAGTACGTGTGGAGTGTACACTGTATAGTGCAACGACACACCATGTGACATGTGTTGTAGTGACGCTTGGCATAGAATGAAGAAGGTACACGTGGCGTGTACTTTGTGTTGTGTAGCGATGTGCCATGTGATGTGGGTCATGGTAATAAGTGATGTAGCGAAGGGAGTACCCATACTCCATGTTGTGTAGCGATGCATCGCGAGACGTGCATTGTAGTGATGTGTGTCGTAGTGTGGATGGAAGAGAAATCACGTGAGTGTATTCTGTGCTATGCCGTGATACACCTGACGACGTGTCATGGGATGGCGTAGCGGAGAAGCGTGAAGTGTATGGTGTAATGGAGGGAACTGTGTAACAGTGTCCCAAAGTAGTGGTGATGTGGCTTGTAATCCTGGATGACGGGTGTCACCTTGTGGTTCACTTATGGCTAAGTGTATATATGGAAGTGGTGGAAAAGTATTAGAGAGTGCAGCAGAAGCATGATGGGTGTCGTGACGTGACTTGGGATCAGTCTCGAGCTACGTGACATGACAAAGGTGCATTTGTGGATGTAGTCCTCTCCTATCAAATGTTGGGACGAACTTGTACAAGGCCAGGAAGTAGGAGGAGTCCTATCGACCGGGTCTGAGCAAGTTGGTATCGGACTATGGAGCCTGTTTATACAAGCAGGCATTCATTGGAATTATAAGTTATTCTTAGGTGATAAAAGGGGATAAGATACAGGTGTCTCTAGCGAGACACGTGTGCTGGACATGTTTACCATATATAATGGATAATCTGTCCTCAGCATGGTTATATGGTGTTTTGGCCCCCTAGTCTAAGATTGGGATGCATGACTCTGTCGGTCAGAATCATGCGTAGGAATGTGGAAATAGAAGAACGAGACAAAGGTTTTAGTGTCTTAACCCTAAAAGTGAATCACAGAGGTTCACTTTAAGGAATAAGACCCTGAAGGTTTTAGCATAGTAAATAGTATGTAAGAGCCTAGGGATGGACGAAAGTGTTCCAAGTGAGGCATAGTTCTATTTTTAGTATAGTTGCTTATGCATTAGATAGATGATGAACTAAGGTTATGTGTACTTATGTAGGTTGTCATCTGACACGCACACGAATGGACTGCATGGAATGAGTATGGCATGAAGTCCAGGTAAGTGGTACGTATTGTGTAACGCCCATCCTTATGGTCCTTATGGTGGGTCCCTTTCATATTCGATTTTGATAAAAATCGACGGGAATTATTATTCCTTTTAAAATTCTTTTCCATCCATGCCAGGATACAAAAGACTCCATGCTATAAAGAAAATTCATTTTCTTAATTAAAAGATTACACTGGAAAACATTAAATTTCATAATTTAAGTTTTCATATAAAAACATCTTGCCTAGGCCTTCGTGTTCTTCTCCCTTCGACTGTGCCCGTCCTGACCTATCATGCCCATCTTGTGCCTGAGAGGGCACACATAAAAACTAAAATGAGTCGATGACTCGTAAGCATTACTTCATACGGTTAAAATATAATAACATAGATTTTCACTCATGCATTTATCATTCCATACATACATATCTTACATAGCATGCATACGTCTTTCTTTTCATTTTAAAAAGTTGCGAGGTGGGGCTTTTTTTTTTATAAACATGCTTTATTCTTTAAAACAGTTCCCCACACATCGCTGCATTCATTTCTTAAAGAGTCTTTTCATGCATTTGTTCTTTTACAAACATTCATGCATACATACATTCTTGCATTCATCTTTTGTTACTTATGTACGTTCATGCATTCCATTCATACATTCATACATGCATTCTTTCTTAACATGCATCCGTTCTTTCTTTTCACTTTCGTTGGCCATTGCACGCTGTTACGCCTCGTGTGCTGGGGTTAGCGGTCTTTTGGACCTAATTCCACCCTTGGCCACGGGTTGGGAATCCATTCCGTCAGGGTGCAGTACTTGGTGCACTACCAGTACTACTTACCCGGCATTGCAATCTGCCCCGTCCAGTCCATTCATTGGTACCATATCCGTTCCAGTCCATGTGGCCCTTACGTATTTTCATACATCATACATACAGTCCGTTCATTTCTTTATAGTTCTTTCCTTTCCTTTACAGTCCTTTCTTTCATTTCAGTCCTTATAGTTCTTATGTTTCTTACAATTCTTACGATTCTTCATTTCTTTCGATTCATAAGAGTTTTACTTAATAAAATAGTTTTCTCTTTTTTATTTTGTAAAAGTCATTTTAAAAGAAGTTTCTTTTAAAAGAAAATGGTTTTCTTCCTTCTATTTTAAGAAAAGTTGTTCAGAAAGAGTCTGAAAAAGTCATTTTAGAAAGAATCATTTTTAGGAAAAATCTTGTTTTCTTTTCTTTCTTTTCATTTCAGTTTCAGTCCTTGCATTCCTTAACAGTTCTTACATCTTTTAAAGCTTCATTTTCTTTTAGAGAAAAGCTTTCGTCTTCTTCTTCATTTATATAAAGAAAACTCCAGAGGAGTAAGAACGTAATACTTACCTGGACTTCATGTCATATTCATTCCATGCAGTCCATTCGTGTGCGTGTTAGATGGCAACCTACATGCTTCACACATACCTTTAGTCACAAGTCAGCCTCAAGCCAACACCTGTTACCTTGGACTACAGCCACATCACTATTGCTTCGGGACACTGTTACATAGTTTCCCAACGTTACACTATACACTCCACACTTCTTTGCTACGCCTTCCAACCCTTCGTGACACGCCATCTGGGGTGTATCACGACCTAGTACAGAGTACACTCACGTGAACTCTCTTCCATCCACACTACAACACACATCGTTACGATACACGCCTCACAGTGCATCGCTAAGCAACATGGAATACACAACACGCGTACTCCTTTCGCTACAACACTCATTATCACGATTCACATCACACGGTGCATCGCCATACAACACGGAGTACACTTCCTTCCTTTTACGCCACACATCACTACAGCGCATGTCACACGGCGCGTCGCTACATTACACAGAGTACGCGTGATCACGCGTACTCTCTTCACACTACACGCCGTATCACAAGTACACAACTACGGCATCCATCTCCTGCCCATACTTCATAGCACAATCCACACTACTACACAATCAAGCCCAACACTTCATAACTACACTTCACTTCACAACTACGTAGCGAACTCCACAAATACCAACTACACAGTCTATAGTCTAACCAACCAACTATTTTAAACGTAAATACTAGAGATAGAGGGTTATACCATCAATGGGATAACTCGTGCGACGCTCGCTGCTCGTCACGATCAAGTGTCGGAGGAGCGTACGTGGCTGTAACACCGCGTACGGTGGCTGTCCACCACGTAAAGTGGTGGTTTGGGCATGAGAATAGCTAGGCATGGTCTTGGAAGGCTCACGGTGGCCTCGTGGTGGTCAAAGGTGGCGGAGCACGGCGGCATCACGCCGTGAACAGTGCATCTAAAAAATGGTGGGAGTTTGCTTGAGGTGGAGGAAGGCCATAGAACTTCATGGCAAGCTAGGGAAACGTAGAGGAAGATGTGGTGGAGCTGTGGTGGCCATACGGTGGCTCACGGCGGCAGATCGGCCTCTAGAAGCATAACTCGACCTTGGAGAGTGAGGGAGAGTGAGAGCTGTGCATAGCTCCGTTGGCCATGAAATTTCTTGGGGAAGGTCGTGGTGATGAAAGGAACAAGGTGGTAGTGGTGGAACACCGTGGGTAGCCATGTACGGTGGTGCAACCATACGTGTGTGAGTGGAGACCCATCGGAGAAGGAGAGAGAGTTAGGGAGAAAGGTGGACATGGGGAGGAAACCCATGACATGGTGATTCCATTGGTGGTGGTTGATGGTTGTTTCAGCCATGTATGTGGCTCAAGGAGCAGAAAATGGGTGTAAAACCCATTTGCTTGGAGGGATAAAAAGAGAGAGGTGGTTGCCGATATCACTCACCACCGGTGAGGGAGGATCATGCCGGAGGTGGCGGTGGAGCATGGCGGCTGGAGGTGGCGCCGGCTGGAAGTGCAAACCGAATGGTAGAGGCAACCATCACACGTACGTCGGGCATGGAGAAGAAAGAGAGGACAGAGAAGAAGAAAAGGAAAAAGAGAAAAAGAGAGGAGGGAAAGAGAGGGGCTTGGGTATTTAACCTCACTCATACGCTTTTGGATCCTCAAACGATCTAACGATGAGTTTAAACATTGATTTGAAAACGCGTAAGTGTTTTATTTTAAATAAAACACTGCAAGAAATTAAGATAGAATATTATTTTATAAACTAAAGTTTATAAAACAATATTTCTTCATCATTATTGAAAATGATAAAGTATCGTTAATTACTCAAAGAGAATAAAATCATTTAAATTAACTTTAGAGTTTTCAACGTAAAGTTAAACCTCTTAATATTTTAAAATAACTAAAATATTTAATTTAAGCAATTATCCACAATTATAATATTTTTAGAGTTCATTAAAATATTATAATTATGTTACTTTAAAAGCAAGCTTATCTAATAATACTGGAAATATCTCCTATAGATATTTCCATAATACTTTAAAATATCCGTAAGTTTTAAAATATCTATCTTACTTTGAAATCCACTGGATAGCTTTCAGAACATGTCATCAAGGTATAGCACTTAGGATAAGGCTCAGCACGTAGATCGAAGCTCGGCATGTTGATCGAAGTTCGACACATAGATCGAGGCACATACGTAAAGAAGAAGAAAGAATGAGTGGATATCACATATTGTATGTATGTTTACGAAAGAAAACGATAAGAAGCTTTAAAAGATGCAAGAACAGGCATTTTTAAAATGAAAAGAAAGAAAACTGCTTTTCTAAAATGACTTTTACTAAAAGAGAAACTTCTCTTAAAACAAATTTTACAAGAACAAAGAAAACCATTTTCATCACAAGAGCCATGGAAATCAAATAAATATTCTCTATAAAAAAAAAAACTAAAATAAAACATAAAACTAAACACAAGAAAATAGCCTTTAGAAGAGAGCAAAAGTGGAGACAAGAGCCCAAAAGAACTCCCACGCGTCCGTGCAGTTCGTAGCTCCCCCACACGAAAGACCCTCTGTGACGCCCCCAAATTCCGCTTGGGATTGAACGAACATTTGAAGCGTCGAGACATGCAACACAAGGTTACCTGCCCCTGTTCATGACATATAAGATGCAATGTTCCTAACATGCATCTAGCATTATGCAATATTCGCAGCGGATAATTTTTTTCTTTAGCAATACTATGCACCAAACTAAAAATATCCCAAATACTTGAAACATAATTCATACATAAAGGCATACTAAAAAGCCGTGATCACCACACTAGTCTGAAATAGTTGTGATCAAAAGAATACTTGAGATACAACTCCAAAAGTATAAGTATTAACCTAAGTTAAATACTATAGCATTATCAATATCGCACCGTGGCCTAGTCGACTGTATTCAGTTGGTCAGATTCCAATTCTCCTTCGGGTCCTGTAACAAGATCTACCATTCGGGGGGAATGGTAGTTGGGACTACCACAGTGAGATTTGATTACAAATCTCAGTAAGTTAACATAAAACTCACACACAGGTTAAAAATGCATGCATGGCAGTAAAAGCATAAATGCATAATTATAGTCATACATAAACATAGTATAACTTGACATATAGCATGACTTAACCAGAACTTAAGCGTGAACTGAACTTGACTTAACATGGCATGAACTTAAGCTTAAAACATAACATGAACAAACAACATAACATGAACGTGAAACATAACATGGACTTGAAATATAGCATGAACGTAAACCTGCATAACATAAATAAGAACTTGAAAATAACATAAACTTGAACATAACATGTACGTGAGTATAACATAACATGGACTTGATCTAAAACTTGACTTATCATGTATTTGATCTGAAACTGGACTTAACATAAACTTGGAATCTTATTCAATT
This sequence comes from Carya cathayensis, assembly GCA_011037825.1. Classification (NCBI taxonomy): domain Eukaryota; kingdom Viridiplantae; phylum Streptophyta; class Magnoliopsida; order Fagales; family Juglandaceae; genus Carya; species Carya cathayensis. The sequence goes on from QGSO01000558.1 coordinate 634,022, forward strand.
GTCTTGATTAATAACGTGCGTTAATACGTACTCCACAGTTGTTGTGGCCCCACGTATTCAAGTAACATAAAACATAATACGTACTCCACAGTTGTTGTGGCCCCACGTATTCTACATGTCACAATTGCTGTGTCTCATGTAGTGTATGCTCCACAGTTGTTGTGGCCCCACGTATTATCTACATGTCACAATTGCTGTGTCTCATGTAGTGTATGCTCCACAGTTGTTGTGGCCCCATACTTCATGTAACATAAAATATAATACGTACTCCACAGTTGTTGTGGCCCCACGCATTATAAGTAACATAAATATAATACGTACTCCACAGTTGTTGTGGCCCCACGTATTCTACATGTCACAATTGCTGTGTCTCATGTAGTGTATGCTCCACAGTTGTTGTGGCCCCATACTTCATGTAACATAAAATATAATACGTACTCCACAGTTGTTGTGGCCCCACGCATTATAAGTAACATAAATATAATACGTACTCCACAGTTGTTGTGGCCCCACGCATTATAAGTAACATAAATATAATACGTACTCCACAGTTGTTGTGGCCCCACGCATTATAAGTAACATAAAATATAATACGTACTCCACAGTTGTTGTGGCCCCACGCATTATAAGTAACATAAATATAATACGTACTCCACAGTTGTTGTGGCCCCACGCATTATAAGTAACATAAAATATAATACGTACTCCACAGTTGTTGTGGCCCCACGTATTATACGTAACATAAAATATAATACGTACTCCACAGTTGTTGTGGCCCCACGTATTATACGTAACATAACATGTCTTATCTTTCTTAATGCATGAGATATTATTTAATATCATATACTTTTCTAACATGGCGTATGCTTGTAAATGGCACAATATGATTTAATCATAAACATTTAATGGCATACATGTATCATATGGCATACTTAACATGGCATACTTATAACATACAACATTGTATGACAGAAAAGATTGTGTAACAGATAAATATTCATGAGAGATTAAATCATACTTAACAGATAAACATGTAATGACATAGCATGACATGGCATATACGATAACATACATACATAAATTGTAGTTCCCTTACCCATCACACATACACAATAAACTGATAGTAAGTTAGAGGCTAACTTACCTCGATCGTCGCGTTCTATGAGAATAGAGTGCGAAACACTAGGAACTGCACAACAGCTGGAAGAGGAACACTCAAATCCTTAAGATTTTCACTTCTGAACTCAATTGTCATAATATGAGCACTTGCAATACCACGGCAACGTGAGGTTTCATTGAAATTGAAGCTTGCTTTCCTAAACAAAGAGTCTCTGTTCTCTCTTTGCGTCAACAAATGCAGCGTCACTGGAAACCAGGCCACCAACAAGATGTACCAAGTGCTTCAATGAATTCGTCCCACCTACCCTTTTTTTTTTATGAAATTTTTTCTTATTTCCAAATTTGATAAGAGTACAAAAGCATCCACCATAGTGAGCCACCTTCGTTCATTCGACAAAGTAAGGCTGTATGGAGCTATCTTCATTTAGTCAACAAAGTAAGGCTGGATGCTCACAAAGTCAGATTGGTTGGTGGAGTGGGCCCCAGAGAACAGCATCCATGTTCTTAATAGGGTGGAATTCACGGATTGGATATCAACTCTTTCGTCACCATAGTCATCATGGAGCACTAGTTGTACAATATTCTAAGGCCCACGTGGTCTAGCTATCCATGTTCTTGGTGCCATAGCTTTATTTCTCAATCTATCCAGCAACGTCACAGGTTTTATTAAGACAAACCAATTTGCACCTGTGATCTCAAGCTACCTCCTTAGTCGTCCTTGAACGTTCATTTGAATATATTGTTTTGAGGTGCTGTAAACGTCACGCTCAGACTAAACCATAGTGAGGCCTCTACCTGTCCGATTGCTTATCCGCAGCCTGTGCTTCTTTCAAGACCACAAGCTCAGGATCGATGTAGCGCTGGTAGAACTTGCGCTTGAAGTGGTCGACGATATCGGAGCGGGAGCCCATGTGGGGATCTAAGGTTCATTATGGCTTCGCCGATGCAGTTGAAGGTTTTGTTCCTTTTGGAATCTTCACACACAAAACGGTTTGTGGCCATGACTGTTGGATCTGGATTTCCACAACCATCGGGTCCATAGCTAGCGTCTCAAACGTAGCCGGGTGCTCCAGATTAATGGACTCTCAAATGACTCCATGATAGGCGTAGGAACCATTCAGTGTGTGCATCTTCAAGGCTCTCTCCTCAAAACAACAAAGTTATCGTTGCCAGAGAGACATGGCTCCAACCGGATCTATAGCAACAAAGTTGCAGCTAAGATGAGTGTGGCTGGGAGAATCTCAGTGCAGAGAGAGAAAAAGATTTGCCCAGATCTCAAAACAACCAAGGGATTGTTGAGGTTGCGGATGAAGACTACCATTTCATTTTGGACGGACTTGCTTTTGGAAACACACGGGACCCACCCAGCATTATCTTGGTTTTAGACGGAAGGCACAGACCAAATGGGTGATGGCAAATTATTCTTGAGCTGTCCATAGTTTACACCCACCTTGCTTGAGATCTCTCCAAAGAATCTTTTCTCTGCAGACCTCCAGTCCACGCTGACCTCGTTAACACGGCCTCCTCACTACCGTTCATCAACAACACATCGCTCACGGTCTTCTTCTCCACTCCTTCGCACGCTCCGAACCACGAACCCAGATGCCCCTGTTATGCTGGACCGTATCCTTCACCTCCTGGCTAGCTACTCTGTTGCCGACTGGAAGGGAAACTCCAGTTGATGCACCTAGATCTCAGCAACAACCAGATCTCTGGTGAGATACTGGCCGATTTTGGAAAGCTTGGCATGCTGAGTCGGGCCCTACTGTGTAGGAACCAGCTCAGTGGCTCAATTCGGCATCCATATCCAAGATATGCCGGCTCGCAGACCTGGATTTGTCCATGTAACGGCATGTCGGTGCACCAACTGAGCTAATAGGCCGGGTTGCAAGAAGTTAGTGCTTGCAGGAGGATGCGCTGGAGGTTCGGTCCATCGATTTTGTGCTTCACGGAGAGGAACTAGCAAAGCTTGACTCGGATAATATGTGAGGGAGTTTCGGCTTTGGTTTCGGTTTCTTCAACGACGTGGTTCTTCGAGGACTGAGAGAGAGGAAGAGATGAGAGAGAAAGAGAAAGGGCAAACGGTGATTCTCAAATCTTCCAGAGAGAAAGAGACCAGGAGGTAGAGGAAGAAAAGAGCGATTCGTGCTGATCACGTGTTATGAAACTTATTTTAAATAAAACACTTTAAATAAAACACTACGATGAATTAAGGTAGAATATTATTTTATAAACTAAAATTTATAAAATAATATTTCCTCATCATTATATAAAATGATAAAGTACCGTTAATTAATCGAAGATGATAAAACCAATTAATTTAAATAAGAGTTTTCAACGTAAAATTAAACATCTTAATATCTTAAAACAACTAAAATATTTAATCTAAGTAATTATCCACAATTATAATATTTTCAGAGCTCATTAAATTATTATAATTGTGCTACTTTAAAAACAAGCTTATCTAATACTTTGAAATTCGATGGATAAGATCCGGGAAAACGCCATCGAGGTACAACGCTTAGGATAAAACTGTTCATGATTTTACAGCTGTCGGTGAAGAACAAAATTACTTGATTTACGGAAAAAGATAATCTATACGCGTGATTCCAGATGAGGGTAAAGACGAGAGAGATGTGATTGCTGTCGGGAAATAATCCAAAACTGATAATTTTAGCGGGCTATTACACCCTCTGTTCCTTTCAAAGTCTTTCCATCTCCTTTCTGTAAGTCAAACCCCAGATGGAAAAAAAAAAATTCCTCTTATCTCTATGTTCGGCGTCACCCAGCCAAAACAGAGCCTTTTTCTTTCTCCTCAAAACCCCCACACCAAAAGTATGTCTCTCTCCCAAGAACCTACTCACTGCCTTCCTCTTTTCTTTTCTTTCTCTTTTTTCCATTTGCTGTTCCACTTTGTCTCCCTTCGTACAACTTTCCCGAAAAACCTCAAACTCCTAGGTGCTCTGTTTTTCCCTAAGGAACCAGCATCCCTCTCTCTACTCTCTTTTTTCTTTTTGTAAAACACTACTCTTGCAAAGAAAAAAATGTCGTCCCTCCTCAGCATTTTTCCCCCACCAAGAAAAAATAATACCCAGAACCTCTAGTCTCCTTCGTGAACCCCAGCTTTCTAAGTCCCTCCTTACAAGCCCGCTGCATGTCCCATCAGTCCTCAGGCTGATTTCCCTAAAATAAAAATTCTGGTTATGTGCTACATGCTGGTCAAAGTGTGTGCTGCAGGTCCTTTTTCACGTGCTTGATGGTTGAAATGCAGTTAGCGTGTGTGTGTGCACTTCCCAACATTCCTGCGTGTGGAAAGCCCCTATATAATTCTCCCCTTTCATCCGTCTGACTCCCAAAAGATTGCTACTTTGCTTGTAGTCTTGTTGAAGAGTAAAAAAGAAAATGTCCTGTATATTTTTCTTTGAAGAGTCAAACTACTTTGCCCAAGCTTTTCTTGTGTGTCTTGCATGCATCCAAAAAGGAGGTCCCATTTTATTGCAAATCCTCCTTGTCAGTCTTAAACATAGAAATGGCAAAGGAGGCTTGAGCGTCTGAAAAGTAAAACTCCTCCTCTCCGTTTAAACCAAGCTCCGTAAAAGCCAGCCCCAAGCTTTCTTTTTTCGTATAAACCTTTTTGTTTGTTGCATTGGAAAACTATCTCTCTTTTTGTGTAAAGTAGCTGCTAAAAAGATATGGAACCCACAAAAAATAAAAATAAAAAGTTAGACTAGAATATAAAAAAATGTGTTGTGCATTTTAGAAAAATTATTGCCCAATTTAATCATAGGTTATAAAATTAAACATAAGTCATGATATTAATCAATTTAAATCACAACTAGTATTTATGCCTATTTACCATTTTTCTATCTAAAACCAATAACAATATCATGAACTAATTAAAATATATTAATTCTAAACGTATGAAATATGCAATATTTCAACTCAATCAAATAATTAAAATCTTTATTTTAACATACATAAAAAAATATTTTATTTAAAATAATTAATAAAAAGACGTACAAGTCTACGTAGTAAGACTTAAGTATTACATGGTAATTAGGACTATCATGGTGATTTGATTACAAATCTTAGCAAGTTAATAGAGAACTTTCACATAGGTTAATGATGCATGCATGGTATAGTAAAGACATGAATACATATTCAAAGTCATAAGTAAGCATTACATAACTTTGATGGGCCCCAAGGAGGACCAAGTCTTAAAGATCAATTACAAGATTAAGAGCCATGAAGATCAAGGGAGCAATGCAAGAATTGGTGCAATCCAATTGGGATGAAGCTAGCAAGAGCCCAACACTCATGATGGGCTTGAAAGAAGGAGAACCAGTTTTGATCCACTTGATCTAAGCTATGGAAGACACGACTTGGGCCTATTATTATTGAAGGCCATGGACTTATTTATTTCATTAAAATGGCTTATTTTATTAGTCATAGGAATTAATCTAGAATAATTGGGCTTGAGGATGCTTGGCCCACATATGTCTTATTTCTAATGGACTAGGGTTTTCTTTGGGAAGGCCTTGTATTTTGGCCAAGGGTTTATTTGGAAACTTATTATTTCACTAGGGTTTAGAAGTTACTGTAGCGCGGCGTACGACACTGTTCACGCTACAGTACCCGAGCGCTTTCATTAGGGTTTTTGGGAGTTGTCTATTTAAACAACTTATAGGCTCATTTGGGAGGCAGAATAGATGAAATTTCTTGAGAGTTTGAGTTATCTCCTCTTGTTCTTCTTGAGAACTTATCAAAGGTAAATCAAAACCTTTGTGGCGTTCCTCATTTGTAATTTGGGTTCTTGAGACGGATTCTTCAATGGGTCTAGATTTTAATATAATCTAGGTTCTTGGAACGGGTTCTCATCGGGTCTAAATTCTCCATCCATAAATCTGAGTTTGGCTTTCTTGGGGTTGCTTTCCAATATTGTTGTTGGGTCTCAAAGCAAATCGATTGGGGTTCGCATCAAACTTGACATAACTTAAACTGAAACGTGAACTGATTTGAAACTTGACATGACATGAACTTGAACTTGAACATAACCTAAACATGAACTTGAAATATAGCATGAACGTGAACTTGAGACATGACATGAAAGTGAACTTGAATTCTGAGAATAAAAATGATTTTGCTAATCGTTTTGTCAAGAATAGTGAACAATCAAAATGATTCCGTCCAACATATTCCGTCAGAGATACTCAGAAAATTAGAATGATTACACCATGAGTATTTTAAATGAGATACCCTAACAATTAAAATGATTACGCCAGGAGTACCTAGTAATACTCTGACAATCAAAATGATTACATTATGAGTAGTTTAAATGAGATACCTTAACAATCAGAGTGATTTCACCGGGAGTATGAGTAGAGGTATTCTAATAATCAAAGTGATTACGCTAGAAGTACCTAGCATGAATTACAAATGGGATTGCTCAAATAATCATAGAGACTACATCATGAGTATCCTAGACAGGAAATATTTTGTAGCATGACATGACATGATATGTAACAAACAATATTTTGTAACACAGTATAACATATAACAAAAACTATTTTATAACATGGCATAACTGTAATAGTGAGTATTACGTGACATTGCATATATGTAACAAATGGCATAATGTAACCTGACATACTTGCAACATATAACAATATGTGACTGATTGGTGCAAAACTGCAAATGCACAATATCGTAGTTTTATGGTAAAGTGATAAGAAGAGTATCGTCCTCAGGGATTGGTACCTTACTTTGTCCAAATACCAAAATTATACTAAACTTGATTTTATCTAAAGGAATCACTAAGATTTTTGTAGTTGTAATTTAAACTAAAATTAACTCAAAGAAAAATACGTAAGGGAAATAAAACTAACGTTCGAAGATCAAATTAATGGGAAAGAAAACTTCTACGAAATCGATTTCACCTAATTCCTGACTATGCTTTACTCATCCAACTAAGTTAATTTAATTCCTTTTGTTTATTAGCAAATCTCTAATTCATCCAAAAGTCTCTTTCGATAGTCAATTGAAAATTATTCTCGTTCATCCAAAAGCCTCTAATGCAAGAAAACTATAAGACCAACGATTTAAATACCACATAAGTTCATACAAGTCTTTCGATCTCTATATTTACCTATGCCGAAATATTCAAAATCTACCCTATAATTCTCTCTTTTGATAGAAAATCACAAGATTAAAACATCATCTAATCAATGGCCAGTTATGATGGGCCCCAAGGCGGACCAAGTCTTAAGAATCAATTACAAGATTAAGAGCCACGAAGATCAAGGGAGCAATGCAAGAATTGGTGCAATCCAATTGGGATGAAGCCAGCAAGAGCCCAACACTCATGATGGACTTGAAAGAAGGAGAACCAGTTTTGATCCACTTGATCTAAGCTATGGAAGACACGACTTGGGCCTATTATTATTGAAGGCCACAGACTTATTTATTTCATTAAAATGGCTTATTTTATTAATCATAGGAATTAATCTAATAATTGGGTTTTTGGGATGTCCAGCCCACACGTCTTATTTCTATTGAACTAGAGTTTTTGGGAAGGCCTTGTATTTTGGCCAAGGACTTATTTGTAAAGTTATTATTTTACAAACTGGGGTTTTAGAAGTTTGTGTCACTGTTCACGCTACAGTACCCGCGGCACTATTCCTCTAGGGTTTTGGGAATTGTTTATTTAAACCACTTGTAACCCCATTTGAGAAAAAAAAAAGACATTCACTCACAATCTCCTCTTGTTCTTGATTGAACTCTTGAACTTATCAAAGATAAATCACAACCTTTGTGGCGTTCCTCCTTGTAATTTGGGTTCTTGAGACGAGATTTTAACGGGTCTAGATTTTAATATAATCTAGATTCTTGAAACGAGTTCTCAACAAGTCTAAATTCTCCATCCATAGACTTAAGTTTGGCTTTCCTAGGTTGTTTTTCCAATATTGTTGTTGGGTCTCAAAGCGAGTCGATTGGGGTTCACATCATTTGGTATTCAGAGCAAGGTTTCCAATCAGGTCTGATTCTATCTTTTAATTCTTGCATCTTTAAATTTAATTCTAGGACTTCATTGTTCTAGGGTTGCCAAAAATAAAAAATACAGAAATTCGTTTTTCTAGGGCTGCCAAAAATTTGCACCATCTAGGGATTGAAATTCCTAGGATTTCATTCCCTTCTATTTTCTTGTCAATTTTTATGTGTTTGAATTCAATTATTTGATTATCACAATTGGATATTTATGTTTGTGGTTGAATTGTTGAAAAAAGAAGAGAAGAGAAAAGAAAGGAAAAGAAAACAAAATTCGAAAAAAAAAATCAAAAAAAAAAAAAGGAGAGAAGGATTTTGGGTATAAAATATTTTGCCATCTGAAATTGAGTGCTTTGTCATTGATTAAGCCTTATCTTCAAACGGGCTGAATATATCCTTCTAGTTAGTACCTTGTTTCGTAATTACTCTTTCCAGCATATAAATTCCTTGAGTCTCGGGTCATTTTATTCCTTCCGTGTTTTCTCTTGTTCTTGTTTCTTGGACCTAATTACTAGTTGAGATCAAACAAGGTTGTATTGTCTTGATTAAGTTCAGTTAGTTCTTAAAGAACTTGTGTGGGAAAACTCTTAAGGTAAGGCAAGAGAGTATGAGATCATTATCGGGAAAAAACCAATTAAGAGTGTGATACACGAGTGGAGTGCCATTATTCGAATGTAAACACGTAAGGGAGCGTGTGAGGTCTTTTTTTCACTAACATTCTTTTTTGTGCAGCATGTACTATGTCTCATAATAGTGACTTAACACCGATGAGGGTGGTAGACAATTCATTCTTTTTGTTGCAGTCCATGCAACAAAAGTTTGAAAGGTTAAATTTGAAGTTGGGGAAAGTGAGGGATAAGATGGAACAACAAGGTGCATTGATTAGAGATTTGCAAAGTGGGAGAGATAGAAGGAGACGTAAGCCTAGTATTAAGAATGGGTACGATAAGAATGAAGAGTATGGCGAGTCTCTTTTTGTTAGGCGTGCTCCCAATATAGAATTTAAGATGGATGATATAGAGCAGCAAAGAGAGAACATTTTTCATACTAGATGACACATCAACAACAAGGTATGTAGTATGATCATTGATGGAGGAAGTTGTATTAATGTGGCTAGCACTTAGTTGAGAAACTGAATTTACATACCTTGAAACACCCTAGACCATACAAGTTGCAGTGGTTGAATGATTGTGGGGAGGTTAGGGTAAATAAGCAAGTGTTAGTTTCTTTTTCAATTAGGAAGTACAAAGATGAGATCCTTTGTGATGTAGTACCTATGCATTGTGGTCATATTTTGTTGGGGAGGCCGTGGCAGTATGATAGAAGGGTGATCCATGATGGGGTCAAGAACATATATAGCTTCGTAAAGGATGGAAAAATAATCAAACTTGCTCCTTTAACTCCAACACAGGTCCATAAGGACCAACTGAAGTTGAAAAGTGAGGTTGATCAAAAAAGAAAGAGAGAAAGTGAGATTGATAAAAAAAAAAGAGTGAAAGTGAGGTTGATCACAATGGAATGAGAGAAAGAGAGAAACTGGGATTGCTAAAAAAAGAGAGAGTGAAACTGAGGTTGGGCGAAAAAGAAAGAGTGAAAATGAGATTGAGGAAGAAAAAAATAGTGAGGCCAAAACCTCAAGAGAAGGAGAGAGTGAAGAAAAAACAGAGAGTGAAAAAAAATAGAGAGTGAAAAGGAAAAAGAAAGTGGAAAGAAAAAAGAGAGTGAAAAGAATAAAGAGACTAAAGAAAAAAGAGAGAGTGAAAGGAAAAGAAAGAGTGAAAAGAGAAGAGATAGTGCAGAAAATGAGAGGAAAACAAAAAGAAAAGTGAGTTTTTTTGCTAAGGCAAGTTTTAATACTAACGAACTTGACGTACCTTTGCCTAGTATTGTTGTTTCTTTGTTGCAGGGATATAAGGTCATGATTCCTAGTTGTGTGTTTAGTGGATTGCCACCTATTAGAGAGATAGAGCAATACATTGATTTTGTGCCCGGTGCGATAATCCCTACCTGACCTTTCTTTGAAGAACATGAGTCCTTGATACACTTGAAAGGACAAGGTAAGTTGACTAGAATGCATGCCAAGTGGGAGGAATGTATTGAGATTTTTCCTCTTGTAATCAAGTACACACATGGTAAGGAAACTTTTGTGGCTTGTGCATTAGCAAGAAAGTATAAGCGTATCGTTATTTTAAATGCAAAGTTATTGAGATTTGAATATGACAAGAAATTGCATGCTAATGATGATGACTTTGCCAGTGTGTATATAGTATGTGAGAAAACATCATTTTGTAAGTTCTATAGACTAGATTGGTACTTATTTAGCGATAAAAAACTTTGTGTGCCTACTAGTCTTATGCATGAGTTGCTTGTGCATGGATGTGGTTTGTTGAGACATTTTGATATAAAGAGGACTTTTTAGACATGTTGCATGACCATTGGTGGGAGTACTACTTGCCATTCATTAAGTTTGGATATAGTTGGAGTGGTCACTTTGGTTTAAAGAAGAGTTTAGGCGTATTGCATGAACACCTTTGTTCGTATCATTTGCCATTTATTGATGTGCGGCATGAACGTTTGTGGCAGTATCATTTTCCATTCACTAACTGGTTGTATGAACGTTTGTGGAAATACTATTTGCCTCTCATTGAGATTGCATATAATCAGAATTATTATTTTGGTGTGAGGAAGACTTTAGTTGTGATTAATGAACGTTTATGGGAGTATTATTTGCCTTTCATTGACTTGTTGCATGAACGTTTGTGGGAGTATCATTGGCCCTTGTTAGAGTTTACATGTAATAGGACCATGCATACAACCATTTTTCATTCTCATCTTGAAATTGCATATGGTTTTAATCCACTTATTCCTTTCGATTTAATGCTCTTACCTGTTGATGACAGAAGTAGCTTGGATGGACATTTCCAAGATCTTGATAAAATTAATGATACTTCATATCTAGTTGATCTTCCAGGTAAGTATCATGTGCTTGCTATTTTCAATGTTACTGATCTAATTCCCTTTGATCCAGGTGGAGATTCGAGGTCGAATCCTTTTGAGGAGAGGGGGAATGATGGGCCCCAAGGCGAACCAAGTCTTAAGAATCAATTACAAGATTAAGAGCCACGAAGATCAAGGGAGCAATGCAAGAATTGGTGCATTCCAATTGGGATGAAACCAGCAAGAGCCCAACACTCATGATGGACTTGAAAGAAGGAGAACCAGTTTTGATCCACTTGATCTAAGTTATGGAAGACACGACTTGGGCCTATTATTATTGAAGGCCACAGACTTATTTATTTCATTAAAATGGCTTATTTTATTAGTCATAGGAATTAATCTAATAATTGGGTTTTGGGGATGTCCAGCCCACACGTCTTATTTCTATTGAACTAGGATTTTTGGGAAGGTCTTGTATTTTGGCCAATGACTTATTTGAAAAATTATTATTTTACAAACTAGGGTTTTAGAAGTTACTGTAGCGCGACACTGTTCAGGCTACAGTACCCGCGGTACTATTCCTCTAGGTTTTGGGAATTGTTTATTTAAACCACTTGTAGCCTCATTTGAGAAAAAAAAGACATTTATTCAGAATTTTAATTGTAAGTGAGTTTTCTCTCCTCTTGTTCTTGATTGAACTCTTGAACTTATCAAAGGTAAATCACAACCTTTGTGGCGTTCCTCCTTGTAATTTGGGTTCTTGAGACGAGATTTCAACCGGTCTAGATTTTAATATAATCTAGGTTCTTGAAACGAATTCTCAACAGGTCTAAATTCTCCATCCATAGACTTGAGTTTGGCTTTCTTGGGTTGTTTTTCCAATATTGTTGTTGGGTCTCAAAGCGAGTCGATTGGGGTTCACATCAAGTTAATTAGAAGCAATAAACTCAGAATAAATCAGATAAACAAAGAGAGAATTACCTTAACTTAGCATAGACAATCAAGCGTAGTTCGGAACTAGGTTACATCATTTTTCTAGAATAAATAAAATTTAACTCATGCTAAAGATGAAATTTAACATAAACGAATTCACCATAATTGTTCTCAGATTATTGGAAGGAAAATAAACACTGAAAAATACTCCTCGCAGTCATAACTCGTCTTCAAAAACTCCAGGAAATCCACTGCTTCTCTCCCGTCTGTTCTCGTGTATAATTCCAACGTAGGTGCAATGTGTGGAACTCTCTCTCCGAAACAGATGACTTCAATTCTTCTAGTGTTCTTTTTCTCTCCCAAAAACGTGTTCTCCAGTCAAAAGGTACGGCCATATGATGAAAAATCACTTTTATATGCTCTGACGGCAGAAAAACCCTAGATCTGTAAAATACGATGTTCGCTCGAGCAGGGTGTCGAGCAAGCATTGAGCATTCAACTCTGCCTAAATTCGCTCGAGCAAGGCTGTTCTATGCTCCCTCAATACACGCAGCAACTTTTCCTCTTCTTCGGGTGTGAGTGATGTAGCAACAATCACTGGAAATGTATAATTATCACCCAAGAATGCATAGCGAAGATGCTCAGGTAAGTGCTTCAACTCCGAAGTTG
>QGSO01000558.1:649223-660748 GCA_011037825.1 Carya cathayensis
TAGTAAAGTGATAAGAAGAGTATCGTCCTCAGGGATATTGGTACCTTACTTTTGCCAAATACCAAAATTATACTAATCTTGATTTTATCTAGAGGAATCACTAAGATTTTTGTAGTTGTAATTTAAACTAAAATTAACTCAAAGAAAAATACGCAAGGGAAATAAAACTGACGTTCGAAAATCAAATTAATGGGAAAGAAAACTTCTAGGAAATCGATTTCACCTAATTCCTCACTATGCTTTACTCATCCAACTAAGTTAATTTAATTCTTTTTGTTTATTAGCAAATCTCTAATTCATCCAAAAACCTCTTTCGATAGTCAATTGAAAATTATTCTCGTTTATCAATTCACACAAGAATATGCAAATTGATAAGGCAAGAAAACAATAAGACCAACGATTTAAATACCACATAAGTTCATACAAGTCTTTCGATCTCTATATTTACCTATGCCGAAATATTCAAGATCTACCCTATAATTCCCTCTTTTGATAGCAAATCACAAGATTAAAACATCATTTAATCAATGGCGAGTTAATTGGAAGCAATAAATTCAGAATAAATCAGATAAACAAAGAGAGAATTGTCTTAACTTAGCATAGACAATCAAGCATAGTTCGGAACTAGGTTACATCGTTTTCCTAGAATAAATAAAATTTAGCTCATGCTAAAGATGGAATTTAACATAAACGAATTCACCATAATTGTTCTCAAATTATTGGAAGGAAAATAAACACTGAAAAATACTCCTCACAGTCATAACTCGTCTTCAAAAACTCCAGGAAATGATCCACTGCTTCTCTCCCGTCTGTTCTTGTGTATGATTCCAACGTACATGTAATGTGTGGAACTCTCTCTCCGAAACAGATGACTTCAATTCTTCTAGTTGTCTTTTTCTCTTCCAAAAACGTGTTCTCCAGTCAAAAGGTACGGCCATATGATAAAAAATCACTTTTATATGCTCTGACGGCTGAAAAACCCTAGATTTGTAAAATACAATGTTCGCTCGAGCAGCTTGTCGAGCGCACATCGAGTGTTCAACTCTGTCTGAATTCGCTCAAGCGTCCAATGTTTTCGCTCGAGCGATCTTGTTTTCCCGCAACCCGCTCGAGCTCACTGTCGAGCGGCCAAATTCCTCCGCTCGAGCAATGTGGTAAATCTGCAATATGAAATTTTGCAAGTCATAAGTGACATAATAGATTGTATACCATAAAAGTATTTTGTGATAGAATAAATCATGTGTAATAAATAAACAAGTAATGACATGACATGGCATAGCATATATGCTAACATACATACATAAATTATAGTTTCCCTACTCATTACACATATACAGTAAATAGATAATAAGTTAAGAGCTAACTTACCTTGATCGTTGCGTTTTACGAGAATTTAAGCGCAAACACAAGGAATTGTAAGTAGTGATTCTAAAATTTAAAAACTTCATCATTAACAGTTAGAAATATGGAAAATGCTAACTTAGAGTAAAATTATTATTTTACCCTCGAAACGTGGGAAAATGACAATTTTACTCCTAACCTAAGGATTTTGCATCTTAACTCTAAAAATTACTAAAATTTACATTTATCATGTGAATTTTCCTAAACTAAAATATCAACTTAGAGAAATTTTAAGAAAAAATACGACAATGGAAAACCTCATAGGACCGAAACTTCCATAGGGTAGAACTCTTTTTTTTTTTTTTTTTCAATTCTTCCAATTTCAAAACTCACGATCAAATTGAATTTTTGCATCAACGATCTTCATATCCTAAGTTTAAAAACATACTTGAAATATCTAATAAAAAGGATCCAAAATCTTTAACTAAAAAGGCAAACCCTTGAATAATATGGTTTGACCTATTTCAAAGCATCTCTAAGAACATCAAAAAATCCAAATCTTGCTTCTAACATATTCATAACATGTTCCTTAGAACCATCATGCTCTAAATCATCAAACAAAAGTCATTAAAACCACAAAACATAACTTAGAGTACTCACTCCATATTTAGTCCAAAAACAGAATTTTTCTCTTAAGTAGTTTTGATCCACTACTTGATCCATGACTTTCAAAGATGATATTTTCAAAACAAAAAACATCATATGTAAAAATATGTCCTAAAACATATCCAACCTTTAAACTTAAAATTATATGGCTAAAAATAAACCAAAACATGGATCTAGCCAAAAACATCAATCTTTGGCCTAACTGAGTATCTTGTTGCATACAAATTCATATCTTTAAAACTAACACAAAAAAGCTTCAAACTAACATCCTAACATGTATATAAGAGGCTTAGGATGATTTGAACCCCAATCGACTCGCTTTGAGATCCAACAACAATATTGGAAAAAAACCAAACTCAAGAAAGCCAATATCAAGTCTATTGGATGGAGGAATCTAGATCCAATGAGAAATCGTTTCAAGAACCTAGATTATATGAAAATCTAGATCCGTTGAAGAACCCATCTCAAGAACCCAGATTACAAAGGAGGAACGCCACAAAAGTTGTGATTTACCTTTGATAAGTTCAAACGTTCAATCAAGAACAAGAGGAGATAAACTCAACTCACAATGAATAAAATTCATCAATTTCAATAATGTCTTTTTTCTTTCAAATGAAGCTACAAGTGGTTGAATAAACAATTTCCAAAACCCTACAGAAATAGTGCCGCGGTACTGTAGCGTGAATAGTGCCCCCGCTACAGTAACTTCTAAAACCCTAGTTTGTAAAATAATAACTTTCCAAATAAGCCCTTGGCCAAAATACAAGGCCTTCCTAAAAACCCTAGTTCATTAGAAATAAGACGTGTGGGCTGGACATCTCCAAAACCCAATTATTCTAGATTAATTCCTATAACTTATAAAATAAGCCATTTTAATGAAATAATTAAGTTCATGGCCTTCAATAACAATGAGCCCAAATCGTGTCTTCCATAGCTTAGATCAAGTGGATCAAAACTGGTTCTTCTTCTTTCAAGCCCATCATGAGTGTTGGGCTCTTGCTAGCTTCATCCCAATTGGATTGCACCAATTCTTCATTGCTCCCTTGATCTTCGTGGCTCTTAATCTTGTAATTGATCCTTTAGACTTGCTCCGCTTTGGGGCCCATCATAGGATCCTCAAATAAATATATCAAAACAATTGGAGTAAGATTAAACCACAAAAGATCTAAACTTTCTCAAAACAGAAATTGTTTTTCCTCTTCCAGTTTCTAAGTTTCTAGATCTAAGACTTTCATCAAAAAAACTTTAATAATGCAACAAATCCTCAACCAAAAATCATATACATGCTAACAAGAATCCAAAAAATTTTCAGTCCTTGAAGTTTATTGAAAATGAAATAGTCTATTTGCATCAAAGAGTAGTTGATTTGGTGTTTTAGCATTTTCTTTTCATGAGGAGTTTGTATTTTTTTTTTCTTTGAGTGTATGCTTCATGCTCTTAACATGATTTTAAAACATAGGATGTGATTTTCAAATGTTGCATAAATTGGTTTGAATATATTGTTTGAAGTTGGATAGAATTGCAACAAAAAGTAAGAATTTTTAGCCTTAAGTTTGTTTCGACCTAAGCATAGTTCTTATAGTTTTGATGGGTTTTAAATTTTTCTTATTATATATTTAGTTTTAGGATGAAATTAATTTTGGTAAGTTTTGGAGTTAGGATGCAAAATCCTTAAATTAGGGATAAAATGGTCATCTTAGTTTGAGTCTGTATTTTTATGTTTCCATGTTAGTTAATGAGGAGTTTTTAAAGCTTAGAAATATCTCCTTTCAGTTCACGATATTTTGTGCTAGTTTACGTCATGTTACAATCATTGTAAGTTGGACTCTAACTTAGTTTCAGGATAATTGTGTATGTATGCTGATAAGAAATCATCATTCACGTTGGTTGGGTTTTTATATATACATGTTTTAAGTTATGTTATGCCATGTTTTCTTTTCAAGAACAAAATTTATCTGTTACACTTTATGTCATGTTATGCCACGTTTTCTTTTCAAGTATATAATTATCAGTTACACGTTGTGTCATGTCATGCCATATCATCTTTCATTTCATTTCACACAATGTCATGTCACGAGTATGAAGTTCGTCACAAAAAATAATATTTTCAAGTCAGTGAAGTCTTTTATGTTTATCACGATCTTAAGTTCTAGGATGGCACAATAAACTAGTAGAAGTCTATTATTCACATTGGATTGTTGAAATTGGTGTGAAATTCTCTGAGTTGATAAAGTACAGTCAACAAGCTTCTAATGGGGCCTAAGTAACTGGTTGCTAGAGCGAAGTCAAGCACCAACACCGATGGTTGCAACCACAGTTCACGTTCATGTTGTATGCACCAAGCAGGTACATATATTTATTACAAGATGCATACATTACTTACTCACAGTAGGTGCAAATACCTATGGTGCAATGTGTATGTTATTGTACTCACAGCTGGTGTAGGTACTTGTAATATGATGCAATATTAGCAGGGGCATACTGCTCAAAGGGACCTACACAACATCTACATATCATGTTTAATTAACCAGTTTAATTATAGGAACAAGATTCCAATTTCATATTCAGTTCAAGTTCCATTCAGATTCCAAGCATGTTCAACTTCAAGTTCAATTCAGTTTCAGTTCACGTCATGTTTATTTCAACTCAATTCAATCCATATCAGTTTCCAGGTTATGTCAACACATATCATGCTATTTGCCAAGTCATGTCACGTTCACTCATGTTTATGTCAGCATTCATGTCTTTTTACTATCATGCAAGCATTTGTAAACTGTTAGTTTAACTTAGTTGTTAATTTGCTGAGATTTGATTACAAATCTCACTTAGTAGTCCAAACTATCATTCCCCAAAATGGTAAACCATGTGTCACAAGAGGACCTGCGAAGGATCATCTGGACGAGGATTATGGCTATCCTAGCCTAATTGCGTGAGCTACTCTTTAGGCTAGCCTAGTAGTTATTATGTTAGTCTTATTATGAACATGAGGAGCCCTATCTCCAGTACTAATGAGGTTATAGACATTTAGAACAAGTACTGTAACTTTTGGACGTCAATTATTATATGTTTATAAATTCTTCTTATGTTAATTTGGGATATGTTATATCTCTGGTGCATAGTATTGCTCAAGAAAAAAGTATCTGTTACGAATATTGCATATTGTTAAATGCATGCTAGGTGCTTGTATCTTTATCTGTCATGAACGGGAGTAGGTAATCTTATATTGCATATCCTAACGCTTCAGAGTCCTCCAAATCCCAAGCTGAATCTAAGGGCATCACATGCAATCATGGATCGAGTACACGGTAAGTAAAATAAGTCATAGCAAAATAAGTAAAAGTTTAATTAGAGACTAAATGCTAACTGTACCTGGGGTCTAAACTGGTAAGAGGTTTATCCATTAATAAAAATAATATCCATGTGTCATTGTTATTTCCCAAATAATGTTACCAATTGTTCGTCACTTACATCCAGGTACAACAAACTGAACATGGTTTGTCGCCTGACTACAAAGTACATCTTAACAAAATAAAAATAACTAATAACAGATACAAGCCTTTGTTTCCATAATTCGAGTAGGATCGGTCCCTCCTCAGGAAACTCCTTTTGGGCTACATTTGCATCAAGGTCTACGATTCTGGTAAATGAAACCACATGTTAAATATCTATGACAATGAGAGACAATAAAAATGAATATGCATGCACTGTTTCATGTAAACTAACCTGTGAAAACATATATTTATGCATGTTGAGGAATCACCCTCCTGCATAAACACACGTATTTGTAGCTATGGCGAGGAATACAAGTATATAAGCATTGCGATGTATCACCCTTTGGACAAATCTCATTTATGCATAGTTATTATCAAGGAAAGGAACCACCCACTTATCAAAACTTGTAAAACTCATCATATCTCATCATGTGAGTACCAAGAGGGGAACCACTCCACAATTCGACAGGGGAAATCACTCTACCCAGTCAATGCGCAAGCTTGTTCATCAATTTCAAATCATCCAACATGTGGAATCACTCAACTAAGTCAATACACCCGAAGACAACACACATGATCAACCTGAAGAATCACTCTTCCTGATCAACCAATTCGAAGACACCACATGATTAACCTAGGAAATCTCTCTACCATTTTATCAAGTGAGGCCAATACGAAAACGATCCACCATAATTATCACAGGACTCTCTTTACTTGTATGAAACAGGTGGCAACGTGCCATAAGAATGGCGCGGGGACACCTCAACCATTTGTGATGATTGAAACATAGTAAGACCCCCCACACACACTCGAAAATCATGATTGTCACCATTTTACATAATTCAAAAGTGAGATCTTGTCCCTTGTCCAATACCTTTTATAGGACGGGAGCATCAATCGTCCTTCTGACTTCTGATATGCTTAAATAGGAGACCTTCAATCTCAATTGTCCATTCACTCTTTGGATTTCAAGAATTTCATAGACTGAGTGACTGATGAGACAAAGCAACCACATTCCTGGGGCTTGCCTTGGGTCCAATCCTGTAGTCCTTCCCCTAATAAGGGTGTCCAACGTAGTGTTAGACCATACATTTGGGATTAGGCGATACGGCCTGCATGTGAGGGCCCTATCTAACACGAAAGGGGGATAAACCATTCACAGAGTTGAAGGAAAGGCAAAGATTAGAAACTCTCTAATGGTCATAGGAACCAATAGTAGGACACACTAAGTGCAGCTAGTCCAATATCTAGGAGAGCAAGCACCTCGTGGGAATCTAGCTAACATGTCCCAGAGCGAGAAAGAGATGAGGAACTCGGCCATGGTAGATGAGCTAGAAAGGTTGTCTTCCATGAGGATGAGAATGAGAAGTTGAAGAGACTAATGAACTCGGGTAAGTTACAAGCTACCTGCCCAAGGGAAGAAATGATCACTCACCAAAGAGGAGCTACAAACAATGACTGACACAACTAGAGATGGAAACTTATGGGATAACAAGGAAGAGTTCGGAGAAGTGTCAACAATGTACATAGAAGCCCACACTCCAATTGAGAGGTCACATCTAGGGTGGCTCTGCAATTAAAGGTGAAGGCGAAAGAAGTAGTGTTGTCAAGACCCAAATGTATGGCCCGACACCACATTGAAGACCGTCATTCAAAGAAACACTAAGGAGTTGGCAAACTGTAGGGTGTGCAGATCATGCCCTGGTCACCTATCTCTGTCATCCTACAGTATGACAGGATAAGGATGAAAGACTTCTTTCCAAGTATATCAAGAGTTAGTGATACGTTAGAAAAGCCATGACATTCCCACTCTATTTAAAGGACTTGGATGTGGGACAAGATCTCACTTTGGAAACCTCACTAACGTGCTCGAGAAGGCAACCACTACAGAAAACAAGGAGCAAAGAAGCAACGAGTGAACTTTCGAAGTAGAAAGGTAGGTTAACCATGACAGTGCTGGGTAATGTGGGATGAATATTGTGTGTGAGGCACTACATTACTTCTTCAATCTTTTCCCCCATTTCTACAAGCATAAATAAATATTTCAAGCACTATGTTTCTAACTATATTTACTCGCTAATTCCTTATGTTTTTAATAGTTACAATGCTTTTAATTGTTTTCTAAAATTGATGATGAGATTGGGTGGGAACCCTGGATACCAGTGTGTGTGAATGTGTGCGTGTAAGTGTCTATAGAGTCAGCGAGAGTCTATATTCAGGGTACGGGATGGAGAATTCCCTAGTACCATTCCACGAAGTGTTGCCACGTACATCACACGAGAAGAAGAATGCCTTGTGGGAAGCAATGAAACAAAGTCGTACTTGGCTTCATCGGATAGTCGAGATGTGGGATCCCCCAACGCATCACATGCTGGTATCTTCGAGTTGGTTGTGGCCTAGAGAGTAGCATCATCGGGAAAACAAGTTTTAGTGTGTGCCTATGAGCAACTGTTGAAATGAAAGCTTATCAGCAAATAACGATACTTGACCCAATACTATTTTTACATGTTTTCTGTTATATGGAGATGGCTAACTTCTTGCCATAATAGTACTATCAAGTTTTTATTGATTTGCATAAATAAAGGGCTACATCCTAGCCGTGCCTTATATATATAAATATATATTCATTGAGAGGGTGATTCTTCGCCAGTTTTTTAGGATACACATAGATACAAGAGAGAGAGTGATTCCTTCTCACTCACATGCATGTTCTTCCCGTATTTACATGAAAATTTTTCATTGCATCTTTGATAGTATTATCTTTTCATTAACTGCCTAACCTACCTATGGTTTCATTCTCAGGATCATAGACTTTGATGCAAGTTTAGATCCCAGCATGACACCTAAGGAAGAGGAGTCAATCCAGCCTGAGTCCTAACTAAGGAGACTAGGACCCATCTTAGCACCAGTACCTGTTGTAGCTATCCTGTGCCTTTCATAGGATGTACATTACTTAGTTGAGTGCTCTTTTGTAATTTAGTCGGCTATCTATGGCAACGAACTCTATGTATCCTGGATAACAATTCCTAACAATTACTCTGGGTGTTGACTGATCGGCCACATCATTGGCACCATGGAACCTCACCTAGTCTTCCATGAGGGACAGGGTGCAACACTGCAGGTCCATAATCCTTTTCCTCCATGCTTACTATAGATGTGACATCTCTATGGAGTATGGGCCTCTGTGTACAACGCATGCCACCTCTAAGCATATTTGCGTTACTTGCCCTTGCCCGTAGCTCATCCTTTGTTTCAAACCGTCCTTTCCAAACTACCAGCCTCTTCAACTCTTCATTCTCGCTTGAGTATGGTCAACACAATTCTCGCTTGCTGATCACAGGGTGAAAAATCCATATTAGCAAGGTTTTCTACATAGTGATGCTTGCCCTCCTTTGGACTAGTTGCACTTTGCTTGATCTGCTGTCTCATCTTCTACAGTACCTTGCCCGTGGGAAGGGGTCTCTTCCCTTTGTTTCGGCGTGGTCCTCGCAATGGATGTATAGATTATAGAGAAGAGAGAAATGGTGATGGTCCCTAGAGCATCCAAATCGCACAAGTGACTAGAAAGTTGAATCTATTTTGGATCTCAACTAAATTGTCCCATGCATCCTATGAGAAGAAAGTTTAGTTTTCGAACCCCATGCTAATGTTGTGCGTTGGATGAATCTAGGGATGTAATCAGTCAGGTTTGGTTAGATCCCAGGTCATGGATTGAAAATTTCAGTTGTGACACCCCCAAATTCCGCTTGGGATTGAACGGACATCTGAAGCGTCGAGACATGCAACACAAGGTTACCTGCCCCCGTTCATGACATATAAGATGCAATGGGAATAACATGCATCTAGCATTATGCAATATTCGCAGCGGATAATCTTTTTCTTTAGCAATACTATGCACCAAACTAAATATATCCCAAATACTTGAAACATAATTCATACATAAAGGCATACTAAAAAGCCGTAATCACCACACTAGTCCAAAATGGTTGTGATCAAAAGAATACTTGAGACACAACTCCAAAAGTACAAGTATTAACCTAAGTTAAATACTATACCATCATCAACATCGCACGTGGCCTAGTCGACCGTATTCAGTTGGTCAGATTCCAATTCTTCTTCGGTCCTGTAACAAGATCTACCATTCGGGGGGAATGGTAGTTGGGACTACCACAGTGAGATTTGATTACAAATCTCAGTAAGTTAACATAAAACTCACACACAGGTTAAAGATGCATGCATGGCAGTAAAAGCATAAATGCATAAGTATAGTCGTACATAAGCATAGCATAACTTGACATATAGCATGAATAACCAGAACTTAAACGTGAACTGAACTTGACTTAACATGGCATGAACTTAAGCTTAAAACATAACATGAACAAACAACATAACATGAACGTGAAACATAACATGGACTTGAAATATAGCATGAACGTAAACATGCATAACATAAATAAGAACTTGAAAATAACATAAACTTGAACATAACATGACATGAACATAACATATACGTGAGCATAACATAACATGGACTTGATCTAAAACTTGACTTATCATGTATTTGATCTGAAACTGGACTTAACATAAACTTGGAATATTATTCAATTGTCTTGATAATAACGTGCATTAATACGTACTCCACAGTTGTACGTGTCACAATTGTTGTGTCTCACGTAGTGTATGCTCCACAGTTGTTGTGGCCCCATACTTCATGCTCCACAGTTGTTGTGGCCCCATGAATACACATAACATAAAAAATAATACGTACTCTACAGTTGTTGTGGCCCCACATATTCTACGTGTCACAATTGCTGTGTCTCACGTAGTGTATGCTCCACAATTGCTGTGTCTCACGTAGTGTATGCTCCACAGTTGTTGTGGCCCCATACTTCATGTAACATAAAATATAATACATACTCCACAGTTGTTGTGGCCCCATATATGTAACATAAAATATAATACTACTCCACAGTTGTTGTGGCCCCACGCATTATAAGTAACATAAAATATAATACGTACTCCACAGTTGTTGTGGCCCCACGCATTATAAGTACCATAAAATATAATACGTACTCCACAGTTGTTGTGGCCCCACGCATTATAAGTACCATAATGGCACAATATGATTTAATCATAAACATTTCAAGGCATACATGTATCAGATGACATACTTAACATGGCATAAACGATAACATACATACATAAATTGTAGTTCCCTTACCCATCACACATACACAATAAACTGATAGTAAGTTAGAGGCTAACTTACCTCGATCGTCGCGTTCTATGAGAATAGAGTGCGAAACACGAGGAACTGCACAACAGCTGGAAGAGGAACACTCAAGTCCTTAAGATTTTCACTTCTGAACTCAATTGTCATATTATGAGCACTTGCAACACCACGGGCAACTTGAGGTTTCACTATACCCAGAAGAGATAATTTGACTTCAGAAAGCCTTTGCACTAAAACAAGTTCATTAAAATTATCAATAATAACCAAACAAACAATTCCTTTCTCAATCCATATACTCTTAGCCATAGTCAACCACAAGATGACACCAGTAACCCCGGACTAGAATCCATAACACCACTGCTTCGGGACACTGTCATACAGTTTCCCAACACTACACCATACGCTCTACACTTCTCTGTTACGCCATCCAACCCATCGTGACACGCCATCCGGTGTTTCACGACTTAATACAGAGTACACTCACGTGAACTCTCTTCCATCCACACTGCAAAACCCATCACTGCGATACACGTCTCACGGTGCATCGCTACGCGACACGGAGTACGCGCTACGCGTACTTCCTTCGCTACAACACTCATCAACACGATGCAAATCACACGATGCATCGCCATATAACACGGAGTACACTACATGTGTGACGCCCCCAAATTCCGCTTGGGATTGAACGGACATTTGAAGCGTCGAGACATGGAACACAAGGTTACCTGCCCCCGTTCATGACATATAAGATGCAATGGGAATAACATGCATCTCGCATTATGCAATATTCGCAG